>JARYHS010008074.1:299178909-299256320 GCA_031002005.1 Vandiemenella viatica
ATAAATGCGGAAGTAAGTCTCTGTCTTTTTGTTACGTTTTGACGACTAAATTGCTATACCGATGTTGATGGAATTTGACAAGGAATTACTTTGTATCTGTAGGAAAAGCACAGAACATTTTTTCGGTATGAATAACAGTTGTAGTCACGAAATTTTGAGAACTTATCGAATGGCGATAGACAGATGGATGTGTGTGCTAGTCTGTAATGTTACGTCGGTTGCTCAAGCTGTGCTCTCGGCCATCATGTTAGTGTATGATTTGTTAGTAAATTCCGTTAAGAGACAAAATGTATTATTTAGTATCAATATCGATTTTTCTCTGTACTATTACTTTATATATGCGTAAATGTTTCTGGCACCAGTTTATTTTTCTTTTTTTCAGCTAAAATTATTAGAACCCAAGAATTGGATACTCATGTTGAAGAGAGAAAAAAAGACCAAGCTAAAATAAAGCGGCCTTTAGTTAACCCCCCCCCCCCCCCCTCCCATATCCCCGCACCGTCGTTTGTTTTTCTGTTTTTAAGTATGTTGGAAATTGATTCTCTTCATGAGACGGGTTCGAGATAGAATGATATAGTGATGGCTTTCCTGTCATATTATGCCGACTCGGTGTTTTTGGGACCAATACTACGTTACCAACAGCTTTCTATATTCAATTCGGGCAACAAAACTCTTAATCCACGCGTACGAAGGCTATCAGCTAGTAACCTATAAATTTTTATGAAACACGTTCACTCAAGACCATAGAAACGAAAGTGATGTTTGATTAAAACATATCAAGGGATTAACATTAATTCAGCTTAATTCAGTTATGTCGAGTAAAATATAAATAGGTAAATATGAAAATCTCTCACTGAAAAAAGCTTCAAATTTTGGTGGACAGTTAAAAAGGCGTTATTAGAGTAGGATCTTTAGAAAATGTTTGCTAGAAAGGTTAAAAATAAATTACAAATGAAATGATAGGACTGCGATGAGTGTAAGGAGATACAATATCTGTTACCACAAAGAGTGGAAAAAATAGTATCTGCCTTTGACAAAATGTAAAATATCAATTTCTGAATATTTTATTCAGGTTGAATACAAAGAAGGAAGAAAGAAATTTAAGAAGTTTTAGTACCTATTATGAATGATTTCAATAATTCTACATAATAGAATTACGTTTTCCTGTTGTAAATTTTCATAAATGGAGATAAATTTCTTACCTACAGAACAACATGGTATTCAGTCAGAGTGCCCAAACTGAAAGAAAAGATGTTAGACTTCAAAAACTAAAAATCAAACTATAGCGTAAATATCTTAAGTCCAACTAGATTAAGACGAATTTTCATTAACTGTTACTGAATTATTAAAATAAATAACAGGCTGAAAAAAATGAAACCATTAATTCAGTTCAGACTATAGTTGCGAGATTGAGAATTGAATTGGTGAGATGCAGAAGGGAAACATTCCATGTAACCTAGTTTTTCAGGAAACGAAAAAAAACCTTATAAAATGGAAACGGTAAGTGGGAGAGAAAAAGTTACTATTGGTGGTTTGTAGTACTAATTGAGGTTAATATTTTCCACTTGTTCAATATCATGTAATGTTCTCCATGACCTTGTAATTTACGTCCAAAGAGCATGGAATATTTTCCTTTTGCATCTCACTGATTGCTGAATGAAGTATTTTTGTTAATTAGAAGTTTATTCCAAGATAAAATTGAAAAAAATTATAGCAGAATTACATTCAGAAATACTTATGCATATAAAGGTAGACAAGAACAAAAATCACCATATACATGTAAATAATAAAAAAAAAGAGAGTGACTAAGTTTGAATAATGTCTCCATCGTAGACTGTCCTCATACATTTAGTCAATATCTTCTGTCATTTTTTGCTGACCATTGCAATATTGTGTTCTAGAATTCTTTATGTTCATGTGGAATATACTGCATTATCTTTGAAACATCCATTATCTTCTTCTGGTCGATGGGAATTTTATGATCGTAGGCACGGTCTACTGGTAGCATCAGGTCACCACAATGTTTGTATAGTTGAAAAATATCACTATTCAATCCATTTATGAATTTGAATGCTTCAAAAAAACCCTTTCTGATCTCTCCTGTATATGAGATGTCTGTATTGACTGATCTGGAAATCAGCTCGATGATGGAGACTCTTTGTATACTTCTTGAATATTGAGGGCCACCATTCCTTGTAGCTGACTATCTGCTCAGTTTTGACAGATCTCACTTCAAATTGTGATTTTTTCTTTGCATTTTGAATGAGGGTATCATACTGTAAAGGTGTGTATATTCGATCTTGGCGTCGCAAAGTTCTCTTGACAATGGCAAAATCTCTATCACACGGTAAGAAGCTATGTCCACGTTTTGGGAATTTTTTCAAACCGGCCAATCATGGTGAGACTCAATAGAAATATGACCAGAGTGTGGTTTCGATTTTGCCCGCCACAGGCATCACTGAACACATGTAGAGTTTTCACTTCAGGCGGTACACAGGTGTTTACATAATCACACAGAAAGCTACAAACTTCATCAGGTCCCTTTTTACAAGTTCCTTCGTGGTAAGTATAAAACACAGATTTACCATTTGCAAGGTTGTGGATACAAAAAACAATGTGCGATAATTTCCTCAAATAAAACATTTCCTGAACTGGAAGTAAAGGAAGAGGGAGATTTTGCATATAATCAAATACTATTCCTCCTTCGTCAATTTTGTTTTTACATATCGCGGTTACTTCATTCAATTTCGTATAAAATTTCTTGGCTCTGCGTTTATGAACGAGAAGTTCAGCAGTTGCAACCCTTTTGGCAGCATTAAGTGCAGGGGATTTTATTTTATTTCCCAGTTCCTCACATTGTGAACACACATCTACCAAATCGATAGTTAAAATTTTCTTTGAAGTACCTCAAATAATATTCATATTTCACTATATCTTTCAGGTCTTGATGCTTATCCAAAAATAATTGAAACATAATCTTACATGTCAAACCACACTCCAAGTACACTAAAGGTGAAGGCATGTAATGGGAAACCTTTGTGGGAAACGATGATATGTGCTGATGAATCTTTGTTATTACATCATTGGGAATACGAACACGGTTATCGTGCTTACCTCGTAAGTCTGTAGGTAGTTCATTCTTCTCAACCAGATGGGCCAAACGAAAAACTACCTTGCTGAAAACACCGTGTAAACTTAGGAAGGCTTTTCTGCATACTTCAACTCGTGTATTCCCTTTTACTGCAAAATACTTGTAGCTTGATGTGATTTATTTGGAGTGCTCATATTTAGGTCTATGTCGCGCCACATCATGTCTCTCAATGAAACTCATCAAATATGTATCTCGTTCATTTTTCTCCCTACCACTATAAACGTTCACAATAATTCTGTCCTTCTCTTCTTGATCAAAATTCAACATACACTGTTTTTTACATCTGCAATCTTCACCAGTTTTCTTCTTCTCTACAAGAAAACTCTTCCCCTTTGTTTCGGGCTTCTTTCATACACTGTCTCAAATTTCCCGAGCACCTTCTTGTCTTCTGGGGGCTATCAACCTCAGATTCTGACAGCGACATCACACTATCACCGTTCTTCTCATACAACACATACTTGATACAAAGTTTACACTGTTACAAGAACGCTGATTCACTAACAACAATCACAATGTTAGAGCTATAGGTCGGAAATAGCACAACAATTTACCAATGTAAACATATAACAACAATATAAATCCAAAGATCCCTACTATATTTCCACATTCTAACGTCTAGAAGTGCGCTCTGCCAAAGAAAGTAGGGACTAACAGACTAATGAGAGCAAAAAGGAAAACATTCCTGGAATCTTTTCTTTTTGCATGTCACTCAAATTTTAACAGCTTGTTTTAACCCATTAGAAGTGGAGGAATTTTTTCTCTGTTTAGGTCAATAGATGGAGGAAGGGTTGGTGAACAAAATGGCTATCTCGGTTTAAAACGGCCAAAAAGTGGAATGTTTTCCTTCTGCATCTCACCAATTCAATTCTGATTTTCGTTTGAGATGTACGAACCTTTATAATTCAGTTTCTATAAAAGTCTCATTCTGTCAAAGACCCTGCTAAAGGAAGGCGTTGGGAGAACGAGTTAAAAATAAGTGATATCTAACAGATGAACAGACGGTAGAATTTAATATCAGAAAACTGCTCATCGGAAAATATTCGCTTCACCTGTTTAATTTTTGCAGAACCAAACAGAGATGAAAGAAAGAATATCACAGTTAAACAAAATAATAATTTTTTCTAGGGAAGTAAAGAATTTGGCCGATTGCTTAGAAATTCAGCGTGATCTGGATGTTATTTTGGCATGGTGCGCTGAGTGGCAACTTGCACCAAATTGTAAAAAGTGGAATACAATGAGCATAACTAACAAAAAGAATCCAATTGTTCAGAAATACGAGCTAAACAATTCAGTTATTGATATGGTCGATTCTATAAAATATTTGGGAGTAGCAGTACAAAGGAACATGAAATGGAACATACACATTAATTCGTTAGTAGGTAGAGCTAATTTTAGACAGCGATTAATAGGTCGAATCTTGAAAAAATGTAATGAACAAACAACGTACAAATCTCTTGTGCGTCCACATTTGGACAATTGTTGTGCCATTTGGGATCCGTTTCGTAAGGGGTTGATCGAAAGTATAGAGAAGAGCCGCTCGATTCGTGACCGCTTGCTATAGTCCTTATGAAAGCGTCACAGAACTGATTAATAGACTAGGCTGGGAGTCTCTGGTAGATAGACGACGCACGTTTCGTTTAAACTTATTGGTAAACATGTGTACTCCCACTTTCACTTAGGAGTGTAGTGAAATACTTCTTTCACCAACCTATTTGAGCCGGAATGACAGGAAAGATAAACTTGGAGAAGTAAGGTGCCGCACTGATTCTTATATGAATTCTTTTTTCCCTCATACGATTAGGGATTGGAACGCAGAGCGAAGAGATTAGCTTTGGTGCTGATCACCCTCTGCCACCCACAATTTTGTGAATTGCAGAGTATATATGTAGATGTAGAATAAAGACGAAACGACAAGCGTGACCCCAGAAACCTCATGACATTTGTAGCTCTCCACAGAGCACTTGTTGAAACAACAGAGCCAGTCCTGAAAGTGGATGACGGCAAATTCACCGCATATCATCACAACACGTCAGTGACTCGAGTCAGCCCAGGAAGATTTTAACTTTATTGACATGTGAATAAAATATGCACATATGGGTTGAAACTAATAGCTTGATGAATGAATAAACAAAAATAAAACAGAGTTTAACAAAAATTTCATAAACCGGAAGTTATAAGCATGGAGTTAAAAAAAATTGTCAAGAATTTTAGTAGATCACAGTATGCATCAGAATAAGACAAAAATATCTGATAAACATTTGACCACAAACACACACTTTCAGAGTACATAACAGATGCTCAATGTGACGTACCGAGCTTGGTGGGTGAACGGTAACGCTCTGGTCTCACATTCTGGAGGACGCGGGTTTGAATCCCTGTGCAGACATCCAGATTTTGGTTTTCTATGGTTTCATCAAATCACTCCAGGTGAATGCCGAATTCCTTCCTTCCCATACCTTGCCCCTAGACCTTTCCCGTCACTATTGACCTCGATGAGGCGTAAAGCCATAAGTTAAAAAGTAATCACTGAGACTCCCGTCCATAGCAATCCGTGCCTCTGTCCTTCGTCGTAAGGAATCAGAAACTCATTGAAACTCTCCTGGTTGGTCCTGTACGTGCTGACATGCATTGAAGACGCGATCCTGGAGTGTCTGCACGTTGTTAATTGGAATGGCTCAAAGCAGTTCCTTGATGTGTCCCCATAACCAAAAGTCTAGGCGATTGAGGTCTGGAAAAGGGAAAGGCCACCGTGTGGGCCCCTCACTGCAAGTCCAGCGGTTCTGAAATGTCACGTGTTGATGGACATTGAGTTGAAAATGAGCTGGCGCTAACGACTTCGCTGTCGACGCGCCATAACAATAATAACAACAACGAAAATGTGCTGGTTCTTAATCGTGCATGAATCACGCCTGCTTTCGTTGATGCAAAGGCTCATTCTCAAGCATCATAGTCAACGTGTTACAAAGAAAGTCCAGGTAACGATCGCAATTTAATCTCTGTGGGCCCTGATATCCTATCGCCTGTTGACTGAGAACCAGTTCTAGGGACTTCTTTCTTGAACTGCTTTAGGATTTCCAGCAGATCACACGTGCTGATTATGGAAGTTTACAATACCATCACTTGTAAACTTCACCTCGTCGATAAACAATCTTGGAAGTAAACAGTGGCTCCGTTTTACATGGCACACCTGTAATCTGGCCGGATGGTCTGATGGACCAAGAACCTGAACGCATTGGAAATGGTATGTGTACAGCGACTGTTGATGCAGTATCGCCCAAACAAGAGGATGACTAACGCCATCCGCTGGTGCAATCCATCTCACACTGGTTCCAGGAGTGTTTACCACTGAACGTAGCACACCCTCCTCCAGATGCTATGTATGAACTGAGTGAGGCCGTCCACTATCTTCCTTGTGGGGTGTTAGCGAATCTGCTTCCCCAAGACATTGGAAAAGTGGGCGGAACAGCCTATAAGAGAATACCCTGCGTTGTGGATATCTCTCTTTGTAGAGGGCACGGGCTCGAGGCCAATTACATTTCCTGAACTCATTTCCTGAACTATAGGAAAAAAAAAACATACATGCCATTTTCCTTGTTTTGTAGTAGACGTTCATTGGGAGACAACATATCGTCTTGTAGATAAAACAACACAATAACATGTCGACACAGATACATTGTAGGATAAGATATCACGTAATGTACGCATTGTTAGGACTACTACACAAAGACACACTAATCCGGCTGCCACTACGTACAGTACACCGCAGGCACTACGTACACAACAGATTGCACACCTACACATTACCGTAGCGTGTAAACCGCTACATTTAATGATGAGCAGACACTCCAGAACCCACACCGCTCATCTAGCATATGCTCCGAAAGTGTGAGTTTGCGGCCAAATGTTTAGTAAACATTTTTATCATATTTCGATGGATACTATCACCTCCTAAAATATTTGACACATTTTATGTTTTTACTAATAGGTCTATCTAGGTCTCCCACAACCTGCAACAAGTCACATGGAATGTATAAAGGTTAACATCCTCACCAAATTTTTGAGACAGAGTAGTGTGCTGTTAACATTGTTTTTAAACAATCTAATAAAAATGACTTATTCTTCTTCTTCTTCTGTACACAATAATAATTTACATTCTCGGATGTCACAATTAGATTTTTTTGAATTAACAGTTTCCATATTCAGGCGTAGGAGTAAGTGGTCAGGGGTTCACAGTATATCTCACCACAATCATACCCGTTCGTCATGGTTTTCCTACAGCACCCCAAACGAATGCCGGGATTCTTTCTTCAAAGGGCCATTCCTTCCCATTCCTTGACCCCAGTCCTTTCCCGGCTCTAATTACCTCAAAGTCGACGAGGTGTAAAACCATAAAAAAAAACAAAAAAAAAACATGTTCGTGTGGGCGTAACCACGTTGTACTAGTGCATCCTATTTGTAAAGCAACTTACTGATCTCTGGATCATCTATGCAAGCTGATTATCATTCATTAATTTATCCATATTTTAGTTTCCTGCTTGAGGTCCGTCGACATTTTGGTCATTAAGGCGGGAGAGGACGGAGTTCAAGGAAAGGGTCATTTCGATGGAACCATTTCGTCATTCACCTGAAATCATCTAAGGAAAACATCGAAAACTGATATCCGTCTCCTCCTGTAAAAAGCAGGTATTACACTTATAGTCTCCGCAGTTCTGTTCTGCGGACTCCAGGCTCGGTTTTCCTAATATCTGGATTTTCCTAAAATTTAATATAATACCCCAAAAAGATTTTCATATAATTTACTGGTTCTGTTATGTCGATTATTTCGTATTTCTCACAAATGAACCACTAAAACGCATAAAGGAATTACACTAGGAGATAAACACATTGCACAAAAAAATTACTTTCACGCTAGAAATAGAACACAAAGGTGAATTAAATGTTGTAAACCTAATTATAAGAAAAAACACGAATATTCAAGATAAACAGAAAACCCAAAACTATAGACCAGATAATACACTCCTCGTCAAGCCGTACGTACAACCACGATGAGCCTGCTTAAGATAAATGTTTAACATAATTAACAGAATCCCATTAACAAACAGAACTCAGTACCGTAAAATAAATAACAAAGAAACATGGATAAAATATAAAAATAAATGATTCATTAAATAATATGGTAAAAAATCAACTGGAGAAATAAAAACCAAAGATCAATACAACAACACTACAACAATTTAATAACCAAAACACAAAGACGTTAACAACATTAACACATCAAACCATAAAAATCCAACAACATGGAATGCAACAGAACGAAATGGTATAACATGACATAGTCAAACGAGCACACATACAGGGTAGCGAACATATAAAAAATACACATTCATCAATACACAAACAAATCCGAACTCACTCCAATACAAAAAATATTACATACCTCTGGCGTTTACCAACGTACATGCTCGAAATTCGCTGCTATAAACATCGGACAAACAAGAAAACCGTTCCAGTCAGGATATAAATAATATTTGAGAGCATTAAAATGTAGTAACAACACTACTTTGGCCGAACGTCTTTTAGACAACATCAATTCCCGCATCAACATAAACACAAACGTGAAAATCCTAACAGTCAACAATATCAAACACAACGTTCTCATCTTACAAGAAAACTAACGAACACAAAAGGCAAAAACGAATTGAAACAAGTAATAAAGGTACACATATACTTAACGAAACAAACCTTATTAATTAATATTAAATTAATAAACCCAAATAACACACAATAAAGCATCAAATACACAATTTCCGACAACACACTAAACTCAAAATTAATATCACTACACATTATTTTTCCTGAACCCACACATACAAATCTGTGATTAAAAAAAAAATCATTTCCGACTACAAAGTTAAAACTCCCGCTAACATGTTCGACAAACGTCACTGGAAAACAATTCAGCAACAACGCATAATAGCTGTTTGCCTTCGAACAGGCTGAGTGTCAGATATAAGCAGTGCAGCAAAGTGAAATAATTTGTGATTATCTTCCTCCATCCATAACATAAATAGTGGCATTCTGGTTGAAGACATGGGGGAGCAGCTACCAAACCTTACAACAGACACGTAACTGCAAGTAACCTGTAATACCATAAACAGATGTGATTGCAGCAACATTAAGAAAATCCCGTTTGTGAAAATTATAACATAACAGACATAACAGAAGATTGAATAGTTGATGATACCTCAACGAGAGGTGAAACGCGTCCATAAAAAAATAAAATCTGAGAACAATTGCTCTGGTGTAGTTATTGAATAACAGGCTTATTTATTATTAATAAAACATTCACCTTCCGTCACCACACATAAGAATAGCGGCTAAATATTCTACTTGTTATAGTAAATTCTTTCCATATAGTTGCAAGCTAATCAGTGATTCCAAAAACAAAAATTTACCTCTACAAATCGACAATAAATGCGATAACATAGAGAACAACATGCACCGCCAATCTGTCGCCACAAGAAACATTACAAAATAAATGCCTCCCTTAATTTTACAGGTCGACGGGAAGATCAGATTCACAGAAATGTACGAGGCACAAGAGAACCACCATAAAATAATTATAATAATAAGATTAATGTTTACAACTCGTGTATGTATATTATTTACCATCCTTTTTCAAACTCTCTCTTATTTTTCTTCGATTCCGCTATTTAAGGACCAAGCGCCAGGGGTCCCCTGTTGTAAACAGGTGGCCAATGTGAGTCATGAGAGGGAGGGAACGACATGTGTCCTAACCGAATTAACACCAGGTTTGTTACACTCGATAACATTTTCGTTTTCTGTTTGATAAATATATTTTTATATCTGTTTTGTGTAGTTGGTGAGGCTGAGAAGGGGGACCATCCAAGTATTAGCCTAGATGATTGCGGGTAACCGCTAAAAAACCACAATCAGGTTGGCCGACCCAGTGTGCAGCGCCTTGAAGCACTGAGCAGGTTAAACTCTCCTTCTATTGATTTTATGCCAGACGTTCATTCATTTTAATAAACTAAAGACGATAATTTGTTACAAGTCGAAGGAAAAAATACAAAGATCTACTCTTGTCCACGTGGACAAACTCTAGTGAATTAAAAACCGCTGTTTCTAATCTGAAATGTAAATTTGCCACTATTACAATCTTTTTGAAATGGAAGTGTCGTCGGTAGCTCGATGGAAAATCACAGACATTAAAAGAACTACATTTCGACGGGAAGACAGCCAGAATTTTAATGTAAAAAGCTGTTTAAAATAATAATTACAAAACCTGACGCAGAATTAAATGTTGTGTTCATCATGTACAGTCGGGGACAGAATTCGAGAGACCCCTCGCCTTTCGATTATGCTTCATTCTAGACACGAATACCGCATGGGACAGCATAACTGGTAGGTGGTACACTAAATTCATGATAAAATAGACCTCTCATACCCAGCACTTTACCCAAGACTAAAAAAATGAGCTCGCGCAGCAAGAAACTCGCAGACGCTCAGAGGGAAAGTTCGGAGTTCTAAAGTAAAAATAATCACGAATATAACCATTTTAGTCATAATAATTATTTAAATAACCAAATTGATTAATTATAGAGAGATGGTAACACTTTTTTCGTAATTTTGATAACCGTTGCGTATTTTTTTTCCCTCGAATAAACAGTTAACAATTCGCTAGCAAACGCAATTATATGGCGAGTACAGAAAAGAATCGCTAAATTACGCACGGAAAACCAATAAGAGAGTTTGAATGGACTTAGTTACACTTTCTAACACTGCAGCGTTATAGAACTGTGCGTGTGACAAATACACACAAAGGTTAAGGGTAAGTAGAAAGAGCATTCACGAAAGAACTCTAATGGTAAACTAAGTCACGAAATATAAATAAACTATTCCCAGAAAATTAAATGGTGCGGTATATTAACACCTTAATTTTGTTTTAATCATACCATATTTAGAAGATAAGCTAAACTTGAACGCAGTAGCAACAGTTTTAGTAGTAATAATAATCATTAAGAACAGTAAATAAATAAAAAAAATCCGCCTGCAATGTGAATTAGCGGTTCCACATTTTAAATCTGGAAGATGGAAGTAGTAAAACTATCATCTCTCTCTTTGTTTCTAACTAACACTGATACTTCTATAAAATTTTCTGTCAAGCTTTATTTACTGCCGTTTAAGCCCGATGGGTTATAGGTAACACTGTTACCTGGCATTCGGGAGGCCGCGAATTCAAACCCCGTCGGGGATCCAGTTTCAGTATTCCATGATTTTCGTAAATCTCTAAAGCTGAACTCCAGAAAAGTTCCTTCAAAAAGCGGTGGCTGAAATTCTTACCCGATCCTAATTTCCAATACTATCAGGATTCATATCACATTGCCGCCGAAGATATGACGAAGACAAGACCAAAAAAAAAATAAAAAATAACGTGGTGGGTATGTGGTATCCGGCTTTCGGGAGGTCGTGGGTTCGAATTCCCATCTAGTCATCCAGGTAAACGTTTTAGATGGTTTCCCCAAATCACTCCAGGCGAATGCCGGGATTGTTCCTTCAAAAGGCCATGGACGAATTCCTCCCCATTACTTGTCCCCAGTCCTTTCCTGCCTCTAATGACCTCGATTAGATGTAAAGCTAGAAGCAAAACATAATTGCTCAAATAAAAAAAATTACATCTCTGTGGTGTGTTTTAAACCTTTTCCTTGTTGGATTTATCTTATTCGACGGCCGAACATGGTAGCGAAGGGACTAGAGTGCTATTTCCCCATGTGGAGAGTCTCTAGTTCGGTGTTGTATTAGGGCTGGTCGACGTGGAAATCATTATAGAGAGAAATGGACTTGGGGCATGTTTCGGGAAGGACTTCACCCTTGGCCATACCAGAGAATCATCCCAGCACTCACGGAGGTGAATTCGGATAATCGGTATTGTGGTATGTTTTGTATCGTCTTTCAATTGTATGAGCAAAAAGCATGTGGAAATACATCAGTACACAGGATAAACACACAAAACGGTTTAGCTGGATGAATGGCTATCGGGAGGAATGCCATTAAAAATTTAAAGAAATTTTTATTGAACCAAAAGGCAATTGACCTCCTTAAAAAATATCTCGCTGGTCTACCTCATCTCACAAAAAATATTCCTTGTTTGGTGCCAACTAGTAACATGGCTGAGTTCTAAACACGTATTAGGATACAAAATTTGGAAAGTAGGCGTACTATAGTGAATCTGTTTAGTGCACACGGGAGGGGTATTTAATTTAAGTTGAGTGTATAGGATTTAATCTCTTTAACATTATGCGTGGTTATTTCGTAAGAAGAAGATCTTCCTGCTGGCTCAGTTCAGACGCAAGGGGGAAGTAACCGTCCGACAAACGTTTCGAGGAAGTGTTTATTTACCAGTGGCTCTGAGGAAGTGAAGAACACTTGTTCAGTAGAATTAGCTCTAATAAAATTTGTGAATATGACCATCCGTACACGAAATATGCCCATTTTCGAATTACGAGCACCTACAAATACAGTGACAGTCATTTGCCGAAAGTAACAGAAACAACTTCATATAACATATGATAGTTACTTCAGCGTAATTAGAAGACCGATGAAAATGTTGAAAAATAACATTGAACTAATATGTATAGGTCATTGAAAATTTCTGAAAATTACTTCTCGAGGATTTTAACTTCAGCACACCCTCATTGCGTCTTGTAATGTTCTACTTGCACTATTTGATTACAAAATTAATTAATCAATATTCCGTGATAATGGAGCTATTTAAAAGAAGAAGAAGAAAAAAAAAAAGAAACTGGAAGTGCACGTGTGCTCGTTATTGAAAATTGACATGCCTCCATCTGCTGATGTAAATATTTTATTACCTTCCGTGCCATTGACCATTTAACCTGCTGACTATTGTGTCAGCCTTTGTTGAGGTAATGTGGAACTCTATTGTGAAGTCAACACAAGACGAACACTACACTCATTCAAAAGCAACAATATGCGCAGAAGAACTCGAATCAGTGACCTTTATTATTATTAATAAATTTTTCTCGGGATTTCCAGCCGTGTTAAGATGTTACATTTGTGGGACGTTTCGAAGGCGTCCAACTCTGCCTTCATTCTCAACCAAATATCAATCATTAAGGCAGAGTTGGACGCCTTCGAAACGTCCCAAAAATGTAACATCTTAACACGGCTGGAAGCCTGAGAGAAATTTATTAATATACAACGCCCGTGAAAGATTACTATCTTACTTTATTATTATTACTCCGCGATTCACTAAAGTGTGTGGTGGAGGGTGTATTGCTCCTATCCGAAAGGGTAATGGTTTGGAAGGGATATACGGGATATGGCAGGAGGCCTTTACAATGCGATGACAGTGTTCTAGCTCCTACACTGCTTGCGCCTGTTTAAGTATCTTGGTCGGGACTCTTGCGAAGGAATTTGTGAATGTGTCTGCGGTCGTGGTTTGCCAACACGGAAGACAATTCCGTAGGCCCACAGAACAAGGAAATTATCAGACATTTCAGGCATGAGATTTTCCTCATCCTCGTTCAACTAACTTGCTTATATTGCTACCTGAGGCTCACACAGATAACAGATGAAAGAATTATACAGGTTTAGAACCGTATATCCTCGAGGAACTTTCTGAACTTTTTTAAATTTGTTTCCAGCTTGACATCTCGACTTTGAGGTCATGGGAGACGGGAATATGGACTTTTTGGTGAACTATACCGACGTTCGCTTACAGTGATTTGGAAAAACTGTAGAAAATCCAAATCTGGATGGCCAGAAGCGGATTTGAACCCGCATCCTCTCGAATGCCAGGCCAGAACATTATCGCTCGTCCACTACGCTCAGATTTTTTAATTGACCGTAACATATAGATATATAGGAACAATAATTATAGACTGACTCGGCCATGAATCATTTTAATATATCTATTTTGCAGCCTAGTAGTAGACGAAAAAATATTAGATCAACTAAAGATGCCAGATCTTAATCACATCGTTTCTCACGAACCCGGAAACAACCATAATACACCCTTTTATAACCACATATGTAACGTTTCAATTAGTTTATCGAAGATAACATCATTTTACTTTTACATATCCAGCGTATTCCAGTTTGAAAAGCAATCATCCTTTTCCTTCAGAATGCAGGCATAAGAATTTTAAAAGCTCCACTGCATATGGAATTAGCCAACGTCATTAACTGTAAGACTGACAGCAGTCTTTTTCCAAGACCATTCTTGCTTGTAGAAAATGCCATGGTGGCTCCCAAAGTGAGAAGTATTATTGCGCCGGTTCAAATTCCTGTCGGCTATCAAATTTCGTTTTTTTCATGTTTTCTCAAAACCTTTGCAGATTAATGCCAGGATGATTCCTCTGGAAGGCATTGATCAACTTGTTTCATGTTCTTTGTTCACAGTTCTCTCCTATATTTATTTACCTCGACAGTAAGAAGGCGTTTAGCGCTAATTATTAAAAATGTTTAATGTATATAAAATAAGAACTGATGTGCAGTTTTCAGACGTGACATTTTTAATTACCAAAATACTGTAAAATAGAAATTTCAAATATACACAAGTTATATTTCTGTATTGACAGGTATTAGACGCATATATTATCACAGCAATATCTGAAAACTTATTTCGGATATTTTTAAAAATATTATCTTTTCTTAGGCGGGATTAGGGGTAGTAAATGATTCTTGTTTAATTTTTCTGCAGCGCGTCACAGCGCCTAGTATTTAAAAGTTATTCACACATCGAAACGAGATAATTCTTTGCAGTTATCATTTTGTAAACGAATCTAATCCAGCAGTATTCTTGTCAAACTTTTACAATTACAAAATTTTATTTTGATACTGCTTTGTCTAGGCTCTAATGAAGGAAAATGTAGTTTTATCTCGATGGCAGATGATTCCGAAGTCACAATACAAGGAAATATGCATCGTTTCCTGCCAGAAGACTTCCTCATCGAATGTGCGAGTTATATTCAAACATTAGTATGCTTCAGTGTCAATCGCATTCTGCGATAATATCTTGGCATTACTTTTGATAACAAGCTTAACTGGGCAGGACACATAGGACAGGTGGTAGGAAAAGGTTTCAAAGTTCTTCACTTGTTGGGGGAGTGATGAGGGGATGTACGAGAGAAGTAAAGGAATTGTGTTACAAAACTTTGGTCAGACCATTGCTCGAATATCTTAGTGTAGTATGGGACCCTCATTTTACGAATCAAATACAGGAGTAGGAGAGGGTGCAAAAAAGGGTTGCTAGATTTGTTTCTGGAAATATAAACAAATAAACTGTGATATGCCGTATATTTGGTTATCGAAAGGAATGTCATTTAATTGAACAGTCCTACACAAATACTCCACGCAAAAAAACTTCTGGCCAGGATAGGCCTGGCAGCACCTTCCCTTTTTTTTTTATAGATCATTACAGTTTAAACATACATTAAGGATTGATGTTTGCAATAGAATCGTCTACGAGGTGTCACAAATAATTCAGCGATGAGGTGAAATATTGTCATTTGTAAAGGTTGGGACTGCAGGATAGTCATCTGTGACCGACGTATTTTTGAAAATTGGGTGTCTGTTCCGTATAACAAGATGTTAACTTCTATAAGGGTGTGTTAATTACGTCTCCCATATCATGTCGCAGCAGGACATATATTTCGTCCACCTGATGGTTTCTCGAGGAGCCAAGGACGCAGGAAACTGATCATCCAATCATAAACGTTGACATGAACCCAGTAGAAAGTGCATAGACTGAAATGGTCTACATTCTAAGAAAGACGGAATATATGTCGACGACTTTCTAAAACATCAATCATTTACGCGTAATTTGCCCTATGAATTATTGGAACTTTTAACACTATGTGTTCTTTTGCTTCTTCCCAACAGTGAGCCACACAGATGTTGCACTATTCTGCCATCTCATTCCTGTATTTATCTTCTTATCCATTTCCAGTTTTACTTTACCTCCCCTCCCCCTCACAAAGCTTACTGGTCGGACTATAAATATTATTCCAAAAAAATATTTAACAATCAGTAGACGGATCACTCAAATTGCTAGATGTGGCTGGTGTAGCGATTGACACTGAAGCATACTAATGTTGAATATAACTCGCACATTCGATGAGGAAGTCTGGCAGGAAACGATGCATATTTCCTTGTATTGTGACTTCGGAATCATCTGCCATCGAGATAAAACTACATTTTCCTTCATTAGAGCCTAGACAAAGCAGTATCAAAATAAAATTTTGTAATTGTAAAAGTTTGACAAGAATACTGCTGGATTAGATTCGTTTACAAAATGATAACTGCAAAGAATTATCTCGTTTCGATGTGTGAATAACTTTTAAATACTAGGCGCTGTGACGCGCTGCAGAAAAATTAAACAAGAATCATTTACTACCCCTAATCCCGCCTAAGAAAAGATAATATTTTTAAAAATATCCGAAATAAGTTTTCAGATATTGCTGTGATAATATATGCGTCAAATACCTGTCAATACATATATATATATAACTTGTGTATATTTGAAATTTCTATTTTACAGTATTTTGGAATTAAAATTTCACGTCTGAAAACTGCACATCAGTTCTTATTTTATATACATTAAACATTTTTAATAATTAGCGCTAAACGCCTCTTACTGTCGAGGTAAATAAATATAGGAGAGAACTGTGAACAAAGAACATGAAACAAGTTGATCAATGCCTTCCAGAGGAATCATCCTGGCATTAATCTGCAAAGGTTTTGAGAAAACATGAAAAAACGAAATTTGATAGCCGACAGGAATTTGAACCGGCGCAATAATACTTCTCACTTTGGGAGCCACCATGGCATTTTCTACAAGCAAGAATGGTCTTGGAAAAAGACTGCTGTCAGTCTTACAGTTAATGACGTTGGCTAATTCCATATGCAGTGGAGCTTTTAAAATTCTTATGCCTGCATTCTGAAGGAAAAGGATGATTGCTTTTCAAACTGGAATACGCTGGATATGTAAAAGTAAAATGATGTTATCTTCGATAAACTAATTGAAACGTTACATATGTGGTTATAAAAGGGTGTATTATGGTTGTTTCCGGGTTCGTGAGAAACGATGTGATCTGGCATCTTTAGTTGATCTAATATTTTTTCTACTACTAGGCTGCAAAAATAGATATATTAAAATGATTCATGGCCGAGTCAGTCTATAATTATTGTTCCTATATATCTATATGTTACGGTCAATTAAAAAATCTGAGCGTAGTGGACGAGCGATAATGTTCTGGCCTGGCATTCGAGAGGATGCGGGTTCAAATCCGCTTCTGGCCATCCAGATTTGGATTTTCTACAGTTTT
Source organism: Vandiemenella viatica (assembly GCA_031002005.1). Lineage (NCBI taxonomy): Eukaryota > Metazoa > Arthropoda > Insecta > Orthoptera > Morabidae > Vandiemenella > Vandiemenella viatica. Next base: position 299,196,433 of record JARYHS010008074.1, read on the forward strand.
TCCAAATCACTGTAAGCGAACGTCGGTATAGTTCACCAAAAAGTCCATATTCCCGTCTCCCATGACCTCAAAGTCGAGATGTCAAGCTGGAAACAAATTTTAAAAAGTTCAGAAAGTTCCTCGAGGATATACGGTTCTAAACCTGTATAATTCTTTCGTCTGTTATCTGTGTGAGCCTCAGGTAGCAATATAAGCAAGTTAGTTGAACGAGGATGAGGAAAATCTCATGCCTGAAATGTCTGATAATTTCCTTGTTCTGTGGGCCTACGGAATTGTCTTCCGTGTTGGCAAACCACGACCGCAGACACATTCACAAATTCCTTCGCAAGAGTCCCGACCAAGATACTTAAGCAGGCGCTAGCAGTGTAGGGGCTAGAACACTGTCATCGCATTGTAAAGGCCTCCTGCCATATCCCGTATATCCCTTCCAAACCATTACCCTTTCGGATAGGAGCAATACACCCTCCACCACACACTTTTAGTGAATCGCGGAGTAATAATAATAAAGTAAGATCGTAATCTTTCACGGCGTTGTATATTAATAAATTTCTCTCAGGCTTCCAGCCGTGTTAAGATGTTACATTTTTGGGACGTTTCGAAGGCATCCAACTCTGCCTTAATGATTGATATTTGGTTGAGAATGAAGGCAGAGTTGGACGCCTTCGAAAACGTCCCACAAATGTAACATCTTAACACGGCTGGAAAGCCCGAGAAAAATTTATTAATAATAATAAAGGTCACTGATTCGAGTTCTTCTTCGCATATGGTTGCTTTTGAATGAGTGTAGTGTTCGTCTTGTGTTGACTTCACAATAGAGTTCCACATTACCTCAACAAAGGCTGACACAATAGTCAGCAGGTTAAATGGTCAATGGCACGGAAGGTAATAAAATATTTACATCAGCAGATGGAGGCATGTCAATTTTCAATAACGTGCACACGTGCACTTCCAGTTTCTTTTTTTTTCTTCTTCTTCTGCTTTTAAATAGCTCCATTATCACGGAATATTGATTAATTAATTTTGTAATCAAATAGTGCAAGTAGAACATTACAAGACGCAATGAGGGTATGCTGAAGTTAAAATCCTCGGGAAGTAATTTTCAGAAATTTTCAATGACCTATACATATTAGTTCAATGTAATTTTTAAACATTTTCATCGGTCTTCTAATTATGATGAAGTAACTTTCATATGTTATATGAAGTTGTTTCTGTTACTTTCGGCAAATGACTGTACTGTATTTGTAGGTGCTCGTAATTCGAAAATGGGCATATTTCGTGTACGGATGGTCATATTCACAAATTTTATTAGAGCTAATTCTACTGAACAAGTGTTCTTCACTTCCTCAGAGCCACTGGTAAATAAACACTTCCTCGAAACGTTTGTCGGACGGTTACTTCCCCCTTGCGTCTGAACTGAGCCAGCAGGAAGATCTTCTTCTTACGAAATAACCACGCATAATGTTAAAGAGATTAAATCCTATACACTCAACTTAAATTAAATACCCCTTCCGTGTGCACTAAACAGATTCACTATAGTACGCCTACTTTCCAAACTTTTTATCCTAATACGTGTTTAGAACTCAGCCATGTTACTAGTTGGCACCAAACAAGGAATATTTTTTTGTGAGATGAGGTGGACCAGCGAGATATTTTTGAAGGAGGTCAATTGCCTTTTGGTTCAATAAAAATTTCTTTAAATTTTTAATGGCATTCCTCCCGATAGCCATTCATCCAGCTAAACCGTTTTGTGTGTTTATCCTGTGTACTGATGTATTTCCAAATGCTTTTTGCTCATACAATTGAAAGACGATACAAGACATACCACAATACCGATTAATCGAAATCACTCCGTGAGTGCTGGGATGATTCTCTGGTATGGCCAAGGGTGAAGTCCTTCCCGAAACATGCCCCAAGTCCATTTCTCTCTATAATGATTTCCACGTCGACCAGCCCTAATACAACACCGAACTAGAGACTCTCCACATGGGGAAATAGCACTCTAGTCCCTTCGCTACCATGTTCGGCCGTCGAATAAGATAAATCCAACAAGGAAAAGGTCTACAACACACCACAGAGATGTAATTATTTTTATTTGAGCAATTATGTTTTGCTTCTAGCTTTACATCTAATCGAGGTCATTAGAGGCAGGAAAGGACTGGGGACAAGTAATGGGGAGGAATTCGTCCATGGCCTTTTGAAGGAACAATCCCGGCATTCGCCTGGAGTGATTTGGGGAAACCAACTAAAACGTTTACCTGGATGACTAGATGGGAATTCGAACCCACGACCTCCCGAAAGCCGGATACCACATACCCACCACGTTATTTTTTATTTTTTTTTTGTTCTTGTCTTCGTCATATCTTCGGCGGCAATGTGATATGAATCCTGATAGTATTGGAAATTAGGATCGGGTAAGAATTTCAGCCACCGCTTTTTGAAGGAACTTTTCTGGAGTTCAGCTTTAGAGATTTACGAAAATCATGGAATACTGAAACTGGATCCCCGACGGGGTTTGAATTCGCGGCCTCCCGAATGCCAGGTAACAGTGTTACCTATAACCCATCGGGCTTAAACGGCAGTAAATAAAGCTTGACAGAAAATTTTATAGAAGTATCAGTGTTAGTTAGAAACAAAGAGAGAGATGATAGTTTTACTACTTCCATCTTCCAGATTTAAAATGTGGAACCGCTAATTCACATTGCAGGCGGATTTTTTTTATTTATTTACTGTTCTTAATGATTATTATTACTACTAAAACTGTTGCTACTGCGTTCAAGTTTAGCTTATCTTCTAAATATGGTATGATTAAAACAAAATTAAGGTGTTAATATACCGCACCATTTAATTTTCTGGGAATAGTTTATTTATATTTCGTGACTTAGTTTACCATTAGAGTTCTTTCGTGAATGCTCTTTCTACTTACCCTTAACCTTTGTGTGTATTTGTCACACGCACAGTTCTATAACGCTGCAGTGTTAGAAAGTGTAACTAAGTCCATTCAAACTCTCTTATTGGTTTTCCGTGCGTAATTTAGCGATTCTTTTCTGTACTCGCCATATAATTGCGTTTGCTAGCGAATTGTTAACTGTTTATTCGAGGAAAAAAAAAATACGCAACGGTTATCAAAATTACGAAAAAAGTGTTACCATCTCTCTATAATTAATCAATTTGGTTATTTAAATAATTATTATGACTAAAATGGTGATATTTGTGATTATTTTTACTTTAGAACTCCGAACTTTCCCTCTGAGCGTCTGCGAGTTTCTTGCTGCGCGGGCTCATTTTTTTAGTCTTGGGTAAAGTGCTGGGTATGAGAGGTCTATTTTATCATGAATTTAGTGTACCACCTACCAGTTATGCTGTCCCATGCGGTATTCGTGTCTAGAACTAAGCATAATCGAAAGGCGAGGGGTCTCTCGAATTCTGTCCCCGACTGTACATGGTTATTTTGTATTAGGATTGATCAGCTCCCTTCAGAATTAAAAATAGAAGGATATTAAAAACAAATGTGACGTGGACAAATGGCATAAAGTCTGTGCGCTGTAGGTATTCGTTGTTGAAACTATACACGAACCCAGTTTTCTGTGCTTAAAAAGTGTAATCACGTTTGAACGTGATTGCAGATGAGCAAAGAACATGCGACGTAGAGTGCGGACATGACGACGTGAGTTGGCGGTTCCAGCAAGCGAGCCACATCAGCTTAGCATTGTTCCGCGCTGAACATTGTCGACGACAGGTGGGGCGCCGCAACAGTGGAGCTTGGCGCCACGTCATCCGCACAATAGCCCCGCTGGGTCGCTGGATTTCTCACGCACATTCGCTGCTGCGCGGTACAGCCTACTGCGCCTGCATTTAGCTAATTAGCTAGTTAGCCACGGCTGTTAGAGGAACAGTCCAGACTGTAACACATCTCATTCACATTCTCCGCGAACAATTTGATGGAAAACTAAAATACTCCCAAATTAATTTCGGATACATAGTTCTAATCATTCCTGAAATAAAAGAGAAGGAATCTAACGTAAAAGTCTTATGTATCATTGGAAATATTAGGTTTAGAGTTTCAGATTTTCTGCATACAACATGACAATAAATACATTGCTTTATAGTACAGTTTCACATGTCAAGAATTGTCGTCTATTTTAACACATTTTGCTGACCAGTACTTTCTTCCCTTCTCAATAATAATAAAAGGTCAGCTTAGCCACTCTGTCACCCTTTGACGTCACGTGCAAAGCATTCTTCACCGGACCTATAGTGACCGCAGAGGATTTTGCTATCAATCCACAGACAACTTTAAGATTATCATTGTTTTGTGTCTGCAATTGTGAATATAAGTATTACATCGTTTCAATCCACATTTTAATTACTGGTTGACGGCCGCGTAACTAAGGCGATAGATGACTGTGGCCCTGAGGATCGTGTTTGTATCCCCGATTAAGTCGAGCTGCCAAGGCCTACTCACCGAGTACCGTGGAGAAAAACTTCATGGTACTCACTGGATGGCAGGATGGGTGGTAACCGTAAATAATGTAGAGACTGGCTCTAGCGTTGAGCTGACCCAGTCATTCTTCTACTGTCAATGGTTGTAACGGGAATGCGGAGCTGTATCTCTGTGAATGCTGCAGGATGCGGCAGGAGCGGTAAAAACACCGTGAATTTTACCTTTTATTAATTACTAGTCGCGTTTTGTATGTAGAAGGTTTCATTTTCGGGCAGCAATATTTGCGGAAGTATTTATTTAATTGAAATGTAGTCTGCGATGTAAAGATAGCTGGCATTTATTGTTCTAGCAGAGAGCACGAGTAATTTATTTATTTTTAAATAATTTAAGATACTTTCATGATCGCCACGCTACTAACATAATTATTTGTTTCTGATGAAAGTAGTTTAACATTTATCTATGCAGTCTTGACAAGGATTAAAAGTATATCACTTATGTAGTAGTATTACGACAGATTTCAAATTGGCGGAAAACTTATTTCCCTTAAATTCAGCTGATTTTTCCCGCTGGCAGGAATATGTTCAATAAATTTCAACTGCTGGTGATGGCAGCGACAGCATATTGTCTGTTAGGGTAATAGAGTTCAGGCATGAAACAGCAGCACTGTTTAAACACTACACATTACTCACGGTCTGAACTAAACTGTAGCCATTCTGCTGAAAGGGTATTGCCGCCACGTGACTCACCGGCGCGGCGATTCATCAGCCCGGCGGGTGGCACTGCACGTGCGGCAGACACGTGTAGACACCAGCGGCGCCTTCCACCAATCCGCCCGGGGTCCACCCCACGCGATATTAAAATGCCACACGAGAAATTAATGGCTGAGGAGGGCGACAAGTGTACGATGCTCTTCTGCTCTGAAAACAGCACGTGACGCGCAGGCTAAAGCAGTTTCGTTTTTAGTGTAATTCAACTACTTCCGCGTCTCCTTCACGACGTAAATTTACCCATATCAACAGACATTGTCGCAGTGTTTCGCTGACTACTATCCCTTTTACCGTATATCAAAACGGTGAATATGCCATGTTTAACTACAGGTACCTACATGTAGTACAGATGGCGTGGTATAAACAGAATTATACGGACATATATTCCATAAAATACTGCAAAGAAATTTATTCATTATGATTTTATGTGTGTTACTTAGTTCTCAAATGATTATGATTTCTAATTTTTCGCAACTGTACGAAGTTCCAAATACGTGAGACTTCAATGATATCAAACAAAGTTACTATTTCGCGCCCATCGTGCAGAAACTTGTTTACCCGTAATTGCCACCTGAACAGAGAATGGTATAATTGTCTGTAACTACTTTAATCACTGTACTGTCCCGGAAAATCGCATGTTGTCCTAAAAAAATGGCAACTTTTAGTCCATAGTTCAAATATTTCTGCTTCAGAAACCTTTTTATTGCATGAAAGAATTGTTTATCCCGAAACTACAGGGGACTGGTAAAACAAAGTGTTGCATGTTTATTCACAACATATTATGTGATCTGCTTTTTTGTAAATTTTATATAAATGAAGCAACTATTTTTAAATTTACTGACTAAATAATTTGTGTTGTTTTGGGTTACTAAACAAGTAATAACCATATTATTGACTATGAAAATGTCGTCATGTACGCTTCCACATAACCGATAATGCTCTCACATGAGAATATGTCACATACACTGAATCTAATAGACTGGAATTGAAGATGTCACAAAACTACGTACAATATATTCACCAATAAGTGAGCAGAACATTCTTGCTAGAAGTTTTGGCGACAGGCGCATTATTCCTGGGTTGATATTAATGTAAAAACAAACATTTTGATCAGTGATCATTGTTCTAGAACACCAGCTCACTACTCCCTCTGGTCAGTAATTACCGAAGTCTTGTACACTAACAACTTAAGTTATTCACAGATTTCTGCTATTGTTTGGCAGAGACGAGCAACCACTATCTGTCCAGCGATATGATGTATATTGTTTCCGTCTATCGAAGATTGTATGTTGCTGGCAGTTCTGTTAGTTTATTATCTACTGAGGTTAATGATTAGGTGAAGAAAAGATGATTTCAGCAGATAACACCTTCTTATTGCTCTTTAGATTGGCTTAGATTAATTGTCATTATTTTTGCGTGGATCCGAAAATTCTGAAATTTCCAACTTTTAAATTTTTTTATTGGTAGTTCTACGTACAGATCTAAAAGTATTAAGATTTGAGTATTTTAGATACAGTGAATTTAATAGTTTAGCCGAAAAGATTTTATTATTATTATTTTCTCTGTCAAAGACGTAGATTGCTTTCTGAAGTTCGTGTTCGAACGGCTATCGACTTAGCTTCTGACGAAAATGAGGAAGATTTGTTTCTCGAAAAGACACCACTCAGAAAAGTGATCAAATTTCACTTCTCTAATGAAATGATGTATAATCGCTTCCTCTGGGTTACTTACAGACACGGTGTCTTTAGGTCATCGAGCGTGGTGTTTGAGCGGTAACGCTCTGACCTTCCATTCAGCAGGACGCGCGTTCAAATCCCCGGCCGGCCATCCAAATTTGAATTTTACCATGGTTTCCCCAAATCAGTTCAGACCAATAGACATGGTCGTATTCCTTACCGTTCCTTGCTCTGAGTTCTTTCCCGCCTCTAATGATCTTAACGTCAATGGGACTAAAGCAAGAAGCAAAAAACAAAAGTCTGATGTTCTTACTAATGATAAATAATTTCTATCTATTATTTTCCTTAAAACGCAACATCACTTCTAACTAGACTATGGTATGAGTGTATCAGTTGTTGACAACTATATAGTAATATGCAGTAACATGTTGGCTTATTTTACTTCACGTAACTAACTACATCTCAAAGTTTTGGTGGGACGTCGTACTACTGTCAACGCTGTACGAGACTCTAGGATTCGGACAATGTCCAAATCAGATTGTCAGCATTAGACTTTTTTTTTTTCTTGCTTTGAATAATTTATTTATTTATTATCTATTAATTTCGGCTGTTCCTCCTTTCGAACTGGTCGGTTAATTCCGTTCATCCAAAACAGTTCTACTGGCGACGTATAAACTACAGTACTACGCAGGATTCAGACTGGAGTAACGGATGGCAACGGAGTTTAACTCCAAACTTAAGATGATAATATCCTAATAAAAAATCTAAAGTAGGTCACTATTTAGTAAACAGATGTGTTTATTATCATAAGCAGTTTGCAGACTAGTAGTAATTAAAAAATTGAGAATCGTAGTCATATTAGATGCAGAATAAAGGTAAATAAGTTAGTTTTATCACATTTTGAAGTATTAAATTATAAAACGACATAAAATTTAATATATGTTCGTTATGTAAAATATTTGGGCTCTTATTTAAATACGCATAAAAAATGCACACTCCTTTCTTTTCTTTGGAAGTTTCCAATTAACTGAACTGTAAGTAAGAAAAATTTAAACAGAATGTATAAAATGATAAAGCATAAATTAAACATAGAATTATTGAATTGCTTATCATTCTACTATAATATTTTGTGGTTACTCTCTTCTAATTTTGTTACAAAGTATAGTAAAATTTAGTAGTATGATGAGCTTGCAAATATGTCTGACGTTTCAAGGAATGGAGTAATAAAATTTGTGCCAAATCTCTGTCGAAGCTAGCAAAATGCAAGGATCATATGCTCAGTATAATGTGATGCCTGAAGAAATCAGGTCAATACACGTTTTTTGTAAAGTTTTGTATCTCATAAGCCAGTGTAGAGTAAATTGCCCTGAAAAGGTTTCTCTTAGATGCTGCTCTAGCTTTACAGCTCATCGACTTCGAAGCCATTAGATCTGGGAGGATATTGGTACAGTTACGAATTAGAGGCAATCCATGTTAAATTAACCCTCGCGTTGGCAGTCGTGTTTCTACCATACATTGGATATATGTGAACCATTGCCAGCAGGTTTTTAGTTATTGTTGGTTCTAGGATCTCATACGTAGTACAATCGGTTTCCACATTCCTTTAATTTATTTTATTTCTTGGGACTTTTGTCCAGTGTTTCAATTGCCGTATGTCCAACTGTGAAGTTTAAGGGGGAGGGGGAACGTAAGCTTATCAATTAGTTAAAAATTGTATGTGGCATATAACGTGTTTCTCCCATTAACCGTATAGTATCAAACATTGAATATGCTTAGTCGCAAGTTCGTTGGATTATTATGGGTAGTGCAATTTACATTTTGATTATTATCCTATTGTTGGTTTAGGATTTTGCTTGTAAAACGCAGAGTAATGGTCCTTATCAGACGGTGGAGCCCTGCTACTGACCGGTGACGGCGAGCCGGTGCAGCCTGGTGTGGCCCGGCAGCGGGTGGCGGGTGTGCGGGTCGTGCCTCTCACAGCGCCAGTCGCCCACGTCTTCGAGCCGCACGCTGCTGATGCGCAGCTGTCCCGAGTCGAGCGTGGCGTAGCGGTGGCCGCCGTCGCCCACTATGCCGCGCCACCCGGCGCCACTGCCGCCGGCCGCGCGGTGGCGCCAGTGAGGGATGCCCGGCGGCGGCGCGCACTCCAGGATGGCGTCCTGATGCAGACGCACCGACACCTCGCTGCTCACATCCTCCTCGGCAGGCACCGGCGACGGCTGCGGCGCTACCAGCAGCTCGTCCTCGACGGCATCTGTCGACAGGCCCTCTTCAGTCGCCGCTCCTGTAACATTGCGGTCACATGTCACTGCAAGCTACCTCGCGTTCTCAATTGAACATAACATTTTAAATGACAGTAGTTCGAGAGATAAATGTTGTCAATTATGGTGGCAGAATGAGTTTTATACTTCCTACAAATTCCAAGGAAATATTTGTAATTATAAAATGATTGTTAGCGTAAATAGGTCTGTATATTTAAATAATTTTTGGGAAAAAAAAGAATTTAGGGTAGCGTTCATAAGCTAAAGACAACGAATCTACTATAAGAACGCAATCTTTCTCGGCGTTGGCAATGTAAATATTGTTCTCGGGTCACTGGGTCACTAGCCAAGTTTAAGGTGTGTTGTAATTACACTTACAATTGCAATTTCAATTTCGGCGATCTGATTCGTTGTCGCCATCTTCTGGTGAAATATTGTGCAATTGTAAGTGTAATTACAACACACCTTTAACTCGGCTAGTCACTCGAGAACAATATTTATATAAGGAATCTAATGGTTTTTTTTTTTTTTTTTTTTTTTTTTTTTTTTTTTTTTTTTTTTTTTTTTTGGATCTGTCTGTCTCTCACTTTGGAAGAACTGGATGCACGCGAAAACCAGTGTTGAGATTTTGATGGATCCTGGTATAAAACACAGCCAATGGGCCGGCGCGTAAAACAGGACATGTTTCACGTGAGATCGAAAAGCTGATAAATTAAGATAGTGCCCACAAGTTAGTATCAATTTGAAGGTAAGTTAGTTTTTGCACTCCAAATGTTTTAGTGATGTCAGCGTATAGTGGCATCTTGTTATTGGGAGCAATTGAGTTATATTTTTTTCCTCATTGGCGATGTGTTAACTGTGACATCATCATGTTAAGAGACAACTCCATACTTTAACCGTACGCGTGAACGAAGCAGTGGGCAATAAATCGTCATATGCTGTCAACATAAATGTTAGGCCAATTCTGTTCCACACAGTACCAATAACCGATTTGATGCTTGTGCCTTATTCCTTGATCCTCTTCCGGATATTACATCAAATCCTACAGCAGCAAGGGAAAATGGTCTTAATTCGGCCATAAAAATAAATCGAATCTGGATCTTTACACAGTACAATCCTTTTGAGTAATTTGTTTTTAATCGTGATGTTAGAAATTGCCATAAACGTGAAAGGTTATCAGTACCTTGAAGTACTCACAGGGGTGAACTGCAATCGGAGAGGTGAAAGTAAGCCTTGGTACCGGTCAGGAGTTCACAACAATGTTTTTTTTAAATAATTCTTAATTTTAAATTTTTATGCTCCAGACATAATTAATATCTATCTACAATAACAAATCAATAGACTTCATCCTGTAATTTATCACTCTTCTCTCAATGACAGCAATGAGACATTATAGTCGTGGTGGTAACATCGCTGTCTGGTGGAGAAGGCACGTAGGAAGCGTAGCTTTTAACGAAATATCACACATTAAGATAATGATAACAGCTGATTTATACAACAAGAAAAAATTGAACTCAGGTGCCCCTTATTCAGTTACAATTTCACCATTTCTCTACAACTACTAAATTTTCTAAATTTTTCTTAAAGTTCTACTTTTTATATTTAGCAAAAATAACCACACTTAGTTTCGTTTTTATCTATCACGACACATTGTACTTGTGAGAACATACAAAGTAAGAGCGGACTACCACAACCGTTACTGAGTGTCACGTTTTCTCCTGCAAATTCTTCAAACATCTATTACAACACCAACTACTGTGTCTTACAGTAGCTGTAAGCAAGAATTTTCTTTAGACAAGACCAAAGAGTCTAATAAGAATCTTATTCAGTAAAAAATTCTAGTGATTGCGCAAATAGAGGAATATTAAAAAAGTGAAATTTCTTATTAGAAAAGTCAATTTGGTAACATAATAATAGCAATCTAAATATCATCAAGGGTACCTCCAAATAAACAATTAATCAAACCTTCCACCAGAACAATCACAATAATTATAGTGCATATACCGTTATATTTTATACCGTTTATATTTACTGTAAAAAGTGTAAATTTGAAAGTTACTGAAAGAAAAAGATCCAAGTATAGTGAAAATATATGAAAAAAAAACTTTGATTGCTACATGTGAGAAAATATTTAAGTAAAAGGAATATTTTATTTTGTATAAAAATACGATTCATATGAGAAATATAAGAAAGCAAATGGAATTACGAAAACATAAATTAATATCATTTTTTATTTTTGACATTTTCATACTGAAGAGTGAATACGGGATCACGGCTGAACAGAAAAGTAGCATGCAATTCTAATTTTCATAGAAGAACCAGTTCTGTTCTAGTAGTGAACACTATGAAAGTAATTATATTTTTATTTTTAATCCTTTTCATATTATTTCCCTTTCAACTTTGTCTAAAAGGAAGGAAATAACTAGAAACAGTCTTCTAAATTATATGATTCTGTAAGTTTCTAATAGTTTGTATGCCAGAAATTCCTTCATGAAATATTTCCAACCTACAGTGTCGTGATATTTTAATAGTGGCGTTGAAAACATTACAAAAGCCCACTGAACTTAGCTTATGAGCCAGAATTGCGACCTCATTCGACGAGAGAATTGACTCAAAGCCAATTCTTAGTCTGAAATTTGTTCGTTACAGAATAGGAGATGGTATTATTGGGCGACAAATGTACAATTTATTCGTTATTTTATTTACCGCCATAGAATACCAAACGTCCAATTAAACTGCTCCATAGCAGAATATTCCAATCTTAATTCTCAGGATACGCCCGACGTAGAGAGAAGTTCGACTTCTGCACTGGCCATCAAATTCAATTTTATGGAAATTTCTGCCAATTAAAAGTTTCAGATATCGGGAATCCAATCCTAAACGAATATAATTCTCCACCTTAGAGGATGAAATCTCTTCAACAACGCATCGCGGCGCAAGTGAAGAGACCAATTAAATTGTGGAATGGTTCTACGAGCCTTCTGGTTCATCAGTTTCAGTAATTATTTGTTGTTTCCTGCAAGGTTTGAATGCTTATCCCAGCGAACACACTAAAAAATGTGAGCTACAAGTGTGAAATCAGCAGTCAGTAAAACACTTGTTGGAGCGAGACGAGTGAAGAGGGAGGAGGGTTGCCTCCCGACAATCAGCAGTCACGTCTCCCCGCTTCTGCCCGTAAAATGGCGGCCTCGGCTCTCATTAATGAGCTCTTCACTTCGGAAGGAGCTATTAATAGTAGAACTTACTTGTGCACACATTTTAGGTGAGCCCCTTTCAAAGAAAACAGTTTACTGGCATTTAAAATTAATTTCAGTTTTCTGCGTGTAATATTCATCATTTAACCAGCTTTCGGACGCTCTGTTCAATGTTATTTCGGTATGCTACTATATCACTACAAAACACAAACGTCTTTCGCTTTAGCAGGTTAGATAATCCCCTGTAAATGCAGACTTTCCTGAAAAAAAAAATGGTTTTAACTCATCGAAAAAACGTAAATAACAACTGAAGCTATTTTTTTATTTTATTTTACCAACGTTAATAATTTATCGTCTCAGATAAAGAAAGTAAACTCATGTTATTTTAAGGACTATCATAGAGTTTTTAACTTCCAAGCATACTGTCTCTCTAGGGTGGCCTATATTTTAACATAGAATCAATAGCAAGGAATCTGGAATCATATTTCACATGCTCGATGTATGTTTTGTATGAGGTAAAGATCAGAGTAAGAGTTTGTAAAAATGCCAACCTATAGGAGGATTGTAATTGTGAAAAACTAATTACCGGGTCGAAGAAAAATAGATTTTTCTCAACGATGCCGATTTTCAGTTGAGCTCAGTTAAGCTGGAATTACTAAACAATAAATCCAAATGACTAATATATGCATCCATCTCTCCAGTTATAGTAATTGTCTTTACTTCAAAAGATTACAAGGGTAGTTTTTATGGGTAATTTGTTCAGTGTTATGCGTGTATTCTGCTATTTTTATGCACAAATAATGAAATATTTTAATTCAATGGCCAACTGAACTATTTATAAAAACAATTCTATAGTTATAGGATTTGGCTTTTTAGTTTGTTCTAAACACAAAACACTACTTCGCTTCAATGGTATATGTGAGTAATGATACTCCACCGAAATTTAAAAGTTCTCCATTTTCTCTCGCTTTAGTAGCCGAATGTTTTATTCGTAAAGGCGTTTCCTATTTCGTTCCCGTTCCAATAGCGGCTGTACATGAGCCGTCATTTTTCGTATAACAGCTGTGTCAACAAATTCTACTTTCAAATAGAAGAATACGAAAATCATGTAGGCCGTTACCAATGCACTCCACCTTGGGTTTAGCAACCAGAACAGGGTGAAAGTCAATTAACCGGCGCCTTAAATTCCGGCTAAGGAAGACGATACCTACATAAAAATGAACTCGCCGTGAGACCTAAAATCGGCAGCATCGCCATGTGACTTAAAGATTTCAAACAATTGTCATATGTATCTATTATCAATTATGGAAATGAATTTTTTACAGTGAATAAAATGATTTTTTTTTTTCAGATTGGATGGACAAAGACTACCCATTAAGAGTAATTCAAAGTATGTATTAAAACATGTTAATTAACTTTCAAAATGCGTTGAGAAGAATGAAACTAGTGAGACAATATTGGAAACTAGTACCTATGCTTTTTAACATTTATTTAGCTGATATTTCCCTAATCATTTAGATTAATGGTGCTGTATTGGACACGATGCTTTTCGGTGATCAAGTGATTTTCGCTGTGGTTGAAGATGACTTGGAACGAGGGCTTAGCGGAAAAAAATATTAAAACGGTTATGGTTTGAAAACATTCCCAGAGAAAACGAAAGTATGGACATTCAGGAGAGTGTTCAATCCGGGCTAACATTGTTATTTATGACAGAATAACAGAAAAAAACTAGAAAATGTATGTATTTAGTATAAAATATACTCTTTACTTCCAATGATGACGCCATAGCCATAATACATAAATTTCAGTACGGTAATAGAGTAATTGAAATCATTTTTTTCAATACCATACGGGATAAAATGATAAAATTTCTCAATTGATGGCTGCACTATCATGTTTTTTTTTTCCGAATGACCCCTTCTTTGGGTACGTCAGATCAATCACTTCTTGGATGCTTCCGTTTTCTTCTTCTCCCAGTATTTCTTCATTCTATCTGATCTCTTCCTTCTTTCCTCTTCTGATATTTGAATCGGTTTTCTGGTGTTTATCGCAACTTGGAACCTCTTACTTTTGTCTTTGGTCACGGTCTTGGGTGTACCATTCTTTAACATCACTTCGGTAATCTGGAGTTCTCTCAGATCCTTTTCCACTTCCTTAAACCAGTTGGGCTTAGTCTTTTTTTTTTTATAAAAGAAGTCAAAGATTTTTTTTTGTTAGTCTGTTAGGATTCATTCGGAATATGTGTCCATGTTTATTTATTTCGTTTTCTTTTTATTTCGTTACTAGCTGGTGACTACGACTTCCTCCGTACTTGTAAAGAATTTTGAAGGATTTTTATGATATGCACTTAACCTTAAAATAATTCCAGGATAAAAGGAGCCTCCCAAATCGGCAACCTGTCAGCGAAAGTCCCGTTAAAATCGCTTCACACTGTTGTGTATAAGTTATTTATGTTTGATAATAGCTGAAAAAGCTGAAAATGTGTCGTATTCAAAAACATTATTATGATCGCCGAGCGGTTAACGTTGGGACACCTGATATTTGGAAGGAAATGGGTTAGATCCACAATATAGCCAACCATATTTGGTTATACATGATTTCTCGAAATCCAGGTGATTGCCAAGAATGGTCCTTCAAACAGGAACGATATTGTTCCTTTTCCTTTCATGAGCCCTCTGCAATGACTTGAAGCATTAAAGTTCTAACTAAAAAGATTTCGAGTCAACACTGCAGATGCGTGTAGAATTTTCTTTGAAAAATATGGTACGAAACTTACGATAACATTGTAAAGCCCCTAAAGTTATCCCTTGTATGGCGCGGACACGTAAAAATGTATTTACGTACAGGTACTACATTTTTAAATGTAATTTAAACTTCATGCCTGGTGAAAAAAAGAAATACGGAAGTTAGTAACGCTTAGATATGAGAAAATGAGTTAATTTATTTCAGTCATTCAGAAAGTAACATTGATATTTGTTTATAACAGGAATGACTGAAGCAGAACTGCATTCTGGTGACAAGCAGGGTAAATTCATTAAATCATTTATTACAAAAGAAAACGTGAAAGTATCGAGGAACTTGTGAATGACTTATATGGGATGGAACTTTTTTTTCTTAAGTGGAGCAGGCCTATACACTATGCAAACTACTTGTGATACTGAGTATTATGTTCAGACGAGACTGCCTAGTGCTGGACCACTTTTAGTAACCGCAGTACCTAATTTGACGATTAAGGTGGGTAAACTGGCCACTTCAGCAAACTTCCAGTGAATCCGCTGAAATACAAAGCCTAAGTTACCTATTCGATAACTTGTTCCAAGATATTTCTGTAAAATAAATTTTTAAGATTATAAATTTAATTTACGTCTCCTTCTATATTCTGAAACTGACAACAACTAATCATAGATTCCTTGCTGCGAATCCAAAAATCTGTATCGATGAAAAAGAAATTTATTACAATAATTTTCAATACGTGGTTATCGAAATTCTGTCTGTTGATCCGCGCGTTACGCTCCAAGCATTTATATGTGGTGTATCATAAGTTTTGGGTATAATGATTTGAATTTTCAGTAAGTTCACTAATTGAATAGTGACATAAATGACTGTATATGATCTCCTTAATATACCAAGAAACAATTAACAAACGGAAAAAGGGACAAATTGCTCTTTCAATTCAGCAAACAAAAAAATCTTCTATTATAAGGCACACATAGATCATTTTGATTAAAGGGAATAGAAAGGGGACAGTGAATTTCCTCATTATTAAACAATCTGAGCTGATGTTGATAGTGTAAGTAAATTTCTGAAATTTTTGTTTATAAAATATGTCTTTAGTTAGTGAAATCTATCGTTCATTTGTTTGTATAGGTGAAAAAGCACTAAAAACAAAATCAATGTAGCATTCTTGAATCTTTCTGTTGATTGGTGTGTAGTGCGAGGCGAGCAGGTGAGTGAGGTCGTCTTGGCGCTCACGTGATCGAACTCTTAATGAAGCGTGGGGGCGGTGGCTGAGCCATTACGTGCCCAGCGATCCTGTTGTGTGCGCCCTAACGAGGAACATCAGTCGCCCAAGTGAGGCCACTCCCCCCTCCAACTAATGGAGCGCAGCAGCGCCGGGCCGCAGGTGGCGTGACGTCACTGGTCTCGAGGAGCTATTGGCACTTCACCCGATGCCTGCCTGCGCCCGCCGTCTCAACTCGGCTTTACTAAGCACTAAAATTCAAACACTCTGATCTTTACGCAGGCTGGTTTTCGATATATTCAACAAAGGTTTCTGCTACTTCCAGTTGTTAGCATATGTGGAGTTAAGACGAAACGGTCTTCCAGTTCTGGAAGAATTTAGTCTATCTGTCACACGGACGTTAAACATACTATACAACTGAATAAAGAAACTTGTTTCAACTGTTACAGAGGTCTGGAATATAGGACAGTATTTTAATTACCACATCAAACAATCAATTCTGATTTTTTTATGTCTTTACGCCTCGTCGACGATTTAATAGGCACGAATGGACTGGGGGCTAGGAATGGGAAGGAATTCGGCCATGGAATTTTAAAGGAACCATCCGAGCACTTACCTGGATTTATATCGGGAAAAAATGGAAAACATGTGCCTGAATGGCTGGATGGAATTTCCAACAGGCGTCCTTCCGAATGCGAAGTCAGAGCGTAAAACTATTTGCAAATAATTTTCTACTCCCAAGACCATAACGGATCAGGCGTTTAAAACGAGATTATGAATATCCACCAATCTAACAGCGCCTGTTCCTTAAACCTCCGCTCAGGTGCCAACCTCCGGCATAACGTAGCAGTCATCCTTAGTGGAGAGTGGGGGAAATACACGCACCTAAGGAAAAATAGATTTAAACTGTTCATTATATCATTATATACCAACCAAAACAAATGTATACCTTACTACGGACATTTCTCGACATATTCCAAATGATGGAATATAATTATGAACATTACCTTAATTTTTATGATTAAAACTAGCTGACTCGGTGAACTTCGTATCACCTACATCATGAGATAGCAAGACCTGACATTACAAATCAAAAACTCTTTATTGTCATGACTGTACAGTTGTGTCTCTTTTGTGCATGTCACGGTTTATGCAGTTGTTCTACTACAGACACTTATGTCAACAAATAAGGTGCCTACAATTTTTTGTTTGGTCTGTAATGTAATATGCATTGCCCGTTTTGAAAAAAGTGGATCGAGCGGCAGGACAACCAAAGTTCATGGCCTAGTTGTTATAACATTTTGTTACTTTGTGACGAATGTAAAACAATAATAATTTTATTTCGGACGGATATGTTTTAATAACAAAACCACATTTACATTTCACATACACCCATACGCATACCCCTCACACACATTCAGCATACTATATCTCACACTTTCGGTTGGTTCTTAAACGAAATTTGCTAATAATTCAATTGAATACAAATTTTTATCTATATTAAATACAACACAATTTGTACACTTAATCAATTTAAAGCTTTCTGATAAACTATATTTTTTTGTCTTTTTTGCGGTGCGTAAATATATAAAGACGATGGTTGTCCGACGCGCGAACACGCGACTTATAATTGTCCATGCGCGAAACTCCAAGTTGATTCCGCAAACTTGCAACGACTGGCCTTGCGATTATTATGGTAATTGCAAAGGCCAGACGCACGGGAAATTGTAGACGCTTAAAATCGAATGGCAAATCCGTTGGAATCATCGGTATACGCGGAATCAAGACATCCTCACCTTTGTATTTTTCCCTTGATGATCGTGGCCTCGATCACGTTATTCATTAGCTTTTTCACAGCCAGTCTCGTTCCATTGCACAGTCGAGGTTGATTAATGTTACGCAGCATAATCACAACTGATCCTACTTTTAACTGTAAATTGTGAGGTGGTAGTTTAGGCAATTCTAGTGAATTTAAAAACTCTGTGGGATAATTGACTACATCATCCTGGTTTGTAAATGTGTCGACTGATTTGTATGAAAACAACTCTCCTGGAAGAAAGTTCTGAATGGTCGCATTGAGATCATCGACAATCTTTGTTTTTGGCCGCAAATATTGCTCGTTCACTCAGCCAACTATGGTTACTAAACTGTTGTTCTATGTCCGTAAAAAACTCGCTGAATAAGCTCCTCTTTTGAGTCGGTGAAGAGACAGAATTCGTGGGTAGTGTAATTAATCCGTCTCGAGGTGTCAATTGCGAACTTACCATTTCCAATATCTAATAACTGCTTCGAAAACACAACCGCAGTTTGATCTTGTTGCAAAAACACTCGCATGTTAGTTGTTAATTGGAGTGTCTTTACATGCCGCCACAAATTAGATGACTTTAGGCATGCGTTTAGTTCGTCAGCAACAGTTGATCGGGGAATAATTGGAAGAGTCTGACGAAAATCACCTGACAACAGAATCATGGCTCCACCAAAAATGTTTTGGTTGTCACGAAGATCTTTTAACGTTCTGTCCAATGCCTCCAGTGACCTCTTGTGGGCCATCGTACACTCATCCCAAACGATCAATTTGCATATCTGTAGAACCTTCGCCATTGCGCTGTTTTTCGTGATGTTGCAAACTGGTACTTCGTTGATTTGCATGTTTAGTGGTAATTTTAAGGCAGAATGTGCGGTTCGTCCACCTTCTAACAATGTTGCAGCTATTCCAGATGAAGCCAACGCTAGGGCTACTTCATTTTGCGATCTGATCTTTGCCAACAGCAATGAAATTAGGAACGTTTTTCCAGTCCCCCCGGGAGCATCAAGAAAGTAAATTCCACCAGATCCACTGTTGACAGCTTCTATCAAAGTATCGTACGCAATTCTTTGTTGTTCATTCAATTGCGGAACATTTGAACGAACTGTTTCGGTCAATACTTCAATATCGTACTGTTGTTCTCTTTGTAACTCGTGGTTAAATGCATCGCGCATAGAACGATCTGGTGATGTCATGCCCAAACACGACAATACTTTATTAGCCATCAATAAACACATATCTTCTATCATTATTAATGTCTCATTGTAAATTTCTGTAGTAATTTGTAGTGTAGGATTCAAAGTTTGACAACGCACACGATGCAAAACATCCTCAGACATGTCATCCCTATATTTGATCCACAAATCTTTCGGATTCGAGGGGAAACATGTTGATATTATAATCGCAAACAATGTGCGAATTTGATGCGGCGATGAAGAAATGACGGATTCCTTGAGCGTATTATCCCAATGCGAATCGTTCTCGAGCAACTGTAGTAGTTGACACGCCTCGCGGTAAGTCGCACATAGATGTCCATCAACTGTTCTCAGTTGTTGAAACGATGTCGGACCACGAACATTCACCAACAACAATCGAAGATAATAACATTCATCGTTATTTGGATGAACTGTGTATATGCGACCTAGAGCGTCTGAGGCAAATACATTTGGGTGTCCTTCAACTGGTGTTCCTTGTTTCCGACGCTGAAACGATTTCGATGATGCGTTCCACGTGTAATAGCGTGGCATATCAGCATACAGCAAAGTGCGTGCGAAAACATCTGTTTGACAAACTGAGAAGAAACTTGTCAATGTGGTCGATGGTGGACGTGCCGCTCTATCCGCCGCGTTCTCTTGATTGAAATACACTCGTTGTCC
Source organism: Vandiemenella viatica (assembly GCA_031002005.1). Lineage (NCBI taxonomy): Eukaryota > Metazoa > Arthropoda > Insecta > Orthoptera > Morabidae > Vandiemenella > Vandiemenella viatica. Next base: position 299,216,414 of record JARYHS010008074.1, read on the forward strand.
ATTTTCTAGATGAACTGCCAAATGGACTACTGTAGGATGTCTTTCGTGGATCGAAAAAGAAAATATGCGCCAAATAGCTTCGTTGCTACTTATATAGCGACCCATCTGATACTGAGATACTTCATCATTTGCATTTGTTATAGCGAAGATGGCCATGTCGCTACCTTTGTTAACATATTTACATATGTACTTTATCGACTTGACGGAGTTACAATATTCCACATTGATGTGAGCTTCAAAAGCTTTTGACAATAGTGGCGAGTACGGCACAATCCAACGATTGTCTACTTCAAAATCTTGTCCTTTTACCTTCACAACTACCGATCGCCCACCGTCCGCAACTGATCGCCGACGATACAGTGGGTAACCGTCATTTCCCGTGATGGTTTCATCAATCAGGTCTCTCGGGTATCGCTTGGAGCACTTGCCGTCGACCATACAGGGTGAGTTGTTGTTGAAAATTCCGCAAGGTCCATGTATCATGTGTTTAGTCACTACTGCATGCAATTTTGGGTCAACTGTTTCATCGGGAATCTCAGCTGAAATTATGGAATCAATTTCATCTGGCCTTATTTTGTCAACTAACCAAACTAATATGTGCGCATGTGGAAGACCACGCTTTTGCCACTCAACAGAGTACATCCAACAACGGACTTGGCCATAAACACGATGCTTTGTAATGAAATTCATTAGAGATTTCAATTTTTGTTTAAAAACTCTGGCAGTGATGTCATGTCTATCAAGTGGTTTGTTTGTAGCTTCTTGATTTCTATCCATTGTGGGTTACAGGTGAATGTAATGAATAGGTCTGGGCGGCCATATTGTCTAACATACGACATCGCATCTTGCGCGTACTCGTGCATGTGGCGCGGACTTCCTATGTAAGTGGCTGGCAAAATTGTCATTCTTCCCACATTATTTACGTTGCCATCGACATTAATAGCATCACGGAGATGAATGTATTCTTCAGATCGAAGCTGCCGTTGGTTCAAACGGATGTACGTCAATCGTTCAGTCTCAATTTTGACATACATGTCAACTGCAAACTGATGAAAAAGCCGTTGACACATTAAAATGTGATTTACTTCACCTTCACGGATCATGAGTCTGTATGAATAAAAATTCATTGCACTAACTTTTTTGTTGGTTTCAGCACCTGGAATCGTAAATGGAAACAATTACATAGATATATTGAATTTTAAAATTATTATTTAATATCGTTTAATCTAGTTACCTGTTACTTGATTAACCATTTGGATATTAAAATGGTATCCGTCTTCTCCTTGCCAGAAGATTAATGGATATTGTAACGCGTCATAACTCCTATGCGTTTCAGACACACGTTTCAATTCATTGTTCCGACGATGAAGCACGATATCTCTAGACTGCAAATTTTCTCCAACAACGACAATAGCCACTTCGTCGATTGTCGGAGAATTAAACCTCCTTGCATGCTCACCAGCAGGCGTTTTGTCAGCTCTAATGACGATATTATGGCTGTCCGATGGCATCCGATCCAATGCCATTTTGAACATTTTTACTAAGTCATTGTTCTGATGAAGAAACGTTTGCAGTTCTTGGACAATGGTTCGCTTCACTGTTGGATTATGAGCACAACGCTTATCAACTTCGGCATCCTGATTGCCCATAAAATAAATTTGTAAGAATTGATGATCTGCATCTGGAAGTGGCAGCAGCGCTCCCAGTAGGTGATAAATTTGTCCTTGTATCTGCAATTGTTTATGATCTTGTTAAATTATTTACAAATACAAATTTTAATTTTATCAAAAACAATTGTGATATACTACCTTGAAAGTGGGCATGAAATTGTCCTGTACAATATGCGTGGCGCCAAACGACGTCATTTGAAAGCAATTGTTATATTTTTGGATGTTGGCCAAGAAGTGTTTAGAGTCATTTCCCATACCAGAAACTAATGAGCGTAATGGATCTGGTGGTGGGACCAATTGTGGCAATTTTACTTTACCACCAGCACAACATAATCCAGTAGATTCACCGCTGTATTTTAACGCTCTACAATATTGACAAATGGTTGTCATTTCCCCAATTGTTACGGATTTGTCGGCATAATAATCTATTTCCGGGTCGTAGTGGAATGCTGCTCGTTCCAGGTTTACAGGAACACTGCGTCTGCGGAATCGCTCTATTTCATTAAGTCGTGCTCGCTGTTGTTGTGTTTGGTGTGCCCGAACTCGTTCCATTCTAAGCCTATCTACTTCATTATTATTCACTGTGGAACGCAATTCTGCCATACTAATACGAAAGTTATCATTATCCGTCTCTCGCTGGTCATCAGTGCGGTTTGCACGTGAGGTAGCTCGTCGCACATTTGATTGACTTCGACGTCCTAAGTCAGGTCGTCTTCTCCTTGGCATTTTAAAACAATAACAGTAAATAAAGTTCTCGCGCACTGAACACTTCCAAGTGACACTATTATGTATTTCTAAAATCGTAATACACGATAGTCCCGCCCGAATGTTGGGGATATAGGTTATCTATTCGAAGTTCAAAGTAGACTGAAACTATTTATCGTTAAAGTAAAACTCAATAGCGTCTTTTATTTCATGATAGTCAATTGGTTTAAGGCATGCAGTGTTGCCAACCATATATTCGCAGTATTTTCTGTATATTTAATATTATACGTGTGCAATTTTCCATCGAAATCGGACGGAATCTGTGGGGTTGTGTAAATTAGATTAAATGAATATATTTGAAAGTTTGTTTTTAGTAAAAATTAGATATACATGTATACATTTTAATTACTGTTTCATTGCAAGTAGGCAGTAATTTTACATTTGTTTTACAGTATATGTGTGCCAATTTCCCTCAAAATCAGATAAAATGAGTGTATTTTTTAAATTATGGGTTATAAAGGGGAAGAGGGGATGGTTTTGGGGTGGACAAGGGGATAGGGATTGGGTTTTGTTAAACTAATCTTTTAAAAAAGTATATATGTTCAAAGTTTCATGGAAATTGGATAAAAGTGTGGATTTGTGTAAAAATTAAGGGATGGGAAGGGGGAAACGTGATGCGGTTTTGGAAACCAAATGTAGGCAGTATTTTTCTGTTTGTTTTACAGTATACATATGCAAATTTCCATCAAAATCGGATAAAATCTGTGGGTTTGTGTAAATTAGGGTGATGTGAAGGGAATGAGGGGTTGCGTTTTTGGAAACCATATACAGGCAATATATTTCAATTTGTTTTCAAGAATACGTGTGCAAATTTTGGTGGAAATCGGACAAAATCTGTTGGGTTGTTTAAATTATGGGGTGTTATGGGGAGGAAGGGGTGGGTTTTTGGAAATTTTATTTCTTAGGAACCATCTCTGAAACGCTCTAGACAACTCACCAAAGTTTCACCGTAATCGGATGAACGGTTTAGGAGCACATAGAGCATAAAGAAAACTCACATTGATTTTTATATATAAGATTAAATTGTCGTTTTTAGTATTTTCCTCGCAATTTTTCCATTTTTTCTCACCGTTTAAACCTTCCTTGAACCTCCACAAATATTTCAAGATCAAAATTAGCCAAATCGGTCTAGCCATTCCCGAGTTTTAGCGAGACTAACGAACAGCAATTCATTTTTATATAAAAGATAAAAAAAGTACAAATGCGTGGTATTCCCCACCCCGTAGGTTAATGACACGCATGATATGGGGTAATAACACGCAATACAAACAATGCATAAAGATGGACAATACATGCTATTTTTATTTTCTGTTAGTTTATTTTATTAATTACATGTACTAAGCAGTACATTATTGAAGAAAATAATGATGTTTTATAAACTTTTTTTTATAGGCGTGAAAAGAGTGCATTTTCTTGTATAGCAAACATCACACTTGTAATGTTTTGAAATGTTCCAGCCATTACATTCTTCATGGCTCTACCTAATACTCAAAACCCATCGGTACCCTAGTTCTCCATCTTTCCCTTGGTATTTTTCGTTTTCATTCTTGTACGCAGAGTAGCTTCGACAATCCCATACTTCTCTTATTTTTCTTCCTGATTTTGTGGCATCAAGACCCTTATGAAGCTCCTCTTTGGTCCATTTTACTTTCTGGGTTTTTCTTTTATAATATATAGTAATTTGAAGTATAAAAAAACTCGTTGGAATTGAAAATATAACCAAGTAGTAATTTTATGAAGGGGGAATACCACACACTTGAATAGCCGCGTGCCAATACCCCAAAGTGAGTTCGAGGACTAAACTAAGGAGAACTCGGGTCTTAGCTCAAATACCTTGACAGATCTACAACTAAATGAAAGGTTACATCTAGGGCTAGTAGTCGATATGCAAAATATTGCGTTAAAGCAACCTATGGTAGCACTTACCTTGCAAAATATAGCTGACAAAAGTTATATCAAACACATTGAAAATAAATCTCACTTTACAACCGCCACAACGCAATCAGAAAATGTCTGAAGTGTGTGGCACTGTAGTTTTTACGCCTGCCAGAAGGGTTTAGCACCAACTGGGCAAAGCCCGCGCAATTCAAAATGCGTAATTCAGCCTGCGTGTGATTACCCGCATGCGTGTATTTCCCCCGCTCTCCCCTACTATTGTTTTCAGGCGATTTTTCACTATCATCCGTAAGAATCCTTCTGCGGTATTCAATTTCTGCCTAATAGCTACAAATGTCAAACAAAATAACACTAATCATTCAGAACATAAGCAACACTATTAGACTCACTTGACTACAGTTACGCTTTCTGAAAGTTGCCGGCGACAGTCTCTCGGACCAAGTCTGGTGGCGCTGAAAGTAGACCAAGCGTAATAACGAGTAACTACTGGTAAGGAGAAGATCGAATGAATAAATTAGCGTTTCTTCTTCATACGCTACTACTGCAATCTCATTTATTCACAGGAAAGTAATTATGCATAGTTTGAAGGGTGCTTTAAGTTTCAGATGCCTGTATTCTCACATCACATTATTCGAAAGTCATAGATATCTGAAGTATTTCAAAAGTGCTGCGCTGTTAACCGTGGATGATGAGTCATAGCTTGCTGCATTAAATCATCATATGGTAAGTTGTTAGTATGGGATCGAGTTTTTCATAAATAAGTACAGAAAATATAAGAACGTATAAATGCAAATACAGTCATTCTCAGGATCAATACATAACCACAGAATTTTTTTATAGAAGATAATAATTTTTTTAGATACGTAGCCAGTTTGTAACGATACCATCGAACTAACACAGATCGAGAGGAGTATCTGTGAGTGGGGATATCTTTTACGGAGTATAAACAATATGGCGACAGTCGACAGTACGCTGCAATACCGTGTGGACCTAATGGCGGGAGTTGCCGACTGTTGAGGACAATACCGCGCGAACGATAATCTAAAAGTGTTTGTAACGGTACAACTAACGTGTACTGTGGTTTCAAGTATTGTGCGGAGTGTTCAGTGTACGCGGACGAGGACAGTACTCCGAACTTTCGAATTATCGTGATAGCGGCGCGACATACTGTATTCGCCTACTCGGTTCGAATCCTGCAAACTTTGGTGATAGAAGTTCGATTACACGGGTCACTGTAACTGGTGGATACTTCGGCGGTGTATTTTCCGTGTTCTCCAGATAATAAAGTTGTGTGTTGAATGCAAACTTATGTGATTTGTGTGGTAGCAATTCCTACCCATTTTAGTAGTATAGTTGCCATCACGAGCTGCTTCAAGTGATTAGTTTTGTGAATAACTTTAATTCTTAGAATTAGTTGTGGAATCCCCACTGGCGACCGGACGAAATTGAACCTGTAGTAATAGGAACATTTAATCACGAACTTAAACACGCCGCATTGAATCGTTCCACCAGGACTCAGAATTATCGCTAATACGCGAGGTGCCTTACAAGTTGTCAAGTTAATTTGATATAAAAACATTCTATCAGATCTTTTTTACTTTTTTACGACTGAACGTGATTCGTAATGATAATTCTTATTTATTTAAATTTTTAATTAAGTGATACAAGTACTCTTATTAAAAAGGGATCTGAGAACCGTATCTATGTAGATGTTGCCTGTGGCGATAAAAGGCAAGTAACATTTAACGCTTCATTTACTGTTTAAAATGTCATTGTAATCTCTTTTCAAAGATCTAAATTAAGTGCTCGGAAAATTAATTACCTTTTTCAGAATAAATGAAACAGTTTTTAAGCTGTAAATCAAATTACGATTTCTAGTTCGCTTGGCACGGATTAAATCGTGCATATTGACAGGGGCTATTTACAAAATGATTAATTTTACGCTGGTCAGTAGGTAGCTTGCACTGATGTGATAGATGTTTGACCATTAAAACGCTACTTTTGTTTAGAAGCGGTATTGAGTTAGTGACGCACGTGAACATAGATAAGGGAACGATTAGTACGAACATATATCTACAATCAAAAATGTAAAGAGGCTTTATTTGTACGCCGAAGACAGATTTGAAAAAAATCATTACTATCGACTACTTGTAGATCCCTGAAACATTTGTTTGTAGAAATTTTGTCTATTCCAATAACATGCAAAAACTTCTGAATAGATTTTGACGAGATTTTTCCTGTTTAAAAGTTTATGGTTTGGTTAAAAGTATGAGATAAACGTCGTCACACTACATCACCTGTGTCGGATTGCGAAATTATTATCATTGCTGACAGTTTCCAGCCTCTGGTCGTGTCTGAAAGGAACATATTCCTCTCCAGCTTATCTTGACCTCCCATCAATCCTACTCTTACACTACGTTTCAGTTTCCTTTTATTTCTTGCACACTATTTTCTATTCTATTAATCCACCTATTCCGTGATCATCATCGAGGCCCCTTCCCTTCTAGTTTAAGGTACATCCACTTTGGAACCATTTTATCACTCATCCTCCCCATGTTCCATAGTAGAGTATTCAACATCCAATTCTACCTGTACATGTTCCTCTTTAACTGCTTTCATTATATACTCATGCAGCAAAATGATCATGTGCGTTGCAACAATGAAGATTATCCCTTGTAATTTCACAATTATTTATTAACATAACATCCCTGAAGTACAATAATTTGGTTATAACTACAAAAGGGTTCCATGTCAAAAATAATAAGTCAAAAATAATATTTTTGGTTCTATATTGAGCGAAATATTTTGAGTTTTCGAAAGACAGGCATAAAATCTGTGGAGCAGGTTGGTATTAAATAATTGAGTATTCAAGTTTCTTTTTTTTCCCATCTCTAAGATACTAAAGTATGCTGGATACTGCATTCATGAATAATGATATTTTACGTATGGAAACAAAACCTTTTTCACGATATTTTATGTAGTCATTTTAACGAATTAAAAGAGTATAGTATGCACTGTGTTTATCGTGTTCCCATTTCCAGAACATTAACAAATAGAATTTCATTAGAATTCCAAAACACCGGTGCCATAGGTTTTTTTTTGCAGTTTTAAAAACATTCTTTTTGTGGATTGAACACTGCACTTCCGTCCACAGATTCGATTCTGGTGTACTTTGAAAAATCTAAGTCCCACCCATAGTTATGAATCGATGTACAGTTTGAGCTTTATTACCAATGAAACTCTGTAAAGAATATTCAGAACTATTCACTGGAATTTATGTTTATATGTTGCTATCAAGCACCGCTCCAGTTTGGCACAAAGCTGTTTGAGGTGTAATTCCACATGAATCATACAAGATTTACATTCAATTGAAATACTGCTCTGCTCAGAGAATTAAGACATTTGATCTCACAGTTATAATTAATAATATATAAAATAATGAATGATGGGCAAAAAATATTTCCATCAATTAGGACGGAAGTGGTCTAAGAATATATGGGGAACGCAAGTAGATACTGCGGCCAGTCCTCTGTTTCCCTGTTCGCTATTCAGATGTTTGGATGATACCCATTCTTTCTCCTGCGAGACATTATTTCGTAATAAGACAACATGTGATACAGTTGTACAGGTTTTAATGTAGTCTCTTCCTTAAATTCTCTTGAAAAGCCCTGAAATAATCATTTCGCTGTAACTACTTTCTTTCACTTAGAATTTTGGTAGCGTTTAGTATATTATGGCAAAAATGTACTATTAATTACAGAATTAAAAAAAAAAAAAAAAAAAAAAAAAAAAAAAAAAAAAAAAAAACACGTAGATGTTGATCTGCTTGACGAAATGGTAGGGTAACATTCAGGTAATTGGTTTTTTGCAGCAATTATAGGTATAATCCTGTCTATAAATCTGTTTGTGTTTTATATCGCTTTCATTGAGGTCAAGTGACTCCGAAGTAATAATACTACACCCTTCATAAAACATTTTTGTTTAACGTTGACTTTTTGGAGAAATGTAACTCACATGATCCTCTGAATTTATAAAACGTCTTATTTAGACCTGTTTACTTCATTAAACTTTCCTGAAGCTCGTAACGTATTAGGAAACAGAATGATGTGTTACTATAATTTTCTATAGATCAAAAACTAGGATCCCAGGTCAGAAACCGCCCAAAAATTTAGATCCAGATAAATAATTTCAATTAAGAATTTGACTTTTATGGATTGATTGGATCAAGAAATATAAATAACAAACTACTTTCAGTAATAAATGATTTATATCATTACTCGTTCTTACTAATGGTGTCAGTTACTTTGACGTAACATTTTATGTGACAAATAAACACGAAGAGAGCATGAGGATAGTGGTATTTGTTATTTCAGTATAGCATAAAACTGATTTTTCTTTTTAGAAAAAGTAACGAACTGTAACGTTCTCGCAGTCACGTCATTCGGGAAGAATATTAGAGATCCGTAAAAAGAAAAATTTAAATCGAGAGGAAGGTCACTTCAAAAAATATTTATCATGGATTAAAAGCATCCAATATTTTATCTTTTGATTACAATCAGATGAATAGTTTCAGTGACATCATATATCGCAGTGTAACTATGAGACTTTACAAGAAATGGAATGTCGTTGAAACAATCTTCATATACGAACAGAAGATACTGGAATCTATGATAAGTGTATCGTCGAAGAGTGAACGTCTCCTTGAGGCAACAAGCTGCAAACGAGCATGCGAGTGGGCGCTCAGCGTAGCAATCGGCCGGTAACGAAGTCAGTCGGTCCCAGCCAGCGGTAACGAGCGGGTCAACGGCTTGAGTGGTGCCCCTAATGGCAGGCCGCCCAGCGATACTCGTCGCTAACAGGCCTTCCAAGTAGTTCCCGCGCTGCGGGAGCACTGCGGGAGCGCTGCTCTTGTCCTCCCGGGAGATCCTCGGTGTTCAATGCTCTTTGCCTGAGTAGCTGCAGCTGTTATCTTCTTGTCATACCCTGCAGGCTGCTTCGAGGACTGAGTAAAATGGTGCTCACCACAGCAGAAAGCTGGGCTTTCGAAGTGAGTGAATAATTATCCACGTTCGTGATGTCTCAAAATTCCATCGTATGATCGTTTTACTTGTTGTTTGAAGACTTTAAGTGAAAATATAATTCATTGTGATTAAAATAAAAATTGCTGTAATTGAATTTTATTGGTCTTGGTGTCTCAAATATCCATTCAATTATGCATCATAACAGCTTGTCAAAAGGAGACATCACTACACACTCCGTCGTAATGCTTTTCCATCTTTTTGCATCCTTCAGCAACATTGTTGGCGAAATAAAAGCAAACTTTTATAGTTTATGCTGATGGTCTGTCAGTGGTAATGTTCAACCCTCCTCTCTCCCCCTCCCGGTTGAAAATACCCGGGAGCGTATTTCCTGCAGAGTTACCAAGGTTTGTGTTTTTCCGAAATCTCTCGAGTTTGGTTACATTAAAAATGAGATAGCGGATTTCATTGACAATTATTCTCCCCCAATGTTTTTGACTTCGTTAAGGATTAGCCGCAATGGGAGAAAACAACATTCCAGGATTATCAAACCTTTATGAAATAATTAAACTTCTGTATCTAATAAACATCGTATCAATAATCTCGCGTATCCACAAGAGCATTATACATATATTTCATTTTTATAGAACCACTAAATGATATACTGAAATATTGCTAAAGGGACAAGCTGTTTACCACTTTCCGTCTGGGCTGTGACACTGCATCTGCCCATAATAGTGTGAGATTAATGTAATAGAGGGGGCAACTAAATGCCAGCATCCCTTTGAGGAACAGTTAAGCATTTGAACTGAGAAGACTACCTGCAAAAACAGCACGTGATCGAACTAGAGGGACAGCGGCGGCATATCTAGATCATGGATACATACGGCTCAAGGTCATAACGTCATGGTTTTTTTTTTTTTTTTTTTTTTTTTTTTTTTTTTTTTTTTTTTTTAATTCTTGATGTAGGCATTGACGTCCACGTGGATTCCAGCAAATGGAGATCGTGCTGCCTGCACAAACACAGAGGATAGCCAATTAGAAGAATAACTATTGTTAAACATCTTAAATGCTATGCATTTTTTCATGTATATCCTGTGAATGAGAAACAAGGAGATGGAAAACTGAACACGAATGCCGAACAGATGGCGGAGGGCCACACTTAATCTCGAAGAGTGGAGCGATAAACTTGAGCGCCGACAACTAGGCGATGGGGTAGTGCTTTGGTAGTGTGTATGGTCATCATCTACAATTCAGCAAGTAACGGTGAAGATTTGCAACTACAGTATAAAGTGGTCAAATTGTTATGCTACTGAAGTTTTAAGTGAAGTGTAAATATTTGCGCAATACGACAAGGTGATGCTCTAGAATCATTGGTGAAAAACGTTACATCAGGAGAAATGTTAAATATAGGCACAATCTTCTGGACATATAATATCGTACAATTATCAATAACCTGTAAACGGCTCTGACCTGTGTTCTCACTTTTACGACAAATTAACCGTGCTAGACGTTCCGAATATTTATTTTAATTTCTCACTGTATCTATGTTTTAGGCTCTGTTAATCAGTTTTATTTTTTGTTTTTTGTTTTAAGGATCTTATAAGATCGTAATCTGTGAATTATTCTTTGATTTTTGTAGGCTTAGCGAACAATATAAACTTCTACAAATGTCCCAAGTAAATTATAGAGTTTCATATTTAATTCAGTTTTTAATGATGGTAGAATCTGTTTTCACGTGATTAAATTCTTGCTGTTTGTTAAAAAAAATTATAATCTTATCAAATATTAAATTTAAAAGTAACTTGAGTATATGTTGCATGCAAAATACAGACCACATGCTCAACTAATAACTGTAGTAAACACAAAAAAATTTGCTCATTTAAATTCGAATGTATCATTGACCACAGATTTAAACGGGGTCTGCTTTGTGTTGAAATAGCACTCATTTAAGGAAATGAATGGATAATATAAACAACGAGTTTTTGTTGGAATAGTCAGTGACCACTTTCTTCTTCCTAAATATGCTTTACTACAATCGTTCAACAATCAGGCACAATGACAGGTATGTCAGTATTTGTAGCGATTAATTACGTAAATCTTTAAATTCTATAACACAGATAAAAAGTAATCGTAATTCATGATTCCGTCTACAACTGAAATATAATACCGCTTTCTGAAAATATCCTGTTACGTGACGACCCACGTTGTAACTTAGGTAAATTATTTCAACAGTCCCCTGAAATAAGGTAAAATGATGAACTAATGGATAAATCGTCTTTACTTAAATATGAATTTTGTAACTAAGTCAAGTCGTTTAGAAATAATTCAAACTTGTACTGTAGATGCCAAGTAATCTAAAGCAGCGAGTAACAAGAGCGCCAGAAGAGAATGAACATCAGGATAGTGATGTTTTTCTTCGATTCCCTGCCAGATGCATTATCAGCATTGTGATCTTTTTTCTTGAATCCTTTACCAGAGGCAGTCTTCATGCCAGGTTTACCCAACACAGTCTTCTAGCTCTCATGGTAACTAATTGGGAAGACGTAATAGTACGTGCCTTCTTGCGTTGCTATAGCCTTTCTTGCCAGTTTCAAGCACCAGGATGCGCAATGACGTATATGGTTATTTTTAGACTCAAAAAAGGGCAATGACTGCAGTCTCCTAAACCTTACGGCCATCTCGTATAATTTTTTTCCTTCTCTTTCATCGGTCAGTACAAATAATGAGTTGTCTATTTAATGTGGCAGATTTCGTGCCAGTGATGAGTGCGACAGTGGCAATTTGAATGAGGATGATGTTATGAAAGGCTGAGTGTGTTAGAAAACAAACTACTTGAATATATTTGTCTATGCAGCTTCAGATACAAAATCTAAATTAACCTACGAAGAGAAAAGTCACCTCCACAAAGATAAGACCAAGAAATTTCCGTATTTTATGAAACTAACGATGTAACGCAGTTTTAAAAATTCGCCTGTATATGATGTACAGAATTCCGGCAGGATTAAATTTGGTTTTAAAACCAGTTTATTATTTTCACGTTACTCCTAGTGCTCCACAAACTTTTGCAACTTTTTAGAATACCTAAGCAATAGCAATTTAAGAAAACATATTGAATTTTACGGTAAATAATTAAATAACCGCATCTCATTCAAGTCATTTTTATTTGATTATTAGATATGCCCAAGACCTGGTCCACAAGGAATTTTAAATTTTCGCTCTTAATGATAAATTATCAATCTAAATTAGAAAATAAATACTGAATATAACGAAATATCAATATCGAGTAACAAACTGCTCTAAACCAAAAGTATTAGTGTTTAAATTTATTAGTCACGTTAAATTTACTCAGAGAAGATTCTTTCCTTTACCTTTGTGCTACAGATTTATTTATACATTTTAAGAATTCATATCAGCTCTTAGCTGCAGTATAATGACATGATTTGATGACAGGAAAATGTAAGCGCAGGAACGACTCAGGGAAGCCAGAAAACCGCTTACTGGTAAACGGCACAGTGGAGCTGTCTGCTGTAGGTGTTATATCTCCCAACAGACTGGCTCTCCTTGTAACTGCTGGTTAAGTGTAATAAGAATTAACTGGGCCGTAATTCCTGGTGTTTCACAACTTCGCAGTAACGCGCCTTTACGAAACTTCTCTGCAAATTGGTACTGCAAGCTAATAGGAATTAATAGCATCTCCCACGGACACGTGTACTGTGTAATTGTGAAACACATCCAGCAAGTCGTCCTGGGACACCGGAACGAGCAGCTGGGTACTGCGCAAACAAAGGAACTGCTGTACTGGAATATTAAGGCGATGCTATACCGAACGGAGCAGACAACTTCGTTGCCGGAGGCGGCCCCGTGAAGCGAGTTGGAGCGACGCGCTGAGAAGAGGCACTGTTTGGTTGAATTATAAATGAGATTTTACGGACCGCAAATCAACCACTGAGCTTCTGTAAGACGGACTTTCTGCAGCGGATAATGTCTGAGAAATATTCTACTGCAGAATATACAGATATTCCATAAGAGAGAGTTAATTTCATCTCTTTAGTTTCAATTATTTGTATTCTCCACACCCGTATTAGCCTAAACAGAACCTATTCTTTTGATGTAAAAATTCCTGATAGCTCCAGGTCCATGAAGTTCGTAATGGTATTGGCATATAGTTATATAGCTAGGAAACTAAAAATTTGGATGGCAGGCACTAAGGTACCTAACACTTTCTTAAATGACATTCCAGACAATTAGTAACCAGTAATGAAATTTATTTAGGTGATTACTGAATTTCAACAACACCTTTAATTTCTGATAAGGATTTTGTATATGTCCTAAAAGTAAATATACATTTATTAATGCAGGTAACCATTCGAAAAAACATCTGCATTTCATCAGACAGTTCCTATGTATAAAGGTGTGGCGGTTTCGTGGATAATTATAATCTTACAATCTTCACTAAGTAAACTGTATGTTTATTACAACGGACAGGTAACAAGATGCTAATGCTCTTTTTGGTGAATGACATTACTTAGCTATCGAGCAGTCAACGTGAATATATTCTATAGTTTTGTGTATACCTGCCTACCGAAAATTAGATCATTGTCAAGATTAGCATTTTTTTTTTTTTTTTCAATATATGCCCACATGCTACTGGACATATAAGCAGTAAAAAGTAAAACATCTGATTCAAAATATTTTTAAAGATCTCGATGAGAGATTCGTTATAGGTACAGTACATGATAACATAGTGAAGCAGATATAGCCAAGCACACTAGATAGCAAAGTGGAAGCTCACTTTGATATCATGATATGGCAGTCAGAAAAGCAACTTTTGCAAAAGTTATCAGAAGATTATCGAAGATTAATTAAATAGTTACATTAACTGTCGTTGTACTTAGTTGGAACTAAAGAATTATTGTTCAGCTTTGAGACTAAGTGAATGATTACATATTCGAAATGTTAGTCGCAGTTGATTTTAAAAAATTTGTGCTGTTAAAAGTTTCACCTCGTTCAGAAAATAGATAACTGACTCGAGAAGAAAGATCTGATATAGATAACTGCTAACGATATTGCAACCTACAATGAAGAGCCAAAGAAACTGGTACACCTGCTAATAACGTGTAGGGCCCCCGCGAGGACGCAGAACTGCCACGACGTGGCATGGACTCGACTAATGTCTGAAGTAGTGCTGGAGGGAATTGACACCATGCATCCTGCAGGGCTGTTCATAAATCCGTAAGAGTACGAGGGGGTGGAGATATCATCTGAACGGCACGTTGCAAGGCATCCCAGATATGCTCAATAATGTTCATGTCTGGGGAGTTTTGTGGCCAGCGGAGGTGTTTAAACTCAGAAGAGTGTTCCTGGAGCCACTCTGTAACAATTCTGGACGTTTGGGGTGTCGCATTGTCCTGCTGGAATTGCCCAAGTCCGTCGGAATGCACAATGGACATGAATGGATACAGCTGATCAGCCAGGATGCGTACGTACGTGTCACCTGTCAGAGCCGTATCTAGAAGTATCAGAGGTCCAACACCCCACACCACTACAGGGCCTCCACCAGATTGAACAGTCCCCTGCTGACATGCAGGGTCCATGAACCATGTGGTTGTCTCCATACCCGTACACTTCCTCCATCCGCTCGATACAATTGGAAACGAGACTCGTCAGACCAGGCAACATGTACCCAATCATTAACAGTCCAATGTCGGTGTGACGGGACCTGACGAGGTGTAAAGCTTTATATCGAGCACTCAGCAATGATACACGAGTGGCCTTCGGCTCCGAAAGCCCATATCGATGGTGTTTCGTCATTCGCACGCTGACACTTTTTGATGGCCCAGCATTGAAATCCGTAGTAATTTGCGGAAGGATTGCACTTCTGCCACGTTTAACGATTCTCTTCAGTCGTCGGTGGTCCCGTTCTTGCAGGATCTTTTTCCGGCAGCTGCGATGTCGGAGATTTGATGTTTTATCGGATTCCACGGTGCACTCGTGAAACGGTCATCATCATTAACATCATCATCAGTTTTCGGCCCTAGGGCAGGTTTTCACTTGGCTGCTCTCCATGCTCTTCTGCCTTTCTCTTAAGGTCCATTTAGTTGCAGTTTTTCTTGATGTTGTCTGTAATTCTGCACCTCCTTCTTCCTCTTATTCTCCTACCACAAACTATACCTTACAAGGCGTCTTTTATCAGGCATACCCCTCTCAGCCGTTGGCTCTCCATTCTAGCTTTGCAAGATGCCACTGGTCGTAGTATATATACTGACTGTGCATTCTTGTGGACGTCCTATAACAATTCATCATCGAATTTTCAAGGAAACAATCAGCCAATAAGATTACTTCTTTGCCGAAAATAGGCAACAATAAAATAAATTCTACATTGAGCCATTTTGTATTGACGGATATTTCTAAAAGATTGAATGTCAAACCACGACTGATAATGTATTAATTACAAATATTCGTAGAAATTAAATAGAAGCAGTAAAAAAATGCAAAAACTAGATGGCCTTCTAGACTGTAGTAGAATCTGCAAAAGTAATTCCTATGTATTTTGTTACAAGGATAAAAGACTCTTTAAAAAATAATTCTACTAAATGCAATAACACCGTTCCTTGTAATGTGCTTCAGACAGAGAAATACATAACGTTTCCCTTAAAAATCAGCATGTAAGTCTTTTAGTAATAGTAGAACTCCGTTAATGGTCACAAAAAAACTGCTAATTATGTTAACGTTAAAACTGAAAGTAATTTACTGTGAAAAATGCACAGTCAGCAAGTAAAATAACTAACGTCAAGCAGTGTTATCTGCTTGTGGATACGTAATTTTTATTTTGGAATCTATGTATGTGAGTAAGAAACTGCTACTTGAAACCTGTCCATTATATTAGAAGTTAATCTAGTCCACTAATTTATAATTAGGTTATGTATTTAATATAATGTACGTACAGTTTAAAGTAAAATGACATTAAGATGTTATTCACAAATTCAGTTTTACTTTTCCAGCTATTACACGATTTCACATAGTATTTAATTTTACTGCTTTTAGAGGATTGAATAAAAATTGTGGGACTGAACTTTAAACCTCTGTGACAAATTCTGAGTATCTTGCTAGCAATATATGGGTTTGATAATGCGAAGTATGCAGGCATTTAATCAGTCTTAAACTGTAAGGTCAGGTCTCAACCGTGAAAATAACTGTGGAAAATCATTGAAGAGTGCCAAGTAAAGATAAACCCATAAGAAAATTGGAAAATTCCATATTCTAAATTTGTTAGGTCACGCAGTAAATCATCCGTGGTATTGGCCTTATTCTGTGAGCCGTGAGTCTCTTGTGTCAATACAAGCGGTGTACACTGCGGCTAGCTGTCAGTCCCCTGTCAGTCTGGATCGGTGGCGATCTTGCTGTAAACAGTCCCCATTGTAACGGACTATCCAGCTTAATATAATTGTACATGATGTCACTATTCTTGCAACGCTAGTCAGGGCAATGATTTCTTCAAATAATTTCTTCAACTATTTCAGTTATTAATTATCTGAGGGCTCAAAAAATCGATCCTTTGTCTATAACACGGACAGTGCAGTAATAATTTTCGAAAAATAACTGCTGCAAAGATAACGATAAATTACACCTTTTTTGAATTCTATGAGCTGCATCTGTTCCCGATAAAACAAATTTCAAATAACTGGAATATGCTGTTTTATACATGTAGAGAAAGATAAAAACATATCGCTAACACACTCAAAAATAATTTAATATTTCACGACCATGCAAATTGTAAGATGTCCTACTTAATGTCCGTATATTTTTTGTGATTTCTAGGAAAATTTAGAAGTTCTGCAAGTTAAGTGTCATTCCTGAGTTTAAACGTGATAGCAGTCCTTCATACATAATTTCTGTCGTAGTACTCATCTGGGTGCACGGCAGTGCACCTGCCAAGTCGAGTCCACGGCGACAATGCCTAATCTTTTCTCGAAACGATTTGGGTAATTTTCGTAACTCAATTTCTTCTGTTTTATGATGCTACATGACTCAAATTTCTATTATATATAGATATCTTAACAATCATGCTAAATTTTGTTTCATTCCTGTTTTTAATTTGAATATTATTCATATGCAAATTTCGCCACTTTTTCTATACACTCAGTGGCTGATGATCATTGAAACTCAATGGTATTTCCCGTACTTGTAGAAACGTGTGAAATTTGGAACACAGATAAAGTTTTATCCCTAGATTATAAAAAAGTAAAAAAGTAGTAAATAGCCATGAATCTATCCCTTATCTTCCTAAAAGTTAAATTGCTTTCTACCCTCAGATTTTCATTCTAGATGGAGATTGCTATGTTTAACTAATGTGTAAAATTTTACTTCCTCCCATTCTTACTTTGGAGGTTAGTGAATTTCAAAACTACACACTCCAACATTTGGATCACCTGTACTTCCCATGGTCTTAGAGACAGTTAATTTGGTACCCATATATAATTTCATACCCAAATCATAAGAAAAGTCTAATATTTAAGGAAAGAATGAAGACTTTCACCGAGTGTTTCGGGTTGTCATTTGATAAATTACCACACTTCAGCAGAAGATGGCGTCTGAGACGGCCCCGCATATTTGCAGGTTAATTGTTTTTCTTTGGATGAGGCTATATGCTTTAAATATCTTTTATACATAGAGTACAGATGGCGCTGCAGGCGATTTGAAAGATATAGAAGTAAACGCAGTCTTTGAGTTCGCCATTCTGTAAGTCGTCTTTCTACTGTAATCGTGTGCTGTTCAAAGATTGCAAGTTTCCTGTGAAAAACTGGTTTATTCCTTAGAACAGATGATTATCGTACTTTAGATTTTTCCAGACTGCAGTGCCATCTGTTGTTGAAAATTGTAACTAATTTCGAAAGTTGGTCTGCCTGAAAATTTACTGTTGTCTGAAGCATATTGCAACAAACGGTGTATTTCTATCGGTGCCCGTTTAGTTTTATTGATTTTTCAAATATACCGGTCATTTTTGAAACACCCTGTATACTTTGCTCCCAGTTCGAAGCAGTGTGTTTTCCCTGGTTGTACTTGTTGACCAGCAGGTGCGCGGTGAGTTACGAGCGGCGGCGGTGGTGGAGGTGTCGGGCGGGTCACCTAATTACCAGAGCGGCCTCCTCCAGGACAGCCCTGTCCTCCACACGAGGGCCACAGCAGGGCTCCGGGCACGACCGCTGGCCACCCACACCAACGCCTCCAACTACTGTGGCGACTGCATGCTAACAGATACACAGCCAATACACAATTAGTTCGTGGATACGGGTCTTTCTCGCATTTTAAAGGAAAAGTTATCGAAGCACATGTCGTAAAGTACAGCACTACATTTCAACTAAAAGAACTGTTCTATTTCGAGTTTGTTCTATTATATGCCTTTGTAAACTCTTTGCCTTAAATTGTTCCACAAACTGTACTTAAGTTACGTGGATACCATTCTGTTTGTTCGTGTTTTACCCATCACCGCCATCCATCACCGATAATTTTCCATTTTCGTTACCACTATTATTTGCCAGTTGTACCTGTCTCCCTTCTCTTGTTCGTTCACTTTCTATGGTACATTCTTACAACCCCGTAACGGTCATGCAAGATTATCACCAATGTTTTATTACCAAATTATTCAACTTACTTGTGCATCTCGACATTATGTTCTCAGACCTTAATACGACAGACCTGTCACCTCTCCACTTGCTTTAGTCCCGGTTAAATTCATAGGTTCCTACATTTCAGCAGTTCAAATAGGGAGTCCGATTTTTATATGTAAACTCAAGTTCCCCTCTGAATTCTTTAAATTAAAGTCTGTAAAATTTGTGGGTGTCTGAACCATCTCGACTTATTAGCTCTTAAGATTAAGAATTTTCCAGTCGGCAATTAAAATTGTTAATTTACTTGTAGAATTTCTACGCACTTCAATGTAAATCCAACAGCATCAGAGGTACAACTAAATTAGGCATCACTCTCGTTCTGTCGAAGAATTTAATATTTTAAGTCATATATTTGAAGAAACAGGCGTGCTCACTACAGCATTAACGTTATGGGTATGTGTAAGTACATAGCATATTTGATAGAAAAGTAAGACAAGATGTTGCACGCCATGATTAACTCTTTTCTTTTAATGACAAAATGTCTGTTAAGGACTTATTAATAGCAGGGTTCTTCACAAATAAATGCAATATTCTTTAATTGGTTACCACTGGTCTATTTAAATATGACAAATTTATTCGTTAGAGGAGTATTATAAATTTATATTGCAGCTGAAAACCATGAAATAAATATGAGTCATGCACATCTCGTGTTAACAAACCTAGCCATACATAAAAGTTACAATTAAGGAAAACATAATTGAACACACTAAAAAAATTTTGCCGCGATTTAAATCAAACTTTTTTAAAATCCAAAGTGAATTGTCAATCTTATAGATTTTATATGTGAAGACGGATGCTTAGACGTGACGTATATCGTTAAGAATTTCCTCTAATATTGCCACGAAATTCGTCTCGCGAAGCAACGAGAAGACAATGTGAATTGATGTTACGTACGAAGACTGCTTTCCTTTATCACTGGCCTCATCGTAGGGTCTATATTCAAACAGAGAGCACTGCGTGCTTTGGTTACGCTATGTACTGCTCATTTCTGGAGTTGGCATTCTACTAATTTCCTTTCGCCAAAAAAAGAAAAAATATGTAATGAAGCTATTAAACTAGAAGTTGTTCTGCGCCCGCTGCTAATTAAGGTAAATCGAAGCAGCCGCTCACCGGAACGATAAAGTGTTTAACTTGCAGATTAGGTGTTCGGAGGTTCAGTGCTCAGGTTGCCTCAGACCTCGTTTTGATACGAATTGCTACATTTACAGTGAACGATAATGTCCTCCCATTAGAGTACAATTCCGAGCAAAATGATCGCAAGTAACCTTTCTGCAATTGGAATGTAGTATTTACATCGAAGGACAGCACGTAGTCTAAATACAGTCACATAATATTCTGTAATTAACCACTTGAATGTAAGGTACCTAAATACATCACATCTACGATTAAAAAACGACGTATTATTTAGCTAAAATAGGAAAGCCTTTACATTCTGCAGCTAAAAGGTAGTCAGAATTATATACTGCCTCAAGAACCTGCTCTCCGAAATATTTTTTGAGCAGAGAATCCTAATCAGTTTATGAATTTATTTTTATTTACTGTCTTAAATCATGAACTCAAGGCCAATTTGGAGGAATTGGAGCAAAAATTGAGAATGACATACACTGAATCTCTCAGATTCGTTTCTTCGATCTCTTGGTATCACGCCTTTAACGCATACTTGTTTGACATTTTTGCGAATTGATTATGCTGGTTTTAAGCTTTGAAGAAACTGTTTGATGTCCGATGTAGGTAAGGCTGAGTAATTCTTGCTATTGCTCAGTAGAAGATTAACAAGTTTGAGTCCAGTTATGAATAAAATATAGTCGTTTGTGATTAGGAAAACTGGGTAGGAAAGAGCGTATGAATCGACATAATTCGGTATTGTGGTGTCAGTGGGGCTAAATGGACTGGCATTTCGTAACGCTTTCCCTCTTCTATCCCTCGTGCACAACACGAACAAGGAAGACACAACATCCACTCACCTCAGTCATCTGACATTCTGCGGAAGGGCACGAATCCACGTTATTTATGGAAAAAGCCAATGTCTGAGAGTTCATTGCACAAAACTAATCTTTCTATGAATTCGGAACCAGGTAGGTGAGGCTACAACAAAAAGATATTAGCTAAATGTGCTTACATTAAAAGATAATAAGTTCAAATGAACTCATTAGCGTCATCCGTCCGTGGGTGGTAAAACCTTTTTAACACACTTCATTCGACAGCAGCAGCATTCCATTTCATAATAATATAATTATATAGCTTTACGAATGTTTGTATTAAATTTTACTTTTTTCAATAGTTGAATATGAATTTTTTATTGTTCGTAATTTATACCTTCCTGAAGGATTGATATTTACGGGATAGATACATACATTTGAATTATGCAGTTTAATGAATAGATCAATCAAATAAAAAAAAACGAACAATATTTTTATTGAAAAATGATAAAAATTAACCGATCATGGCCTTTTAATAGAGCCGTTAGGTAGATTTAGTAACATTTCAGGTCTATTCAGCCTTAACACATCACCTTGAATATTTTGGAAAATAAATTTTCATTTATTCGTACTGGAAGATCAATCCGAAATCTCCAAATCAAAGCTATTTCAGCTATTACAATTCCTGCGTATTGCTATGTATGGAAAAAATACAAAGAATATGTAACGTGTTCTTAAGAAATTTTTATCAGCTAGCTGGAAGTATTACAGCTGAAGCTCACTCAGGATGACTGTGTGTGCTGCTTCAGCACCTCTGCAGGCCTCCGCCGGTTCTGTTCGTCCGCCGTGGGCTCTGAGTAATTGCAGCCAATAATCTCCAGTGACAGCACCTGCCGCCTCCACGGATCGCGTTTCAGCCACCTCTCTCACAGCATTCCCCGTTAAAACTCATCCTCAGTCAGTTACCATGGAATCCAATCGAATTAAAACAAATCATTTTCTCTATGAACCCGGAAGATTTATTAATTATTTTCTAATCGTTTATCAAGAGCTTTAAAAAACTGAAAGTGTTCCTCAGATTTTCCAGTACATTCGTTACTTTTCCGCTCCAATACTGGGTCCAATTAATTTTTTATGTGAGTTAAAATACGCTTATGCAATTAATCTATTTTTGATTGTTTCACACTCCTAGTAGCTTTGGTTTCTTTTAGCGAAGTTTCGTTACCATTTTTGATTGGAAGAATAAACAGAAAAGACCGTAAGATGCTTCAGTGAAAGAAGTTAAAATCGTTCGAACTCAGAAACAAAGTACAAAAAAATCTATTGCACTTCAGTACTTTAACACATTTAATTGATAAACTGCAGCTGAGCAAAAGGGCCCGCTATAACCAATTATTACTTAACAATTAAAATTTGTTCCTCTACCATGGTTTATAATAACATCACCTCATTGTTTTAAGGCACAGTTAAAATGTTACATATTTTGTTTTGGTTTTACACTTTTATTCATTCATCTTTGATGTCTACAAATTAATGGTTTGGAATAATTTCCATTAAGGCTTCTTTCTTTACTTTTCGTGCTTATAGCCTTACGCCTCGTCGACATCGATGTCATTAGAGGCAGTTCTTACTTTACGATACAGAATAGAGTCTCATGTAACTCATATTTAACATTTCTAGTATTAAATCTCCTCACACCATTAGGCATCTGGTAGTTCAGTGATTAAGCTGATATCTTTATTTCCCTCAATATTTTTACTGTTCATCTGATGTAGTCTAAGAAGTTCCGTGCTTCGAGGACTGAATACCTCCTATCTATCCTGGATTAGTGGGTTTGATTAGATGGCCAAAAGTGCACACAAAACTGAACTTTGAATACTTCCATTCACTGCTTCCCAGCCACTAAATCCTTCATCTAGTCTACGCCTCCCATAATTTAATTTGTTGTAACCAAGTCTTGAAATAAATTCTTTAACCCCTCAAAAACCTGTTCTGAAAATTATTTGTACATCAAATCCAAGTAATCGTGCCAAAATTTATTGAGCGATTTAAATATTACTTACAATTTCAACGCATTATTCATGCTCTGCATTATCGTTTGTAGCTCTGAACACGCTCAATGCGGTATACATTATTACAGTAAGAAGAATAAATTTGAGATTCACGAACAAGACAAGAAATTGCCGTTTAATCATAAAATTATAATACTTTCTGTAGTTTCTTTGGCTAACAGATTCAATAAGATCTAATTCGCTTTAGTGTAGAATAATTATTTATTTAGAAATTATACAATTTACAGAAAAAAACAAAAGTTATACAAATTGTAGTACGTTATTTTTTATAAATTAGTTGACGCATAAGGTCCGTATTGGAGAAATTAAGAATTTCACATACCTGTGTCATACTTAAACGTAAGTATGATGGAATTCCATAATTTTTAAATTTACGTTGATTATCATTTAAACTGTTCCCTTAATTTTTAAAGATTATTTCCACACTGGTACGAAGTCCTATAGACTAATCCATCACTGGCTACAGATCTATTATTGTTTGATACATTTTTCTCCCTTATACCAGGATTCTTAAAGCCATATTTCTGTACCTTTCTAAATACATGGAACCATTTGATTACTTCTACACAAGAATTAGCCTATACTAAGTACTCTTAGCCATAGCCTTAAAGGAAAAAGGGAATAATAGAAGGAAAAAAAGTCGATTGCATTCTAGAAATCATTTGTTAAGTTTCCGCTCAAGATGATGACCAATATTTTTAATAAAACTTTCATCTTGGTAATAATTTGATCTTATTTTATACAGACTTTTGTTGGTTAATACTATCCAGCTAAAAGCTTTTGTGATGAAAAGATCTTTGCTGTAAGACATCTGCACAGAGGAAGATGACAGAATGTCATTAATAAACGAAGTTGTCCCAGTCTGTACAGCAATATGGATAGTAGCAGTACGAGTACTCAATCGAAGCTACCATCACTAAATTTCGATTCTTTACACCGAGCGTGGTGGGTGAGTGGTAAAGCTCTGGCCTCGCATTCGAGAGGACGCGGGTTCGAATCCTCGTTCGTCCACCCAGGTTTTGGTTTTCCATGGATTACCGAAATTATTCGAGTGAATGCTAGGCTTGTTTCTTCATAAATCCATGCCCCAATACGTTCCTGTTTCTTACGCCTACTTTCCCACCACTAATGACAGTAACGACAACGAGGTGTAAAGCTATATGTAAAAAACAAAACAAAAGTCGACCAATTACGTCGGCCACTCGCTTTACCGCGACAAGGACTCCGGTTTATCTCATAAGCAATACATGCCTGCTAAATTCGCTAGCATCGTTTGTCGCTACTTTACGGTTAGATTTCTCGGTACATGGAATAATGGTTGTAGGGCACTCCACAATCCTATGCTAGACGTCACCGTTCGTTCACCAGTGTCGGAAACTTTTGAAGAGCATTTCTGATTTATCACAAAATTCTTTGTGTAAGACTTTTTTTTTCAAATCTATAACTGAGCCCAATCCAAAATAATGCGACCAGTGACCTTAATAAAATCTAGCTACTTTTGAGTCATTAAATAAGACTACTAAATTTCTCGCCTACCAATAAATGGATGGCTACTAACATGTCTATCTCTTCCAGACAACTCCTAAATTAAAGGATGATTGGGTGCAGGAAGCCGCACTAGCTCTACCCACAACCGAAACGTAAATGCGACTTCAATTTGAAAAAAATGCAAATGTTCCGACATATCAATGAGGAACTGACGCGTAGAAAAATAATTGATGGTGATGAAAACTTCACAAATGAGACTGTATTTACTCATTAAGCCAATTTGCAATATGTAAACAAATTAACTACAGAGATCCTATGGTCACCAAGAGGTATATGATTTTATTCTCTGTGAGGGATGTTTACATATAGTATGACAAATTTTAACTTCTAAAGAACACTAGCCTGCAGCAATAGTACCATGTACAGACGAGGGCAGAGATTTCAGGATTTCGGAAGGTTATACTCTCGTGGGCCCTTTAGTTTTGGGCATAGATCGGAGTTTTAGAAGCTCATGTCTGGCGATTATGGAGGGTTATTGAGCATTGTGACAGCGGATATAATTACATTACTGCGTAATACACTGACACCGCATGACATGGAAATGGTTCGAGTTCTGAGTATGACTTTTCAACATGTACAAATTTTATAAAATGACTCAGGATTGAGATAACATTACAATAACAATATCAGAAAGCAGCTTATCACTCTGCCGCACGGAAAACTTTAGCAAAATTTTATCCCGGTTTGTCTGTTGACTCTCACTAATGGCTCTGGATTTGTCACCATGTCTTCCAAGTACCAGAACCAACATCGTACCCAATCGTTCATTACCAGAGTTGTTACTGTGTTACTAATAGTTTAGGAATAAAGATAATGGCTTACATGTTGATACCGTTAAAAATTCGAACAGTTACGATCATCTACTACTAATTTTGTTGTTGTTGACAGAGGATATTATGGAAAATGCAAAAATTTTCTTGCAACATAGTTCAGACGAAATACGTCGGAGATATTTCAAAATGTCCATTCATTTAATTAGCCAACTTCGAACTCTCAAGGGTCAAAACTTAAAAATAAAAAAATAAAAAAAAATAAAAAAATTAAAAAAACCTTAGCAATTTCATAACACTGCGTACGTAAGTGATTGGAAATAATATAATTAATGGTGAAGTATTTTTAACTAAGTTTCCATGACTCGTCGATGTCAAAGTCATTACAGCGGGAAGGAAATCTGAAGCAAGGAAAGGAATGGAATCCAGCCGCAGCATTTTGAAGGAACTGACCCGAATTCAGCCGGGGTAACTTGGGGAAACCACGGAATGCCAAAATCTGGATAGCCTGACAGGGAATCGAACCAGCATCCTTTTGAATGCCTGAATTAAATGATAAGTGTTTTACTCACCATTCTCGTTTTAAGATGAGTGGCACAGAAGCAGACCATATTTCACTTTTATTAAGTTTTTATTGGAGAGACATATGTAACATGTCCGTTAAAAAAAAAATTCATTTACATTATGTGTCAGATTTCCCAACCTAAAAATGAAAAATTCTAGAGTATTACGTATGTGAAGGACGAAACCAGTAGTTAATCCCTCAGGTACGTCATTACTTTGAGCGTAGATGTTCATATGGCCCAGTATATCAACACCATGGTTATTTCACATAGAGAAATTTGTCTGACACAGATAAGCACGTAAAAGATACAAAGAATAGTGTGGAAAAAAGTATACAGGAAACCAAAAAATTGCTGAAATTAAAAACGAACCTTTTAATAGATTCAAAATTCTCTGTTCAGTAGAAAAAGAGACATAATGTGTATTATCATTTTACCATTATTTCCAATCCTTCAGATTCATTGCCAAGATTTACTGTACAATTCTTAGGTGATAAAAATTGTGTGGAATAATATAGAATCATGAGCATATGTATCTGCAATATGATGGCAAAATTTGTGGTCAGCTATGTCTCTTGCTGACAGTAAGGAAGTATAATCATAAAGATGATCTCAGTGTATGACAGAAAGGTAGAGATTAATAACCAAATTACGCAGCCAGATGTTACTCGAAGAAATTGTATGACTACTATAACGGCTGCTAAACATCGAATCACTTTAATGTTTGTGGAACATTTTGGATTATTTATGAAGGCAAAAAGTCTTGCTAAGCTTACAAAAGCTATTGCGTTATTACTTGTCAATCTCAGAAAACAGAAGTTGAGTCACCAGTTGGGGTACAATGACGAGCAAGCATGGTACAAGTAAGGAGAACCCGCGAAGACTTCATATCATCGATACACCGTGAAAGCCTTTGTTGTCACATGGTACAAGTAATTAGGTTTTTGCCGAATTTTGAGCAATTAGTAAGCGAAACGTTGAGGTCCAATTCCGCTCAGTAATGGATGTTTCACAAGGAGGAAAATAAAATACTGCGTAGCTTACAAGCATAGCTTCCAGATACTGAACCTGAAAACTCTACCAGACAAATACTACTTTCGTCTTGTTGAGTTGTTAAGCGTCAGAAAATGTTGAGAATACACAACATCGTAAGTAGCTACCCTATACTGAAATATATACTGCAATGTACATCACTAATTAATTCTGAGCAGTATCACGCTCTTCAAAACCCAGATCTTAACAGTTTATTTAAAATATATAAGAGGGTTAAAGCATGTTACTAATTTAAATTGGTCAATGGTAACTTCCTTCAAGAGAAATGATTATAAATTAAAATAAAATAAAAAACCATGGTGAATATTATTATTTGGTTTAACAACTACGGTACTATATTAATGATGATTAATTTGACGGAACAAATGGACAAACATATTTTGCTGTTAAACATTCCCAAAGAACATTTTTCTACAGAAAAAAATATTATTGTTTTTTGATAATGTCTCAGTTGCATGTAAAAAAGTAAGCGGCATTCAGCATTAAAAGATATAAAAAAATATACAAGAAACATTAAAGGCAAAATACTAGCTCATGGAAATTGCTGCTTATTAACAATCTAATAAGTGTACATCAGTTCAATACAACCAAAATCTACCCACAATTACACTAAAGGAGAGACAATATACTGAAAATGGAGTTTTTCCTAAGCCCTCCTACTACGCACAATGACTTTTTATGCTAGATTTGAATTGCCGTCTTTAGTAGTACATATTTTTATCCTCATTCGAGCTAGAGGATTATCTGTGGCGTAGTTCATTAAAGGCATTAAAGATAACAACGGACTGTAAGTGTTACGTTAATGGAGGTCTAACGAAAGGTCTAGCGTCCATAAATCAACCCCGTAAATGTCAGTCCGGGGCCGTGACCTTTGGAGAAAAGCGAAATTGTACTAGTCTGTAACGGATGGTTACAGGCAAATCTCAACATTAATGATTAGCGTTCCCGTTTAATTGGAGCAGATTTGTTAGAAAACACTCTTATGTTCGTTGTATTATAGCCAACAGTTTACGTATTTTATTGGTAGCAATGTAGCTTAACAGGAAAAAGTCGTTTCCCTGAAAACTGTCACATCACATTACTGCATGATTGCATAATTGACATAGGTAATATCAACCAATTATATAGTGTTAGGATTTCAAGCTAAAATCGCTGTTCAGATCCGCCGGAAAATTAATAACAAATAAGTTAATTTATTTCCGGACTATTGAGAAATAGAATTTTATATAATCATCCATTTAGGAATTACGAATTAAAAAAAAAATATAAAAATATATAAAAATAACGGTTGTAAAAGATTAGACGCAAGTTTGAAGCTAAATGTGAAATAACTGGTTTCACCCCATTATTCAAACAAATCTTTCCAATTCTACTTATTAACAACAATATATATTAAGTGAGTACTTTAACTGTCCAAATTATGCTACAAAACCTCGTTATATGTCTTCAAATAGTCAGATGGCCAGTCGAATGGTTTGTAACCTGATAGGGATTATATAGGATTCATTCTTTTGCAATGTTCCAGAAACGTAACTTTGTAAATGTCGTATAACTTATTAATATGAATTCAACATGTCTCGCTGTATTAAACACGCGATGAAAATCTGTTAACTAATTTTTTCCCTAGTTATAGTATGTGAGAATAAAAAGAAAAAGTTTTTTAATTGGAAATAGTTTCAGTTGACCGAACACATCAAGTATTAATACGCCAGAACGCCGTAAAATT
The DNA here is from genome assembly GCA_031002005.1 of Vandiemenella viatica. Lineage (NCBI taxonomy): Eukaryota > Metazoa > Arthropoda > Insecta > Orthoptera > Morabidae > Vandiemenella > Vandiemenella viatica. The sequence goes on from JARYHS010008074.1 coordinate 299,245,085, forward strand.
GCAGCTACAATACAAATATAATTTTATTTACAGTTTACACGAGTATCTGATCAAATAATGAGAGGAAAAATTGAGCAAAAATTATCCTGACTAATTAGTTTATTGTGATATATGGTATTGGAGATGTCTGTGAACAGAAACTATGTAGACATCCGGTGGTTGTCAGGAAGGTGTAATAAACGAATGTTTTCCTGTTCTGAGACGTAATTGGAGATTTTTATAGTTATTTTTACGATTACATTAAAATACAACTCAGTAATGGCATAATTCATTTCTAAATTTTTCTATAGAAAATGCTTGTTAAAAATTGAGCAAATTAGTGAAATTTGTGAAAGTTTTCAGACATAATCTTATTATCATTGATAGTACAATCACCGAAAGAAGAATAGAGTCTTTGATGTTTTTAATTGGTGATGACAGTATAGCTTAACGAAGGAAAGAACTATATAATTTAAGCCATCCCAGTAAACGTTTGTAGCTTGAATGGTAGCTAATACGTACGTTGACAAGAATTATACTGTAGTATAACGGACAATTAATTACTTGTACAAAAGAACTGTAGCGTAAATGTGCAATTGATCACATTTTACCTAAAGAGCCAATAGAAATGCACCTAAATAATAGAGGTGAGAGGAGTGGTATTTGGGTGAATAGTGCCCACACACTGAAGTGAGTTTAAATCTCTGAGCCTTGTTCAGCATCTGCTGGATTGGTCGCTCTCGAAATCCATCAGCAGTGGAAACACTCAGGATACAACGCCGTCTACGTCTTGTTCCCAGCCTAGGTTCTGTTTGCAGCCACTGATCAAAATCTTCGGATAATACACTCTCCTGATTTGTAGGCTAAGAGGTTGTGACGTATATTAAGAGCTATCTCGTACTGAACAGTTCAACAAAATCCAATTGAATTCACGGTTTAAATATTACCAGAGCTTAAAATATCTTCATTTGATAGCTTTGACAGTTTCATTGTGCACATGGATTTTCACTAGAAAAAATAAATCAAGTTTAGTGTATTTGAAAATGATATTTGAATACCAAAAGCCTCCACAATACGTGAATGTAATTCTTGGGAAAGAAGATGGTATCTGATCTTTCGACTCGGGAGCTTCTTGCCGTTTGCCCTTCCCATATCCTGCAATCTGCGCCGGTTCACCCTCCTACTTCATAAACTCAATTTTGCTTCTGATCTATTTCCGGGGATGCTGGGGGACGCAAAAATTCTCCTAAGCGAATGTGTATTTACAGACAGCAACTTAAATATTGCATAAGATTGCCGGATGTATGAAACCATCTAGTGGATTAATTGACTGCAGTTAGTTTTGGTCTCCATGTGGTGTATACTTCTGCAGATTCACAGTTTAGTTACTTTTAACTTGAAATAATAGGTTCCTTCCATGAACGAGAAATCACATAGTGAAACGACTTCTCTACTTTAACATTCATAATGTAACTTCTACATATCAGACATTCTCCAGAGATGTAAGTACGAAATAAATAAATTAAGTAATTACAAAAGTCATCACAAACTGTATAAGGATAGTACCACGTGAATTGTCTGATATTATTACAAACTGAAAATGAACCCATCATGCTGACATCATGCCAGCATACTATCCTCTTGACACACCGTATGCAAGCAGTCATTTTTCGGCGAAAGTTCTCTATAAACAAGGTGTACCTCTAGATAATCAGAATAGAGTTCTGAGTTTGATCCTCGAGATACACAAGAATAACTTAAGGTCAAATTAAACAATTCTGGAATCTTAACATATAATACAAAAATTCGTTCAACTAAAAAATTGCTCAGTACTTCTTAGCAACAACTCGAATGCAACTAACTTTTTTCAGTACAGAAAAACACGATAAATCACAATTTAACCAGGCTGTGATAGAATCTTGTTATTATGATCCACTATTTAAAAAAGAATCATATGTATTATTTCTATAAGGTATTTTTTGTCACAATCCTGTATCTTCTTTCATACTTAACCGAAATCAATGAATGAGGTGTCATTTTAAAGCTTATTGTCTTCACTTTGGTCACATCATATTTTAAGAAAGGAAGTTTTCGGAATTCGACCCTTAAAGGGCAAATATGACAATTTTTCTAAAATACATTTTTTGTATCTCGAGCCATTTATTTCCCTGAATATCTAACCAAAACCGATTAATGAAGTAGGATTGTGAGGAGTACTGTCTCAGCTTTGTGACATCATATTTTAAGAAACAATGTTTATGGAATTAAACCCTTAAAGGTAAAAAGAATAAATTTTTCTATAACGCATTTTTGTGTCACGAGCGATTTATCTCCCTTAATATCTAAACGATATAAATAAATGAGGTATCATACTGACGAAGTCTCCGCCGTGGTAACATTATATTTTAAGAAAGGAATTATTCGTAATTCGACCCTTAAAGGGCAAAAATGTCAATTTTTCTAAAATGCTTTTTTTGTATCTCGAGCCATTTATGTCCCCGGATATTTAACCAAAATCGATAAATGAAGAATGATTATAAGGAGTCGTGTCTCAACTTTATGAAATCATATTTTAAGAAATAATGTTTTTGGAATTCAACCCTTAAAGAGAAAAAGTATAAATTTTTCTATAACGCGTTTTTGTGTCACGAACGATTTATCTCCCTTGATATCTAAACGATATAGATAATTGAGGTATCATATTAAAGAATAAGGTCTCCGCCGTGGTAACATTCTATTTTAAGAAAGGAATTTTTCGTAATTCGGCCCTTAAAGGGCAAAAGTATCAATATTTTTGCAATGCGTTTTTGTGTCACGAGTGGTTTATCTCCATTAATAACTAACCGATATAGATAAATCAGCTATCATATTAAAGACTAAGATCTCCACCGTGGTAACATTATATTTTAAGAAAGGAATTTTTCGTAATTTGACCCTTAAAGGGAAAGATTATGAGGAATAATGTCTCAGCTTTGGTGACATCAGATTTTATGAAAGAAGTTTTTGGAATTCAACTCTTAAAGGGAAAAAGTATAAATGGTTCTACAACGCATTTTTGTGTCATGATTTTTTCTGAATTGAACTCTTAAAGGGCATAAATATCAGTATTTCTATAATGCGATTTTTGTGTCTCGAGTCATTTATCTCCCTTGACAATTAAACAAAATTGATAAACGAGCTATCATTTAAAAGATTGAAGTCTTCGAAATTTCTTCGGTTCCGTTACACCACATTTTAAGAAAGAAATTTTTAAAAATCCTACCATTAGAGGGCAAAAGTATGAATATTTTTACAACGCATTTTTCTGTCACGAGCTATTTATTTCCCTTGATACCTAACGGAAATCAATAAATGAGGTATCTATTTAAATACTAAATTATCCTCTATGGTCATATAATATTTTAAGAAAAAAACTTTCTCCAAATTAAACCCTTAAGGGGCAAAAATATCATCATTTCTCAATTTTTTAATTTTTTTTTAAATTTTTGTTTTATTTTTTTTTACCTCGCTTGATAACTAACCGAAATCGATAAATGAGGTATCATTTTAAAGACCAAGGTGGCTGCTTTCGTCACACCATATTTTATAAAAGGAATTTTTTGGAATTCGACCCTTAAAGGGCAAAAGTATCACTATTATTTATACAACGTGATAATAGTGATTCTTTCATAAAATAAGAAAGAATTTTTCGGAATTTAGTGTTTAAAGTGGTAGCGCGTATGATACTGTTTAGAGCCAAGTCCCTAGATTGCAGCAGTGGATATCACAGAGATGTCAATAAACTTTTTTTTATTCAATAAGTAGCTTTTCTGATATTTTTTTTCTGTAACGGTAACACTGTCGTTTTGCTATACAATTCCAATGTAAACATGTTATTCGCACAGCAACAAATATTTCAGAGATGTTGATATGTTGTGTGCATTTTGTTCAGGTTGGTTTTATTCTATTAAGTTCAGTGACAGTTTGTCGTAAATACAGAGTGTTTTCAATTTTCCTAACTGTTTCGTAATGTGTTGTGAGTATTTTGATGCGCACCTATTACACTAAAAAAATATTTGCTACAATAGTACGGTTCTACTTTTGATTATATTACAAGCATTCAGTCTCACTATTCATCGCATTTTATTCGCGAAATTTTCGCACGGGTCTTCTAGTAATAATAATTATGGATAACCGGGAACTCAGTGATCCACGTCACCAGTAGTCGCCTCTTACTGTGTAAACGGGCAAGCGAGGTTTTTGTAGCACATGACAACGTATGGTATGGCATGCCGGATCAAACGGACCTTTCTACAGCTTACGTGAACAGTCGGTGATCTCGAGTGCAGGTCATAACGAATCACGTTGCAGTTTTGAGTAAGTGCTACGTCGGGTTCGTTTTCTGTCTGCAGTTGGCGTGGAGAAAATATCGGCTGACAGCTTGTTGCATGCGTTGTCTCTGCAAATAACGCTTCCAGCGATACACTATGCGTTTCGTGAGTAGAACGGAATTAAAAAAAAAAAAAACATAACTTTACCGCCCGTGTCAATTTTTGAGCTGATGATCCCTAACATGGGTACCGCACTCTGTCATTCGTAAATTTAAATAATAATAATAAAAAAAAACTGGAACAAATATCTTCGCGTGCTACTGTAGTCTGTAGTTAATACAAATCACATACTGGTCGTACGCAATAAACGTTTTGATATGAAACTTTCTTCTCAATTGCAAGACATAATAAGAGACGATAAAAACAATGTTTTACCAGAAAGATGAAACTGAAAAAATGAAATTTCCTTGCTGGTGTGATGTGCAGTATACAACTCACCCCCTTCCTAATATTTAAATGAATTATAAGGTAAAGGTTGTGGACAAATTTGGATGAAAAACTTAATTTGACTAACATTTGGTGTTCCATTTTGTTCTGTTATATACAGTTAGTAAAGCAGACAAATTTCGGGTAACCGTGGAAAATAGAAATCTGGTTGGCCTGACAGGGATCTACAACGCTTTCTTGCAAATGCAAAATATTAAGCTTTTCTGCTAAAAATGCAATGTGAAGAACAAACAGTGCGTGGAAGAGTGCAAACATCAGGGTGTTGGCTGCTTACCGCAGTGGAAGAATGACAGATGAAGATGAGGCTCTTGGGGAGAAATTAAATTCTTACTTAGATTTCAGAGGTGGGAATAGAATGGACATTATTGGTGGGGATTTAAATTTACCAGGTGTAAACTGGGAAGGAAATAAGATTAATAACACACGGGAACAAAGATTTGCAAATACCTTAATAAGGGAAGGAGGATTTACACAGGTGGTAGAGCAAAACACTAGGGGGCAAAATATTTTGGATATATTCCTAATAAAGCCCGGTGATAACCTCGTGGGGTGTCAAGTAACGGAAGGAATAAGTGATCATGACGCAGTTCTGATGGATATTAGAGGATTCAGTGAACCAGCAGCCAAAACTGAAGGGGGAAATAGGTACAATTATAAAAAGGCACAGATTTCAAATTTGAAGAGATATTTCAGAGAACAATTCAGCAAATGGAATGAAGGCACAAGTACAGTAGAGTCAAGGTGAGAAGAGTTCAAGGAGATAATAAGAAAGGGGGAAGAAAAATTCATTCCAAAGCAGAATATAAAGAGAAGTAGAGAACCTGTGTACTATAATAGGGAAGTGAGAAGGTTAAAGAGGTTGGTACGAAGAGAACATAACAGAGTTAAGAGACAGCAGGGTAGCAGGGAATATTTGAAACAACTAAACAAGGACTTAATAACAGCAAAGAAAGTGGCTAAAGATGGGTTTATGAAGAGTATTGTCAGTGCAGGAGGACCACTGACTGATGCATCTAGAAATTTCTATGGCTATATAAGGAAACTGAGGGGAAGGGAGGGTGTAGAGATGCTCATAGATAAGGATGGAGAAGTAGTTACTGAGGATTTGAAAAAGGCAGAGATTTTAAGTAACTGGTTCAGTGAAAGCATTAGGGGCAATGAATCAGAAACAGGGGGGTAAAATTCGGAGAACGAGCTTAACAACACAATTAGAAATGACGATAGTAAAAAATTTGAAATTCATCCTGAAGAAATCATGAAGGAAATACGGAAGCTGAAAACACATAAGGGGGCTGGTGAAGATAATATTACTACAGATATCTTAAAGATAGCCGGGTGTGACATTGTACCTTATATTGAAATATTATTTAAATTGAGTCTGGATACTTGCTGCTTATCACAAGACTGGAAAAGTGCGATAGTAGTACCGGTACATAAAGGAGGGGTGAGAAATAGAGTCGAAAATTACAGGCCAATCAGTTTGACTTCAGTGGTAGGTAAATTAATGGAAAGATTGATATGCAAACACATCAGAAAAATATGTGAGGAATGTAAGTGGTTTTCAAGTAGGCAACATGGGTTCAGGCAAGGATATTCATGTGAATCTCAGTTGGTGGGATATATGCAAGATATTTCAGATGAAATGGACAAGGGAGGCCAAATTGATAGTGTAGCACTAGATCTTTCAAAGGCGTTTGACAGAGTAAGCCACAAAATGGTAGTAAATAAGGTAAAAACTATTGGAGTGGATGAGAAAGTGATTTCCTGGGTAGAAGAATTTTTAAAAGGTAGAAAACAGAAAGTTAGGGTAGGAAATGCGGTATCAAAAGAAGTAGAAGTAAAAATAGGAGTGCCGCAGGGTAGCGTATTGGGACCATTGCTATTCATTATTCTAATGAATAATTGTGTTGATTGTTTACTATCTGAAATTAGATTGTTTGCAGATGACATAATGCTGTATAAAAGGATCAAAACGATAGAGGACTGTAAACAGTTGCAGGGTGATCTGGACAGGATATCTAGTTGGGTTGGTAAACATAGGATGAAGATAAATGCAAAGAAGAGTCAGCTAATTAGATACACAAATAAAAAACAAAAGGTTTATTATGAATATAAGGTGGGGAAAGAATTGCTTGCTGAAGATTTGAAATGTAAATATCTTGGCATTACATTTGATAACAAGCTTAACTGGGCAGGATACATTGGACAGGTGGTAGGAAAAGGTTTCAAAGTTCTGCACTTGTTGGAGAGAGTGATGAGGGGATGCACGAGAGAAGTAAAGGAATTCGGTTACAAAACTTTGGTCAGACCATTGCTCGAATATGGTAGTGTAGTATGGGACCCACATTTTGAGTATCAAATACAGGAGTTGGAGAAGGTGCAAAGAAGGGCTGCTAGATTTGTTTCTGGAAATTATCGTAGAATGCAATCAGTGACAGATATGATAAAGGAGCTGGAATGGGATTCATTGCAAGACAGGAGGAGGATGAGGAGGGTAATGGGAATGTACAGGGCGTATACTGGCGATGAGGCATGGAAAGATATTGCAGTAGGTATGAAAAGTAGTTCATGGAAGGGAAAAGATGACCATGACCACAAGCTGGCACTCGATTTCAGGCACAAGGGTGTGATAAGACTTTTCTTTTTTAGGTAAGGGTGTCAGGGATTGGAATGAGTTACCAAGGGGAATGATGAATAACCTACCGAAAACGTTAAAAGAATTTAAAGTTAAAGTTTGTAGAGGGCAAATGTAGGTGAGTGTAGGATAGGGGGAAGTTGGGTGTGTAGGGAAATTGCCACCGGAGCTGGTGCTCCATTGCAATTAAATTAAATTAAAACATTATTGACGGCTTCGCCATTGTGTAGAGACGGTAAGACCTCCGGATGTCACAAAACGGTTTATTGTAAAAATTGATTTCGGATAAATTCTTGTAATCTGATACGACCTAACCGCAGGTTTCACCCTAAGCCTCAAAACTGAAATGATGTTTTTGTTTCATAACTGTCAATGGAAGAACAAACTTACAAAGTTCCTGGTTCGCTAAATATTCTCAAGTCATGCGTTGAGAGTACTAATAGTATCAAAGAGTAGACAGTAGATTTATTATATCACGGGGACAGCAAGCTGCACGGTTGAGATGGACAACGACGCACTCAGCCGGCAGCAGTGGTCAGTCGCCCTGTGCAAGACGTGCCTCTGTTGCACACTGCAGCAGTTCTCTACTTCGGTGCAGCCCACTCTACCGGCTCAGAACAGTTTTTAAGCGATGTGGTAGCATTATCATCTCTGTAATTGTTCATACCACAATTTTCAGCACCAGTAACGGCACTTCAGTGAAGTGTGAAATAATTTATAACTATGAAAAGAGAAGTGGAGAAAGCAAGAGAGAGCTGGATGAAAAGCAAGTGCGAACAGATAGAGCACTTAGAAAGAGTGGGAAAATTTGACTTGATGTATAAAGAAGCCATACAGATATGCTTTCAAGGAAAAAGAAGAACAGCGGGGCTGGGAGTGGGAAACAAGGATGGAACGTTAGCTAGAGAGGCTCATGAAATACAGCAAAGATGGAAAGAATATATAGAAGAATTGTGTGATTTGGTATTAGAAGAAGAAGAGAAAGTCAGCAAGGAGGAGATGGGAAGCCATATCCTGGAGGGGGAGGTGGAGAAGGCTTTGGCGGAGATGAAGAACAAGAAAGCCTGTGGGATCGATGAGTTACCTGTAGAAATTCTGAAAAGTTTGAAAGATGAGGGAAGAAGAGAAATACTATATTTGTGCAATGAGATATATGAAAGAGGAGAATGGCCAAAAGACTTTTTAACAACAGTGTTGATACCAATTGAAAAGAAAAAGAATACAGTAAAATGTGAAGAGTTCAGAACCATTAGTCTCTTATGCCACGCTGCTAAGATATTACTAAGAGTGCTAAATAGACGAATATCTAGCAAACTGTCCATGCCAATTGCTGAAGAACAGTTTGTATTTCAAAAATGAAGAAGTGCAAGAGACGTTATTGGTTTGCTGAGAACAATAGGAGACAGATACATTGAAAGAGAAAGAGATTGTTACATGGTTTTCATGGACCTGGAAAAGGCTTTTGACAGAGTACAATGGGTGAAGTTAATGACGATTCTAAAAAAATAAAGGTATAGTTTGGAAGGAAAGAAGGCTAATAAGTAAATTATACATAGAGCAAGGAGTGAGAGGGGGGAATGATCTTACAGAAGAGGGAAAGATTGGAAGAGGTGTAAGACAGGGATATTGTTTGTCACCCATATTATTTAACATATATTTGGAGGAAATTATGAAAAGAAGTTTAAGAGGTAATGGAGGTTTATGCATGGGTGGACGTAGGATTACCTGCATAAGGTTTGCTGATGACATGGTTTTGCTGGCAGAAAGTGTCAAGATACTCAGAAGAATGTTAGAGACTTTAGACAAAGGGTATGAGGAATTCGGAATGATAATCAATAGGACCAAAACTAAATGCATGATGGTGGGAAAGATTAGGAAAGAAATGATGGTAACGCTGCATGGAGAAATAATTGAACAAGTGGAGTCCTTTAAATATCTCGGGAGTATTGTGAGTGGTGATATGAGCTGCAAGAAGGAGGTAAAAACTAGAATACCAATGGCAAAAGAAACTTTCAATAGAAAGAAAAATTTACTATGTGGAAGGCTGGACAAAACCCTGAGGAAAAAATTAGCTAAATGTTATGTATGGAGCTTAGGACTGTATGGAGCAGAAACATGGACGCTACGCAAAGAAGATCTAAAGAGGTTGGAAGCTTTTGAAATGTGGGTGTGGAGGAGGATGGAGAAAATAAGTTGGGAGGACAAAGTAAGGAATGGGGAAGTGCTGAAACGAATCGGAGAGAAAAGGTCACTCATGAAAACAATAAGAAACAAAAAAAGAACTGGATTGGGCATGTGCTGAAAACCCAATATTTGCTTAAGTCTGCTCTGGAGGGGACTGTAAACGGAGAGAAGAGAAGAGGTCGGCGAAGGATGAAAATGATGGATGATGGATGATATAATGATAGACGGGAGATATATAGAAACTAAAAGAATGGCGGAACATAGGGAGGCGTGGAGTAGCTGTCACTGTGCGTGGACCTGCTGTATAGCAGAGAACCCTCGATGATGGCTCTGAGAAGAACTCGAATGTTGATGTTTCTGGTGAGAAAGGTTCAGCCGGAATATACCTTGCCCAGATATCGCCCTATTGTTTATTATATCTTCGGGTAGGCACCTTACATGTTGTAAGTTAACGTTCATACCCCTGTTTTCCCCGTTTTATGTCGTTTGTATTCTGTGTTTTGAAATGATATGCTGCACAATTTGGACGAGATTATGTCCTAATTGGTTGATGCGCATATTTGCGTGACAAGAGTGGAGAGAGTAAAGCATTATGTGGGCGAGTAGTCATGTGTGTATGTTGCACCGGTGCTTGAGAAGGAGAGTTAATGTGTAACCTAAAGAACAAGGTGAAAGACGGGTGAAAGTAAAATTCATATCGATCGTGAGTGATCGTATTAACAGTGGCAGGTATCAAGTAAATTGTAAATAGTATGTTTTAATCAGTGGGGGCTAAGGTGTATGAAGTTTTGTTGTATTGGTGCATGTACGAAAGGAATTAGTAAAGTTTTATGCCAGTTAATACAAGTCAAGTGTTCGTTTGAAATGAACTAATCTATTTATTCCGAGTACACCTCAAGAAAAGGAGGAAAAATCCAGAAACCCTGAAATGCGGGATACATGCTAAGAAGAAGAAGACAATCAAGAAACGACTATTGTGCAGCAAAAATAGTCTGATAAATGCTTTCTTTATCCGGGTTCCCTCCTCGCCTCCTAAACCAGCCTTCATTTTAGACGAAAGGGATGCAAAGGTGCAATATGCTACTTGTGATGACGGAAGTCATGAGTAATTTATACATATATAAGTATCCTACAAGTGATAGTAGACTCGCAAGGATCCACATGTGAGCTGCAAAATGAAAATCTCCGCACGAAACACCTTGATGCGCAAACTGGTTAGACCACAATGGGGAAATCACCAACAAACTATTTGTAAGTCGAAAATTGTCCCTTGTTTCTCTGTTGGAGAGTATACAGGGTATATACCAAAAGTAGTAGGACTGATTTAAAAAAAAATATATATATATTGAAGATATCTTTACAATTCCTTAATCCTCTTTGAAATAGCACCCTTAGGCAGCTACACACCAAAAATTACACTGCTGCCATTGGCCATACGCCTTCTGCAAGTCAGTTTCGGGGACGCTGTTGAGAGCCCTCGTCGATGCTGCTTCAACGTCCTGGATTGAGTCAAACCACTGTTCCTTCAGCTGCTTTTTCATCCATGTGAGTAAGAAAAGTCAGATGGAGCCAAATCAGGACTGTAGGCGGGGTGCAGCAACGCGGCAATGTCAATTCGGGC
>JARYHS010008074.1:299257320-299319493 GCA_031002005.1 Vandiemenella viatica
GTGGTCCTGGTCCAAATTCGGTGATCACTGCTCTCATCAAACAAGTTGAAATTTTTTAACACCTATGTAAATTATTTATCCTTGGAGTAAATAAGAGTTGGTGTCTCCTTTGAAGGCCGAAGTTTCTAACGTTTATGACCATTTGGTAATTGCGATTTTTCCGCACAAAGCTGCCTTAGACGATACTGCGTCAAAATATTTTGTTTCTGTCGTTGTAGTCACTAGTTCATTTATCTTGAGATCTACAGGGCATCCCTAACAATATCTCAATGCACAGAAATAATGAAATAACCTATACTGCCACTAGTGGATGTTTTGACAGAAAATATAATTTTATAAACTATTTAATATCGTCATATTTACTGCTCTATCACCACACGATTATGCACATAAAAGTTCCGAAATAAATCTGTTTCTTGTCAAATAACATTCACACAAAGTTCTTTCTCTATTAATTATTTAATACATGCTAAACGTTTACTATTCAAATATCATTCGGTTATTAGTAACAAAAACATTCAATTCAGAGTTATTTACTTCATACTTTTGGCTGGTAAATTAACTACTTTGTAGCTAATTTCAGTCCTACTAAAAATATCAGTTCTCCAATAGTTAACATATATTAATCTTATAAATATTTTTTTTTCTGCTTCTGGGTTTGGTCTTTATCGACGTCGTGGTCATTAGAGGCAGAAAGCGACTGGATCAAGAAGAAATGGGAAGGGATTTGGTCATGGCCTTGTTAAGGAACAATCCCGGCATTCGCCTGGAGGGATTTGGGAAAACCATGGAAAAGTTAAATATGTATGGCCTGATGGGAACTCGAACCCTCACCTCCCGAATTACCTTTTAGTAATTGTTATTCTAATAAATGACCAATTTCCGTGTATTAAACTATTTAGGTATAGAGCTTTCTCGCGGACTATTTTTAATGGTTACGTGGATGAATTTTCCTTGTATTTGCGATAAACGTACAGAATAAAGACTACTTCCTATGGTTGCCCACGATGTGTCATTGTCGCTACCTTAACAATTCAGACATTGGCGGGAGACTGACTTTAACTCATCTAACATTGATAGCTGACGACTGAAGGTGAAATCTTCATCGTTCAGTAACCAATTAGACCTGACTCCTACACTAACTAATCAATAATTTAACATGCAATGGCTAATAAAAATAATTAAGAATATGGGATTCCATTGAGAATAATTCTGTAATCATGTCTAAGATATCTGGAATGAATCATTCACAAAATGTTTATTCGTATCGAGTAGCAAACGTGGATCACCTGAGAAGTTGTACGACGAGCCAACTAGAATACACGGAATTTATCAGGCTTTATACATTCGAGCCTTGCCTGCTTCTAACAAAAAAAAAAAAAAAAGATGTTTTCTCGGTTTGAACACGCACATATCTAGCGTTTTTTCTTATTTTTTTCCTTAGTGTCTTAAACCTCGTCAACGTTGTTGTCATTAGAGGCGAGAGAGGATTGGAAGCAAGAACTGGAAGGAATTCGGCCATGGAGTTTTTAAGGAACCATCGCACTGTTCACCTGGAGTGATTTTGGGGCATCATAGAAAACTGATTTCTAGGATTAGAATCCATGTCCTCTTAAATGCCAAGCATGCTTATCCACCCAGCTGGGTCCTATGTCCCCTTCAATATCTGAGTAACATTATTTTCACAGTTCCCCCTCTTACATTCTCCCTCACATCCCACCCCTATATCCCACTGTGTACAACCTCCACCGGCTGCCTTAATTTTTTATACTATTTCCCTTCCAGAAAATATTAAAGAAACATGCAGTAATAATACACGAAATTCCTAAAAAAAATTCATTTTCACTTTTAATAAAATAATTTTTTGTAATCTCTAACTTTTTACTTTATTAATGAGATGGAATTTAACACAGATGTTGTAGAGGTTACTCCGATAAATTATGATTTCAGAGAAGCAGACTATCAGAAATTATGTTATTTAGCCCTAACATAATTTTTAATAACCTCTAACAACAGAATGACCGCTAATTTCTGTTAAACTTTAATAAAATGTTGAAGAAAGCATAATAATTACCGGATAGTGCTAAAAAAAAAAAGGAATTACTTTATCAAGCAATATGCGGTAGCCTTAAAATATTCTCCACTAATGAAATCTGTTTTTTTTTTTTTTTTTTCATGTAATATTGGAGCAAAAGTTATCTGTATTTACGTGTCTGTGTGCACTGTTTAAATGTTTCCTGCACGGTCGGCGAGTCGTTATTCCGCAGCCGATTCGTCAGAGTAATAACACCCTGTCCGCTCTTTCAGCCACTGTGCATTCGCAGGTATTTGTATGCGCGGTCTGATATAGCGCACCGCAAAATAACACATCTGGACAGCGTGTGTTAATGACGGCACGAGCTTGTGATTTTCCACCGTGCTGCAACCTCATTGCGTTTCTATCCCCAAATGGGCGGACAGCGCTGTAGTTAGAGAATGGCCCAATCCGATACATAAAGTCCGCGTATGCAGTTGCCGATTAAGCAGCGGGCGGCGAATCGATGGAAAATTGCTGTGCCGCAACGCAGCCACCGGCTGGCCATTGTGGCCTCCATCCTGCGACAGACTGACAAATCACCACCCAGCTGGCTGTTTGCCTCCGAATTACGCTCAGCGGCCATTAATTTAACACCACTCGTTTCGAGGTTATAAGTGTTTTAAACGGTCACTTAAAGTAACGGCGCAGTGATTCTTACAATTAAGGGCACGTGAAATTTTGGTAAGGTAATATAAATTTGAGAGAATTCGTATGAAACATACACCACAAAAGACAACGGTATACTTTGAAGATTCTATAGACCGAAGTCAACTGTTTCCCTTATCCCCAGAACTTCGACTTCTCTTCTTGATTTGTAATGACACTCGAATCCGAGGTGGCAGTAACTCCTAGTAATCGACACGTAGCCAGCCTCAGGGGCCAGAGTGCTAGCTCCGCGTTCCGAAGGTCGCCGGTTCGAATCCGGCCGCGGGCATGGATGTTAAATCTTGTGTGTCTATGTGAATGTCCTGTCCGTCCTGTGGTGTCCATACTTAGAAGATACAATATATAAACACTGGATGACGACTGATTCACTGGAAGCTATAATAATCACATTGAGCTGGCTGTATGGCCTCAACTGCCGGAAGCCATTAAAAAAAAATCGAGACGTAGTCTAGCTACTTCCACCCGGCCGACTCCGGTGTATGTGCGGTAACATTTATGTCTGGCATGCGGTAGTACAAAGATTCAAATTCACGTAAGCACAACGATGATTTTGGTTTTCCATGGTTTCCCTAATTCACTCCAGGCGAGGCGCCATCACCGAATTCTTTCCCGTTCCTTGCCCTCAGTCCTCTCTGACTTTAACGTCCTCAACGTCGAGGAAGCGAAAATGCACCAATGAAACAAAATTTTAAGACCACCTGCTTTAAAGCGTGTTAATGCCATTCGACGTGGCGTGGAATCGCCAAGTCCTTGGTAGATTTCCGGCGGCATCTGGCACCAGATGTCTACTCACAGGTCACGTAATTCCCTTAAATTGCGTACCGGTGGTTTGTGGGCGCGGAGCTGGAGCCCGATAGCGTCCCAGATGCGTTCTATCGGGTTGAGGTCAGGTGAATTTGGTGGCTAAGACATCCGCGTTAGTTCACTATCGTGCTCCTCACAAGAAAACCATCGGATACGTTAAGAACGGATTTCTGTCTCCCGCGCAGATATTGAAATGTATTCACCTCATGTGTCTGTGGTACAATTTATTCACCAAAAGCGCTCGTTTTTGAGATAATAGCATAAAAATAATCCCTATGTCCTTTTTAAATAAGAGAATTATTGCCTCATGTTTTGAAGTTTTGGATTGGTGTAGGTGGTTCCAGGTTCGAATCCCCACATAAATTTATTATTATTATTATTTACATTTTTATTTTATATCAACTTAATTTATATACTTCTATTGCGTGAAATTTTATTTAAACCAAATTAAATTTCAAACAACATAGAGTCATGATTTATAGCTTTACGGGCTATGCCGCGTCGTTTATTGGATTATCTAAGCTTTCGGCTGTTATACTCTAGCCTTCTTCAGAGATACTGAAGAAGGCTGAACAGCCGAAAGTTTAGATAATCCAATAAACGACGCGGCATTGCTTTCGGCTGTTATACTCTAGCCTTCTTCAGAGATACTGAAGAAGGCTGAACAGCCGAAAGTTTAGATAATCCAATAAACGACGCGGCATTGCCCGTAAAGCTATAAATCATGTACAAAGACAGCCGCGGAAGTCTTAAGAATCAACATAGAGTCAATTCATAAAATCATTATTTTTTTCGCCCTATTGTGTCTTTCATCGCAATCACACGCCGGTAATGTCTCCATTCTTGTATTATTATTTTTTGCATTAAAATAGGTATAAATTTGCTTTATTTCATCTTCGTCGTTTCTGTACCTGAATATCGTCAAACAACATTTCAAACAAAATACTTAACAACCATATTTCCTTTTTTCTACAGATGATATGTTTCATTCCATGTGGTAGTAGCATATAAATATACGAAAATAAAATAATTTCTGTGACAACAAAATTAAGCTTAGTGAGGAAATGAAAGATTTCACCATCCTTCAACCAGTTTTCGTAGATGCGCACTGTAACACTCGAAAGTCTACCAGCCTCGCCGTTTCCGAGATTCTCGTTCCAAGGCACCGGGCAATAACAATCTGTCTATGCCAAAGTCATTTACGTCAGTGTATTTCAAATTTAGCCACACGTATCCTTAACTGAATGACTCCTCACGCTTATCTCCTGCCCACATATAGTTTCCTAACGCACGATGTACCCCAGCGTCACCAGACAGCATTCAATCTCGCGGTGAGCTATGATCATAATGTATTGGTTCGTCACTATTTTTTTTAGGGAATATAAAAGAAAATGTATTAATGTCAGCAGTGATGATAGAAAATATCTTCTAAACCTTGAGGAAAGAGATGAAAGATGTAAACAATACATGGGAGAAAGTGTAACGTGAGCTATAACAGGCTGAAAACGAGTGATATTTATCCTCAGGGTATAAATGATCATAACATAATATAGGAACTTTCGAAATATTTTAACTCAAGGGAGGATGTTTTCTTCAATGTATTTTAAAAAGTATGGAAGAAAAAATAAATAAAATTCTATTCTAATATCAAAGAGTTACATCACACCAGACATCCAAATCGTCTTGATCATCTTCACAGTCGTGAGTAAAACATAAACCAACTTGTGCGAAAACCTTAATACTAATTGGCATCCCATGAATCACAATTCCTTATTAAGAAAATATACGGAGAAATATTAAAGAGAAGGGAGAGATCTGAAGTGTCGTCGATTTAGGTCTAGAAAAAAACCGTGGTTACGAAAAAAAGAACCTGGCATTACAATTAATATCAAAATACCATATTAAGAAAAGAAATAAAATTCTATGGTATTAGTGGATATTTTGATAAATTGAAATGGGACGAAAAAAGGTTTAATCTTCAAATAGATCTGGCCTAAATTCTCTAGATTTAGAAATAATTAATAACCTTTATTGAAATCTATTGATTATATTTAAAGAACCGTAGGACACCTACTGTTGTTCAAATATTGTGCACTTGTACGCAGAGAACGTAATCAAGATTGAAAAAAAAAAAACTTTTGGAGAAAGAGTCGAGAAAAACGAATACGCGGCCTAAAAACTCAGGCGTTATTTTTCTACTTCCTGATGGGAGTGGAGATATAGAAAATTTGTAGATTGACAGGAACAAATGTAAAACAAATATCATGAAGTCCTTTTAAAATGACAAAAACGATATATTAAATACTAAATCCTAAAAAATTGTGGTAGAAAAAGTAATTGAATTATTTTAATAAGGAAGTATTAAAACTGATGTATGAATTGAGGACATTATAAAAAGGAAATCAGAACCAGCAAGAAGATTATTATTCAGAAAGATAAATATTGTAGTTTCTATAATTCTTTTAACAATTGGAGAGAATATGAAATTAGTGAATCACATTGGTTTATGGAAAGGTTGGGCATTCGTGATGCCAAAGTAAGAAACATCTAAGAATTCGGATGTCCTGATGTTTCTGGTTGGCTATGAAAGGGTGTTTACATACCATGATAAAGTGTTCTACCGTGTCTCTAAGGAAGGCCTCAGGCCTTGATATGGCTTCTACATATATTTTACCGAACGTGGCGGTGTAACGGTTAGCGTTCTCGCCTCGCATTCGGGAGGACGGCGGTTCGAATACCCGTCCGGGCATCCAGATTTGGGTTTTCCATGGTTTCCCAAATCACTCCAGGCAAATGCCGGGATGCTTCCTTCAAAAGGCCATGGCCGAATTCCTTCCCATTCCTTGCCCCCATCCTTGCCCCCCATCCTCTCCCGTCTCTAAAGACCTCACTCTTGAGAGACGTAAAGCAGTTAAATAATAATAAAAAAATACACATATTTTACACTACTCCCTGTTTTATGCCACTCTCTTATCCTTGATATGTATGTTCTGGACTATGATTTAATCAATTCATAATTTTCAATCTTAGTCGTATTATATTTTCATTCAATGTGCTTTCAGGAACATCCATAACGGTGCTTCGATGCCTTATCAAATGCCATAATCATTTCTTCATCCTATTTCTTAAGGTCTTTAAACTTTTTCTCTTCTCACCAAATCACATCAGAAACTCCAAAAAATCCAAATGATCTCTTGCATACTCTGCCACAGGCACTTATTTAAAACCTTTGAACCAACGGTTTGTAGACACCGACATCCATCGGGAAATCCCGACGGAGGCGCCTGCATCGCGCATCTTCTGCCTATCATCTGAGTAGATCCAATCCGGGACTCTGCGAACTTACGAATTGTTGACAAAACAGGCTGAATGTGGAAATACTGGTCATCCCCGCAAGGGTATGGGGAATAACGGGTTCTTTGCTAGACAAAATCCCACTTCCAGTTATACAGCGGACTCGAGAGAGATATAAGAGTTAGCGGAAAAGGAACGAAAACCATTAATAGCTTTATGAGTGTTATTTTTTTTCTGTCAAAAGAAAACCTCTCTATGATTAATGTTATTACTATTTGAATCAAGACTGTTGTGACGTGTATTGTCGAAGAGACAGTTTAGTATTACTGTTGTTACTTTCATGGTCAATGTTAGAATCCACGAGTAAAGAGATAACTCTTTAAAGAATTGACATTTTATTAATAAAAAGTATAATTAGTCTTCCCCATTTTCTATCCCTCATAATAACTGAAACTACTGCAGGATTGATTTGTTTATTGCAGAAGGTATTTTTATTGATTCTCCTGGATTGTGAAATAGATTTCTACAAGTAAATATGCCAGAAATAAAGATACCAAAACTGCAAATCATCCGATAGCTTTAAGTAAATAAAAAGAGTGCAGACTTTTCTGTTCTTCACTAGGTATCTCTGACTAATCGTTCTTAAGTTAGTTACACATCACAGTTCCTCTTTACCATGTTAACTGTATGTGGCTTTACCCTCACCCCGCTTGCTTATCTTCGAATTTCGTCGGTTGCTTATTAGCGAATTCCTTTAATTCATGTTCTTCTCCACCAACCCCATCTGCTGTTGACAAAATCATAGCATACTGACAGAAATTCAGACTTTCTCCAGGTGCCGAGATGCTGTTTTCATGTTTATTATTACCCATGGAATTAGCCAGGCAACCCGAATTTTGTCCTAGTATTATCTGCTGCTGAGTGGATAAGATTCTATTAAACTTGTGTGTTTGCTTCTCTGTATTTATTGCTTAACTATTAAACAGTCAGCAGGCTCGTAGTGCAATGGTAAAATTGACCGTGCAAAAAATGTGATTATTGCAAGGTCTTTTATTTCATATATGTACTTCCGTTAATTTAGTCTCTGCTTTTCGGAAGTTTTGTTTATCAGCAACAATTGCGAGAGATTACTAGAATGTGGCTTGGAATATCGAATTAATCATGTACCGAGAGCCAGAGAAAAGTGCCGCGTCAAATATTCTGAACGACAGGAGGGGGTGTCGGCTGTACAGGTGCACCTGTTGTATGTTAACGCGTGGTTTCTCGCGGCCACTGCCTCTTGCTGTTGCTCATTTTTACCCCTGCAGCGTGCTGCTGTCCCGCGGTGCGCAGCCACGCGCAGTCTGCAGAGCTCGCACAAAACTAATCTGCAATGTTTCGCGCTACAGTGGGCCCGCGGCCGCCGTATCGTGCCGCGTTGCCAGCTCTCGCTCCAGCCGCGCATTCATTAAGCCGTCTGCCCGAGGGGTTGGGCGTATATTTGGCAACGGTCCCGCCCGCCGTACCGCCTCTAATTCTCCCCCTCGTGGTCATTATTTTGGTACCCACAACACGGCCCAAAATTCTGCTCTTGGCTCTTTCTCTCTTCACTCGCTGCATCTCGCCTCGTCCCTTGCTCACAGTTCCAGAGCGGAGGCAAATTACGAGGGGATCGCCGAAGCGCTCTACGCCCGGCAGGTTCCGTCATTGTTTTGTATAAATTATAGCTCTTCGCGCGTGTGTGTGAAAGTAAACGGGAAGTACGTCTTTATGCGAATGGGTGAGAGGAGGAGAGGGGGTGGGAGAACTTTGATAGTAGAGCGAAAACCGATACGGGATGCGTCGAATTGCAGACACATTCTGCAAACTTGGGTGAACAGCTCTGTGGGTACGTTTTTTGGTGGAAAACTTCAGGCGCTTGCGGTTCAACGGAATGTGTAAAACATTCGTCGATCAGATGGGAGTGGAAGCAGTTTCAGTCACAGAGTATAAATAAACGCGTCGACATCCGTCTATTCTTTATTGCCGGGAAATTCAAGTATTATTAGAGTCTCTAAGAAAAGTTTGTTCGTTTGAAATCTTGCCGTACATAAATAATAGCCTCTGGTGGACACTTATACGAGTAAATATACCCTTGGTAAGAGACGATACAATCACGAGAGTTAGTATTTGCTACTACCGTTTTAACTCGGGAAAAGATGAAACAGTAGAATTTGTTTTAGATGGAAAAATGTGAGGAAAATCTTATTTTGATGTTTTAATTTTACTTTTCATTTCCTATTTATTTTATACAGAGGTGAGCTTAATATATTTATACTTCAATTTACAGCAATTGATTTTATTCTGAAAGTGCTCAGTTGTTAAAAAAAACCTCTTGCTTTCTTTTCAAAATTACGTGAACTGCCGACTCGTTGCTATCACGTTTACGTGTCATATCTTACACCAGGCTAATATAATGTGCGGGTCCTGTATTTCCCATTTCACTGCTTTGACAGAAAACAAACGTGCGGGCATGACTGTTTGTTTGAGGAACATTAATACTGAAGAACGCGGGAATGCCGTCGTGCTTATGTAAACGTGGATCGCAAACATCTCTCTCCGTTTTTTTAAAATAATACAAAAAAAATACAGCGTTACTTTTCAATGAATAACGAACGATGTTGTTGATTTACTCATCACATTCCTTCATTTACAAATCGCAAACGAAATTTGTTTAATACCCGGGGGATTGTAAAGCATTAGTTTATTCATTTTGATAACAACGCAAATAGTTTTCAAAGTAAATGGTTTATACCAGAGATTCATAAAAAATCGTGTTAGTATAAGTTTTTCGTTCGTAAATAGTCAATTTTGTATCCTTAGTAAAAATGTTTTAGTATTTGCTATGCATTTGCTGAACAGAGTTTAGAAATCTTAAATCATCGTTACAGCTAATTCAAAGAGCTAAATAGTAGTATCAGTGCCTACTGAATTATTTCTGTGGCCGCCTTTAAAATATCTCTACTTTACCCAACTACTGACAATTTACTTTCTCAAATTGCCTCTCAAGTTAAATCTAAATTATTTAAATTTTACATTAATCGTGTTCTTTGGTTGCATCCAACACGAATGAAAATTTTTCCTGTCATCATTTAGACTTGAGATTACTTTTAACATTCACACTTCCTGTTATAATATTATTCTGTTGTGCTTTCTCATTTTATCTGAAAGGAAAATGTATACCTTAACCGAAATTAATTCTGTTTCTCTTTCTTCAGTAACACCATCGATTCTATAATCAGTATTAAACTTTATTATTTTCAGTTAATCATATATTTATTACCCTGCTTCTGGTACACCTTGCTGTCGGATTGACTTTTAAAATAACATATATTTTTTTTTTTTGGTAGCAGTTGTAACTATTTTCACATAAATTAATTTCCCCACTTTTGAAGTCGAACTATTTACATAACACTTCCGTGGCTCTTCCATAGCCGCTATCTTTTTTTTTTTTTTAAACTGCTTAACGTCTCCTATAACAACTAGGTCTTTAGAGACGGGAAAAGATGGGGGGCCAAGGAATGGGAAGGAATTCGGCCATGGCCTTTTGAAGGAAACATCCCGGCAGCCGCTATCAATCTAATCACTTTTGGTTCATGCTTCTCTAAGCATTTATATTATCATCTTTATTAATGCGTCAGTCATAAAATCATCGCTCCCATTAGAATCGACCTATCTTAAACCACTATTCTCATCTCATTCTGTCCATTTGGTTTCCCTTTGCGATGGTTTTGCTCCGTGCCACCAAAGACGCTTCCAAAAAACGATTAGTATCTAATTTTCGTAATGTTAATAACAATATACTTATAATGTTAATAAGAAAATACTTATTTTTACATATGACTGCATACTGACTTGATACATGTCCTTTACAGTGTTCTAGTTTTTACATTTAATTTACGACCTCATTTGTAGTTATTCTCAAACGCGATTCTGTGTTGGTACTGAATTTAAATTGTTTTCTTCTGCTTTAAGGCTCCTTTTCAACATAGCAAATAATAATTACAGCAGTACTTAATAAACTTTTCTGAATCGTACTTCTGCATATGCTATGATTAGTTCAGTTATTATGTACTAGCTCATTTTTTTTAATACTCTGGAGTAAACCCAGAAAATCAGATGTCAGTATTTCAGGCATCTCTCCCAAATTCCTTTCATCTAAAGATTTGTCACCTCAGAATCTCTCAATCAGTTCTTAGAATGTTTCACTTGATTGACTTTCTAGGTGTGAAGATGCAGTATCTTAAGAAAAGAATATGGCACAAAAATGATTGTGATACATCGCTTCCTCCAACTAGACGACAAGATATTTTGTTAATCTACTCAAGCTACTCGTAATTGCATCGGCTATTCAGACTCAATATTTGTCTCTTCTTACGGCCATAGTACTTCAGAGCTTTTTAATGCTGTTTTTCATTTTTTAATCCTTAGTGTTGATCATTTTCAACAATTTTGTTTAATTCACACCTTGTACTATTTTTTGACAGTGGATATGCTGTTAAATAGCTTACATACTCGTCGGGTGGTACCATCTTATAGCATTAAATGCCGACGTTTCAGCTAACCGGCTTCGGCCTTCTTCAGTGTGAAAATCACTGCAATGTGTTTCATACCCTCTTCTAAACACAAAAAAACTCCCCGCGTGATACTTTGAAGTTCAATCTTCTTGAAGGTTCGGTCCTGCTAATCAGGAGAATTAGCCAACCTCATGACAGCTGTTCTCTTCTAATTGGGCGAACCAGCCAAAACTTCGAGAAAACCATAGATCTCAGACGAGGATTTAATGGTGAAACACACCACAGCGCAGTTCTGCTGTGTGAAAAGACCGAAGGAGGACGGCTGAAAAGTCAGTGCCATCCAGGGAGCATAAAAATTATTTATTTTACAGCCGCGGAAACCTTAGATTTCATCTGAATAAAACTTTCTCGGGTAGCTAGCCGAGTTAGTACATCGTTTGACTGAGTCACTTGACAATGGCGGCAGAGATTGTGACCGCCGAAACGTCGTGGTCAAACGATGTACTAACTCGGCTAGCTACTCGAGAAAGTTTTATTCATTTACAACGCCGAGAAAATCTCCAGTCTTACTTAGATTTCATCTGTTAAACATTGCTCACATAATTCTCTTGATTCGTTGTACTCTTTGTACTTCTTTGTATGGTTACCTTCCCCTATTGCATGAACTTACATACATATATCATCTACATGAACTCATTTACTAATTCACGCAGTATCTATACTATTATAAATCTGTAAGCAAGCTGCGTGTGTCTCTTTATTTGAATGGGTACCGCAGCAATTTGAATGTGGCTTTCAATTTTTTAGAGCTAATGGTCCGAATCAAAATCTGCTGAAATAGCTAATGACTTATATGTAACTTCTAAAGGAACAGGCAATTAAAAAACTTTTTATATAAAAAATTGTAAACGATGGATCAATATGCACTTTTAGACATGCACTACTTCCGCATAAATCTGTCGAAAACTAATGATGTTTAATATTTTAAACTCAAATGTTTAGTTTTTAAGTTTTCTGGAATGCAGTAAATAAACGGAATTCCCGAATCAAAAGTAATGATCATTACTAATATTGAATTTACTGGAAAAATTATTCGTTTAAGAGTTTGACCAAAGATGAGTATACTAATCTTTTAATTGTTTATATTGTATTTGTCTTTGGTTATAGTTACCCGCTTTTAGTAATTAGTTACTCAAACTACTATATAATATATTAAATCTTCAATAAGAATAAAAGAATTGTGATATTTACGGTAAGTATCTTAGAGCTTTATATTTATATTAAAGGGTATATTAGAGGGTTTTACTATCGCTGCAATTTGATTGTGAAATCCAGTCCGCATTTCAACCTAACCACAACCGCTAACTTTACATTGCAATGCAGTAGATTTATCATTGCACGTGTTTTAACCCTGTAAGTTGTGGTAGTTTGAACCAAGAATGTTCTTGCAAAAATATAAGTCCAGTGTGTATTTCCTGATGGCTTTGGCGAAATTTGTTTCTGGTCCAGGCTACATTTCAATCTAATTACTTCAGCTTTGAGATACGGTGAAGGAAATCGGCTCGAAATGTAGGTAGTTGCATAAAAGCTATTAAGAAAAAAAATACATGTTATTACTCCTGGCTTAGGAATGCATTTATATGGAATTAAGAACTCTTACGAATGATCTTAGTACATTCGTTGCTGAAAATGTTATCGTTGGCGGCGTAAATAGTTTTGAATTATCCTCTATCACTATCGCACACAGTAACTTTAGTTTTGTGTTATATCTAAGGTATAATTCGTTTTACTATAACATGCACTTTCTATCGAAAGGTATGTCCTGACCTGAAGGATAATTGATTCTCGGTACACCCTTAATGGACTGGTAATGATAATGTTTCACGTAGCTTTAGTTTTTTATATTTCATGTATTATACGGTGTTAAAATATAAGTCCAACAAAAAAACCTTTTTGAAAATCAGTATGAAATCCGAATCTAAGTTAATAACTGAAAGAAAGGAAACATTTTAAATGAAGTTTATATATTTTGCTTCTCTGCATTAATATTTAATACTGAAATAAAAAGGATAAGGCATTTTTTTGGGAAGGTGGGGGGGGCTGCCTACTACTGGTACTAACCATTTGAAATTTGGATTAACTGCTTCGTAATAATGTACTCTTCACGATTTAAACTCTCCTTTTTCGGAAATGTCACCACAAATTAAATTAAAAATGTCAAAATATGAGAGAGACGCCCATCTATTAGATGCCACCGACACTGAATAATAAATGAAAATCTATTTAAATGTTAGTTAAATCCTTTATTGTAATGTTTTCTTACCGTTTCCGCTTCTCTCCGTTGCAAAAAAGTCGCACGAAATCAACAAATAAAAAATATTTGTCCGAGATGTAATATAACAATAATTGCCATCTTAGAGTCGATACAAGCAATCGGAGACAATCCATTGATTCCGTTGTAAACACCCAATTTTTTTAGATGGATGCCACTGAACGATTTTCCCAAACGTTTTTTTATCATGGTCCAGGCTGAATTTCAACCTAACCACGACCTATATGACAAAACAAGACTGATTTGGTTAGTATGATCCCTGTACCGATAATTTTTGTGTCATTTTTACAGTGCTGGCAACATTAAGCAGTTGCACAGAGTCTCATATTTCGGCATTTTTAGTTAATAGGTGGCAGTTTCAGAAGGGAGTAAAAAACGTGAAGAGGACATTTTGTGGAGGCAGTTACTCAAAATTTCAAAAAGTTAGTACCAGTTTCAGATTGGTGGAGAAAAAGGCAGACGATCTACATTTCTACACACGTCAAGATCCGCGTGTGTAAAGCAGCGTGTAAATGCTAGTTTTACTATAAAACTAATCCATAACATCTTTTCACATCATATGTGCTTCTAAATTGTTTTTGAGAAGGTATAAAATGAAGAAAAGTGTGTTTCAGTGGTAGTAACGAAGGCTAATTTTTATAGAAATAACGTTTAAATTTCATCAATGACACAAAAAAATTACAAGTACAACCAGATACTAAATGAATCGGAGATTATCATGCCGTTCAGAATCAGGTACATGCGTATTATAGTGTGTATAATACCTGAATCTTTATTAAGTGTGAAATTAAATAACTCAGAAAGAGAAGCAGGTGGGACAGAGAAAGGATATTTTTCGTCCACTCACATTATCTTTTTTTTTATAGGTTTGTTGCAATCCTCATCTGTTCCTATCTTGCGCAACCTCTTCATCTCGACATATCCCTTACAGTCCAAGTCTTCAATAATCTGCTTCACATATTCTAATCATTGAGCACCTCTACGATTCTTTCATTCGACTGTTCTCTCCACTAACAGATTAACAAATTCCACATGTCTTACAATTTATATTGCATATAAATGAAATTTTACGTCATTTTCTTAGTTAAAAAATGTAACGTGAGGGCAGTTGTGGCATCTTAAATAATCTTAAATGCTATACATTTTAATTACATCTAAGCACCAGCAAGTGTGGTATTGTTACCTTGTTTCAAAATATTATCAAAGTGCTCGTACAACCAGATACTAAATGAACTAGAGATTCTCTTGCTATTTAGAATCAGATGCATTCTTACGATAGTGAATATAATATCGGAAGATTTATTAAGTATTAAACTAAATAAAACAAATATAACCAGTCGGTGATTACGTCAGTGAACATTTGCATTTCAAATTGAGAGTTGTATTGTTATATATTTGGGTTTTCGCAGAACCGAGACATACAGACACAGAGAAAACATAACGAAGAAATTGAGGTGATATTTCTATCATTACTGAATGAAGGCTATAAATAACAAAATTTAAAAACTAATTGTTTATAGTGCTTGCCGGCTAGCAACAATAAGCCACTTCCAAGTGGCATGTACAATGTGTCTAGAATCCCTTGCAGAGTGCAGCTTGGAGGGTGTCCAGACTCTTCGCGGAGATGTGCTGGCTGCCTAATGATGGGCCTGTCACGGCTGCCACCTCACGGAATTAATTGCCGGTGAATTTTAAGTAATTGCCGCTTATTTCGGGTGCTGGCGCTGCGCGGCAAGGCGGGTGGAGAGGCCGTAGGGCTCACGCCCATCGGCTTTAAGGTCGGCAGGGACAGCTTACAAGATGTATGGCGGCTCGTTTTAAGGCTAACGATGAAATATGCCACAAGGGCTCTCCTGCGTGTTTTCGGTTTAGAAGCCATAACGACCGTCTCAAAAAGCTTAGATTGCTGTTCGCTTTCGATGTTCTGAGATAGCTCCTGCGGGTGGACCAACTGAAGTGGCACATTCACTAGACCGAAGTCTGCAAATTCATCTTTAACCATGATGTCACTTTTTAGTCCATTTCTTTTAAGTAAAGACCAAGTAAGGACTGTCTTATTCAGAATAAATCATCTTTTCTATTTTCGCTTGAAAATATATATACATTTTGAAGAAATTTTTTTAAATTTAAAACTTGTAAATATAAACAATTTGGATTTAAATTTTTTAGCAGGATCTTACGTCCTGAGGTCTCTTGAAGTTATAAGAAATGTTCATGTTGAAGTTTGTGCGTCACAATCGTTTGTGAGTAAAATAACTTGAATGGGGATAAAGCACTACACTTTATTTGTATTTAAATCTAAATTTCTGAAGTGAAGAACATATCCAACCTTTGGAATTTGGATTTTTATTCTAGGACCTCTAATTTAGAGCATTTCCGTTCTACAGCTTTTATCTGTGACCTTACTAAAACGGAATCAGTTTGCATGTTGTTGACACCGATGCTTATCTGATAAGCTTGATCACTTTCCTCTCAGTTATCTTAGTTTGTGCTACTATTTGGTGTGATCGTTCACAAATTTTTCCTCAAGTAGGATAATCAGTCTGACTATTGTAAAATTACGCTATTATCCTTTATTTTCACTTTAATGTTGAACAATATTTTAGTGCTACAAATTTAAGACCACAAATTTCCGCAATAATTTCTATTAGTGTTATTCATGTAGACATTGAAATAGAAATCTTTTTGCTCTGGGTTCTTATTTGATTTATATTTATCCATATTTGTGAAAATTAGTTTTATTTTACTCTTAGGATTGATGGGAGAAAATTTCATTTCCACCAAATTGTCATTAAAATTACAATCTAACATTTATTTTTTTCGAATGAAGAAAATTAATGTGCAGTTAATACGTTAATGTTGAACTTAGATGAAATTCGAATAAATCACAGGAATCATCAGAATTGGTTATATACCTCTGAAAACAGAAAACGTTAGAATGGCGAAATTGTTACAGTAGTACACAGAAAGAAGTAATAAACTTTAGACATGAGACATTTATGAGCTTTGCATATGCTCATACAGACAACAACGAGTCTGCACAAACATGCGTAATGCGTGGTAGTTCGAGGAATTTGGTCATTACCTTTGTGAAGATATCAACATGATATTGATTAGGAGTGATTTGGGTAAACCATAGAAAACTTAAACAATAGAAGTCCGGACGGGGATTCGAACCCACGTCCTACAGAATGCGAGGCCACAGCGTTATCGCTCGGCGTGTTCTGTTGGGAGGCTGAAGCACTGTCTTCAGCTTCAGTCACTTGTGTTACCTGAAACCAATATAGTTAATGTTCAATAAATTGAGCAAGTTTGCAGATGTAAAAATTTGGTAGTTGAAATGGTAAGTATATTTCTGGAGATAAACTAGGGAACTGTGTAAGCCCAAGACACAACACGAATATTTAGCGCAAAATACACGTGTTGAGAATGCAGTCAAAAGCAGCAGTATAAATATTTAAAGTAGTGGTAAGAGTAATCGGATAGTAAAAAAAAAAAAAGAATGTGACAATCAAAAGTGAGTCACCCTTTCGATGTTAGTGTTACATTCGATGGTGAGTTGGCGTTATTGTTATTTGTAGTAATTAACATAATCGATTCACGGTTCATCAAAGTCATTAGAACCACCACAGAATTGAATGAAAATAAAATATATACGTCGAATTCATCAGGGAAAGAGCAGGAGCTGGGCGGGTTGAATGGAGTTCTCGGTTCGAGGTTGATGGCTCATCAGTGAAGGTAGGATGTGGGTATCCCTCGGACAGTGGAGAGTAACTACGAGGACACAGCTGTTACAAGGATCCGGTTTTTATGACTCAGTCTCACAATACACAATGACAGATAGCGGAGTGATGTTGCCTCGATGGTCAGGCATGAAGAGAGCTCCGTGTGCTGTGCGCTGCCCTTAAGTAGACCCCTCTTAGGTCACCACAGTCGCTGTGGTGCTGGCATCCTGCTCGCTGCGTCTGCGGCGCCATCTAGTAGAATAGCCCCATACTCCGGATCCTACATATAAAATATGGTCATCTTCTTTTGTGACACCTATCCAGCAATTCACTTAGAATCTATGACTGAATTAAAAATTGTTTACCACCAGTTTCGGTGAAAATTCGTGGTGGATGTTGTGGATCAACAGGATTACCTTCCTTCTCTCATTTAATTTTTTGCTATTATGTAATTTACAATGGTATAATTTTTAATTTTGCAAGGATGTGAAGGACTTTTGAATTGGTAGCACTAAGGCACGAGACTGGAAATGCGTGCGAGAAGAGTAGCAGCGTAGAGTTTTTCTGGATCTAATAATGACAGTGAGAGTTGTTGGCGAACATAGCCAAGCAGTAAACAGTCAAAATTTTATTAATACATGTAATTTATTTATTTAAGATTGATATATGATATGAATGTCAGTCTATATGCTATTGTGAAATGTTCAAGAAGCGGGAAAAGATCAGATAAATATAAATGTTTTCCTATGAAATTTGTACTATGAATTGTTCAACGTATGGTGAAAGGGGAAACGTCATTCATCTGCTAATTACGATAAAAGACTTTATCTTGGTCTTTCTCCTCTCAAGAACCAAGGCTGAAGAGCGAGAACATCCAAGAACTGAAATAAATACGTCCGAGTAATACAACTTTTCCCAGTTGTACCACATGAGGCTATGTTGAAGAGGGTTCCTACATTTGGCGACTCGTAACAGAAATGACTTCTATATTTAAACCAGCAACGTGTGCGTTAGCAGATGTTCAATATTTCTCTGGACAGATGGTGTCCGACTTGACAACTATGAGCTAAGGTTCAGGGAAAATCCGACATGTATCCGTCTTGCTTGCTGACGGGTACCGCCTAGAGTCGTAATATAGCTTAGGACCGCTGAGAGGAAAGGCTCACTGCGCTAATCCCGGCTCAGGGATCCCCGAGAACGATCGATGGATCAGCAGTCGTCCACACGCCTCTCTGAACTGACTTGACCTGTCGGCGAGGCCGGAAACACTCGCTACGCTCTGCTGCAGTGAGAGCCGGATACGCACCTGCCTCAACCCCCTCAGGCACTCTCTCAGGAGCAAGAGATTGACTAAGGTCTTTTTCAAAGACGTATAAAGTTGCAGGTTCTCTTGGTGGAATCTTGCGGAGAGGGAGCGGAGAACATTGGGACACTCTCTAGAATTGTATGACTAGTCTTTGATAACCGAGTAAATTTACGGTTCGACACTGTATTTATGGCAACGAATGACAACGCAGTGAATAACGGCCCCTCGGGGTTTATCACGCAATCGTCGCATTGCAAGAATCGCCGTTTGGATTTCATTCTAGGAGCTCGGTATTTTTAATTAAGTGCAGTGTCCGTGCAGTGGGTTATGAAACCATAAAATTAATAAAGAAAACAAGATAATAAAACCAGTAACACTTTGTAGATTGATTATTTTGTTTCCGTAGCCAATATAGTAAAAAGTGACATGTTCATAAGGTTGCCATGAATTTATTTATTTACAGATATTTAACTTAGAAAATTTTTAATAAGTTTTATACCAAGTCTGCTTGTAACTGAAGTATATATATTTAATTTTTTATTCATCTAAATTATATTATTGGAATTAATAATTTTCACTCTACAGTGGTAATTGGTAATTATAGTTTACTTATTAACAGGGAACTGGCAATAAATGTGCAGGTTGTTTGTTTCTCACAGTTCTGTGCAGATTCCTATCAGCACAAACAATAAAAGTCTCACCATTCAGTAGACAGGTGACTGTTTTCAACAATCCACGGAATTCTTAACAGGAACTTGTTTCATTCACTTCAAGTTTTATTCATTATAGGAAAGCTAAATCGGTAAGAAGCTTCACTGATTATAATCCTGAATTTACGAAGGAAGAAGTTAGCAAAATTACCGCGATAGTTTCATTTAGTTTTTAAATCCTACTGCTTTCCTGCTGAGACCATTAAATCCAGAAAATGTATTCAGGTTATAACGGAGGGACGGCACATTATGAACACTACACAGAATAAAATTTACGCAACCACTAGACATTAATAGAATCGGCAACTTTTACCCGTCGCCTCATCTTCATTCTCCAACACTAATTTCTCAGGAAATTTGAAGGTGATTAAAATTTTCTACTAAATGTTCAGTAGCATCTGTTGATGTTGATACCGGTCTTACTTCACATCTTATGAAGAATAGACAAAGTTTGTTTTAAGAATACCTTCTTTTATTCAAAGGCATTTCTGCTGATGCTACTACCATTTTCCATTCATGCTACTACCAAGTGTACTACCAAGTGTGCTACTACCAAACTACTACCATTCATGCTACTATCAAGCGTGGGTAAACCCTTAATTTGTGAACTAACAGCTGTTAGTCAGTATGTATCAATTAGAATCTTACATGAAATAAGCTCACAATGTAAAAGAAATTGTGTATTAAAATAAATTATTGAGCACTTGTTTGGATAAGTGACGATGTGTCTAACGGATATATAATAATGGACTATAGTTGGAAACTCGTCCTTAAGCTGTGCCTTTCCTCTCTAAAAGGGGCACTACACAGAGAAGAATGTCAGAATATTTTAATCTTCTACAGGTCGTATATTAGGCACTAGTAAATGATGGTCTTCGATAGTACAAAACTTGATTTACATTTTTTTTAATTGTGCAGTGGCACTCGGAACTATATGAGCGATATCAAGTTGGCACCGCACGTCGTTCTAAAAGTTTCTGTGCCATAACAAACTATTTTTTTTCGAAATGTATCCTTTCTGCTCTCCGATTTCAGGATAACCATCGTAGAAGAACCTCTAAGATGCATACCGAAAGTGTATATAATTTCTATGAATTTGTTGATATGTATAGCATTAGTTAAACGATATTAATTAATAAATTAAGAAACTAAAAGGACCCCGACTCATTATAAACATGCATGCAGTGTTTGGAACAAGCGCGGTAGTTGAGCGGTAACGCTCTGGTATCGCATTCGGGAAGACGTGGATTCGAATCCAAGTCCGACCATCCAGAATGACTTTTCCATTGCTTCCCAAACCAGGTCAAGCAAATGCCGGGATAGTGCCTTCAAAAGTCCATGGCCTGATTACTTACCGTTCCTTGCCTCAAGTCCTTTCTAGCTTCTAATGACATCGACGAGACGTAATGCCATAAAAACAATCTCTGGTGTTCTTGGTACTACTGTAAAATGTAAAGGCAGCTAGCCTGTCGACTTAGGGTATGGTTGTTGCTATATAGCTGTCAATGCAAAAGGCGGCGGAAAAGAGTAGATGTAACGCATGAGATCACGGACGTGGCACGTTGGGCTGTACCGACGCTGTATGATATACTAAATGTGAAGTAGACTGTCAAAACATTTGTCAATGATTGCAGGCATTAATGTTCTATAGAAATGTTGACCCAAGCAACGCTGTTTTAAATTAATCTCTGGAAACGAATCTAAATATCTTTTCTGCTGGCCAGCGTAGTTGTATTGTTGAGAAGAATTTGTTCTTTCAGTGTGTTGTTGAGAAGCATTACATTTTTTTTCATTTATTTTGAATGGAAATGAAACATGATTTTTTTTCTTTCTTTCAGCAGTGAATATTTTCTTAATGGTTCGACGAATAATAATCATCGAAAGGGGGGAACTATCCTTCATAGTTTTTAACATTATAAGAACGTATTATGGGCTCTATTATTCAATGAAGTAGACTAATTAAAATTACCCCCTTGATAAAACACAGATGAGTAGGCCCGCTTTAAATTATGAATTCGGAAAGAGATTTGCACGGTTTTTGAGCAACAAGTGCAGGTTTGGCAGGCAAACGCGCAGTTCGCCAGCGCCGCTATTGTTTCTCTTGTGCGGCAGCAGACCGAACATCACGCGCAGCGTACAGCGCGGTCGAGTTAATGCCGGCGCTGGAGGGCCCTTCGCCTACAGCCGGTAAGCTGTTGTGTTGCCAACAGTGTTGCTGGGCCGTGGAGTGCTGGCTGCCTACCAGTCGCGGGTCAGGCGTTAAACGGCCTCCGCACAAACAGCACGCGTGTCTGCCTCATTGTTCTGCGTCCGGCGAGCACCCTATGTTAATTGGTATGAATTTTTCAACGGCGAACAATGAAAGGCTGGCTCTGAATTAAACGAATCGCGAACGGCCGGTGCCACGCCGCGCTTGCGTTCAGTGACTTTCGCAGCCATTAAAGTTGATGGCGCCAGCCGCGGCTCAAAATGGGGCCGTTTCCTATTTTTTTTTCCTGTTTTTTATATTTACTCCCTGCGCGATTGTTTGTGCCCTGAATCTGAATGGGAGCTTTTTATTTTCTAAAAAAACGTGGAGCTGTCAAATCGGAGTAAAGCATGATAGACTGCTGTCACCGATCACAACATAGACGGACAAAAAGCGACTGATTTAATTATTGTATATATATGTATGCGCAGTATTTTGTATTCTTTATGGTATGAAGTTCTTAATAGGATTTGTCAGTTGTTCAGTGGCAGGCCGTAGTATTAAAATTCAGTTCTTTCCAGGTACAATTTGTGTAAACCAGTTTATGTTTGCAACATTCAGCACGCTGCAAAAAAAGATGTAAATACCGCGAAAAATTTTACTTCGGACATGTGTCTCATTCTTTCCTCTTCTGATGTTTTTGCAGGATCTTAGCAATTATAATGTAAGCTTTAATTAACATATTTCAGTATTTATTTTCCTCTATGCATTTTCCTTTATACATTTTCCCTTCTACCTTTCTGTACACTAATTAGTTAATGGCGATTTAATATGTGACACACAATTATGTCCTTTTCTGTAAGACTTAACTCATCCATTGTTTACAGAACATCTTAGATCCATGTGCAATATGTTTAGTTGTAAAACATTTAAAAATAGATATTTAAAAAATAGATATTTGCTTTTTCATGTGTGATTTTCTTCAAAATCCTTTACTTTACAAAACTTCTTTGAAAACAATGTTAGCAGTTATAATTTGGCCATCGTTTACTTTTGGACTATGTGTCTCTAACTCAGACGTAAATATCACTGAATCTACGAACTCATGAAATCCACGTAAAAGTGTCAATGTGAAAAAATAGGTTCTGGTAAACACAATCCTGCCCTTTGAAGCTTCTGACATTGTGTTTTATTAATGGTTATAGTTAAGGCTACTTTTATTGGAAATTGTTTACCCATCATTTTGAAAAATACGGTTGGATGCGGGGTATGTTTGGTTTTCCTTTGCTTACGGTGCAAATAATTATTTTTGTGGTTAGGAGCAGTAGTTTGGTTTATACTTTGATTTAATTCAGTTTATTATACGTTCAAAGTGCGTTGATAACGTTTATTACGATTGATACTTTGATTTAATTTGGCATATTTTCGTAATAGATTACAGTTGCGTAAATAATGTAATCAACTCCGAACAACAGCTGTCATGTTAGTTAAACTCTGAATAGATGGCACCTTCCACGTTATTTAAAGTTTATTAACAACTCCAACCGACAATTGTCGTGCATCGTAGTTAAACACATTGTCAACATATGGCGCCTACTACGTTCTTTATGCAAATAAGTTATAGTATAAAGTTTTTTCAATGAAAACATTAATTTTAAACCATTTTTTATTTTTCGGCACTAGCAGGGGGAGCGTGAACTTCAAAATAATCTTTCAATCATTAATTAAGGAAGATATGGCGTACCAATAGAATAACACCTTTGAGAAATATTATATACTAGATGACCCGTGAGAAAATTTCGTAAATACGATGAATAGTATAGTCGGTGGTCTGTAATAGTATTAAAGAAGAACCGCCTCATTTGTTTCAATTGCTTATTTGTTTATTATAATAGGTTCATAAAAAAAGTCGACGCCAGTGATACAATTTACTAACAGATTTTTGATGTGTGCTACTTCTACCTAGCAGCTTGGCTCTCAACTGTCTCATATGTGAGACATTCACAGTTATTACTTTTGCCCTTTATGGGCCGATTTCGGTGTGTCAAAGGAAATAAATGGCTCATAACAAAAAAAAAAAAAAAAAAAAAAAAACAAAAAAAAAAAAAAAATACATTATAGAAATAATGATACCATTTCCCTTTAAGGATCCAACTCCAAAAAAATCCTTTCTTAAAACATAATGTGACCTTGATCTTTAAAATGATATCTCATTTATCTATATCGGTTACATACCAATGGAGATAAATCACTCATGACACAAAAAAGCGTTGTAAAAATGTTAACACTTTTGCTTTTTGAGGGTTGAATTCCGAAAAATTCCTTTCTTAATATATGATGTCAACAAAACGGATATTTTAATCTTTAAAATGATACTTCATTTATCGATTTCGGTTGGGTATTATAAGATTTTTTGTTATTTTAATAAATTATATATTCAGTAAAAACGTTTATTTTTCATATCTTCATACTGAATACCTTACACTAACTCCAAATAGCAATACAACGATATTTTCTTCCAGCTTAATGCTTCTCCTCTCTGCCATAAAAACTGCTTGGCAACCCAAAACAACCACAGATGCTCCGTCTCCCCAACAGCCACGTCAGAGATGCTAACAACTCTTCCCAAATAAGAACTATATAACAGGCACAGATCATATTTTTAAAAATATAAATGTATAATCAAAGTGAGGAAACTTCGTTTCCTTACAGTATCAAGGTAGATAAATGGTTCGTGACACAAAAATCACATTTTTGAAATATTAACATTTGAAAAAATTCTTTTCCTGAAATATGATATTATCAAATCGCATACCTTAATCTTTAAAATAATGCCTCATTAATAGATTTAGGTATGATGGCTTGTGACAAAAAACACCTTATAGAAATAATATATATGATGACACTATGACCAATACTTCCATACTGCTGTATAGACGATAATCACTAGCTGTTAGACAGTTAGTATATATTACCCAAAACTCTAGTCAGTAAATGAATAATATGGTCTCAAAATTGCGTAGACATTTCTTGTATAATTTTTTACAACTAATTCCAGTTTACTTCGGATGATTTGTAACGTACTATGTATAATAAAAGAAGATTTACTTTCCTGATTTATTTCTCAGTCACGACAAGAATTGATTAAAATTGTTTTTCAAGTACAATGTGACTCAATGGTCCAGCTAGCCGTGTTGCTTTGCAAAGTAACTAATATCTTGCTTACTGCATTTATTGTTACATCTGTGTTACAGGTTTCCAGCATTTTTACGGATTTGAAATATATTATATCACTGTAACTGCTGACACTAATTTCAGTCAACTTTACAGTGCTCTAAACAGAAACTACAGCGAAAACCTTTTTTTTTTTTTAAATTGTTCATCTATTTCTGTGTCCCAAATATTAGCTTCTTAGTTTATACTCCGTAACAAGATAACCGTTAGACGATAGCATTTTCTTCCTATAATTCTTAAACAACCTTGTCTGTTGATTAATTGTCAGCTGTACATACACGTTTTACTTCCTGAGAAGGGAGAAATATTTTTTCCAGCAGCAGTCACAATTCTAAAGTCTGAATGAGCGTATTTTCAAGCGCCGTGAAGTTCCCTTGGGTGTTAATACAATGTCTCGTTAGGAAAAAGTTTTGCATTTTAGAAAGTAAAATACTGAATTCATTCAGCCCTGTAATTTTCTGTGTCTTAATACCAACTGAATTTGAAGTTACGTTCGATGTGGCTAACAAACACAAATGAATTAATAAATGAAGTGAAATACTTGTTTACACAAACGATTATCAGATGGAAAATTTACATAAAATAATTGTTTTAAAAAATATAAAAACAGCCTTCAAAAAATGCACACCAAAAATTTTAAAATAACTTTATACCTTGCTTAGAAGAAAGTAAATTTAAATTGACAATATTTTGCACTATTGTAATTGAAATTCTTATATTAATTAGTTATTTTTGGAGTGCCAGCTATCACATCGCAAAGATCGAATTACTGAACTTTGTTTGGTGTTCGAGGCGAAACGGGGAGTACGAACAAAAATTCCAAGTATTTTACGTCATGTTGTGAGGCAGATAGTGTTATTGCCGGAGACAGCTTACGGAAACAAATTAACAGTATTTTAATCTGTGGCGCGGCCTTGTTGGTCATCCAGGCATTTCTCTGGCTCTACAGTGTCAGTTGGTAGGCTGTATCATGCAGTAAACGCTTTATAGTTAGTATAATATCGGAGTATCATCTGTATGTTTCAGTTTTGCTGAAACATGTTTCTAGCATTAATTGCAGGTAAGTCGTAACATGATTTTTTGTGTATTATTGTTATTCGTTATTGTTTTTAACTTTTTGTTTTTATTGCTTTGGCTGGCACCGACTCCAAAAATAATTAATTAATGTAAAAATTTCAGTAACAGTAATGTAAAATAGTGTCCATTTAGATTTACTTTCTTCTAAGCAAGGTATAAAGTTGTTTTAAAAATTGTAGTGTGCTTTTTTTGAAGGCGGTTATAATGTTTTTAGACAATTATTTTATTTTTAAATGTTTAGTGGTACTATAGCTTGTTTTGTAAATTAAATATGCCGCAGCAGTTCTCATTTTGCGAACTTCCTGGTAGCTCAGTGGTTAAAGCGCTTGCTTTTTATCTCTTTTTTTTTTTAAAAAAGAAAATAATAATAATAATAATTAAAAAAATAAATAAATAAAAAATCTGTCTTTATATACCCCAACAATTTCCAGAACGTGATGAATAGGATGTTGCGTTAAGGAATGTCAGTTTAAATTTTGGTCCAGGCTATGTTTCGATCTAATCATAACATCTGTTAAAGCTGCTGCTCGATAGTCAAAACATGTAACATCTGGGCATTAATACATACCACATACACAAATCTGTCTCAGGAATATATTTGTTTGTTCCGGCATCACGCAGAAATTATAGATAATTAATTGGTTTTCACAACGTTTAAGCTTGGGGTCCAAATTGAAATTTGAAGTACATGTTTAGAAATTGGGACACATTTATTTTATAGATGTTCTGTCATGACTTAAAAATAGCATAATTGATTTTGAAGGGATATAAAACTTAATTTTTGTAAAGAATATTGGAAATTAAAAGAGGTGGGGATAAAGGGGAAGAGGGATTGGGCTTTTGTATACGAAATTTAGACTGCCTTTTCTGATTGATTTAAAGTATACGTGTGTAAATTTCTATTTATATCAGATAAAAACTACAAGTATGTATAAAAAACAATCAAGGGGTGTGGAGGCGAAGAGTAGTTTGGTTTTTATAAAGTTAGTGTGGACAGTACTTTTCTGTTTGTTTTAATGCACTTGTGCAAAGTTCCATCGAAATCAAATAAAAACTGTAGCTTTGTGTAAATAATATTTGCAAAAATTAGATGGGGTAAGGGAATGAGCGGTTGGGTTTTGTAAACAGAATGTAGACACTATGTTTCTCTTTGTTTTTAAGTATACATGTGCAGTGTTCCATCGAAATCTGATAACAACAGTGGGTATCTATAAAGAATATTGTAAATTACGGGGGATGGGGGTAGAAGGGAAGAGGGGTTGGGCATCTGCAACTTAATTTGAACACAATTGTTCTGTATGTTTAAAGTATACATGCGCAAACCGAAGCTAGGGCAACGGAGGAAAATCTAGTGAAAGCGGTTTTTCGGCAAACTGCCGCCACTGTAGGCCATTCGCAAACCCACCTGCTGGGCTGTCGCTAATATGAATGGAAGTAATGCGAAGGGCCAACCGCGATGACAAAAGCATTTGCAAGTATTGTGACAAGTTACAAGCAACGCAGCTTTCCAAGGACTTCTCGCCGTCGATAACAACAAGGATACAAGACAACTTAATGCAAAGTAGGGACACACCACTCAGATATTTTCTTTGATCTGACTGTGGAGGCAAAGTTTACTTCTAGTTTGAGTGTGTAGGTGAGCAGACGGACTGGCGAGACCACCGCCATCCTCTGTGGGTTCGAGATGCTCTTCCTGTCACCGGCAGTGTCGACAGCAGTGTGCGGACTTGATAATGTGCCACAAAACAGTTCGAAAGTTTGCAACATGTCAAGGCCCGTACAATATCCCCGAGCAGCTACCTAGAGACCGGTTAAATGAGCCTATTGAACTTACACTGTGAAAAAATGTATAGGTGTCAAATTTTGTGTTTATAACAAAAACCATTTGGTTTGTTAAATAAATTCATTGCTTTCCGTGAACCCATTTTTGTCTTCTTTTAACCCATTGGGATATGTCATGTGCAGGGCTCACTGTTTAATAACATCCAAGTTGATAGAAGAATATCAAGTAATTTTTACTACCTGGCGCAATATAGTGCGGCTAATAAGTATCAAAAACAGAAGAACCACCCACTAAAGATATTATTACATTATATATTTCCAAATTCGTAACTATTTTTTATGGTACATGAATCCAAATTATCGTTCTGAATATGATGGAAATTTTCGTGTACATTGCTGTAGAAGTTTGTATTTTTAGAACAAATATGTTTGCAGCTATTTCTTACAGAATACATTGCTTTATGGCAAATTTTAACAAATTAGACTATCAACCATGACCACAAGCTGGCACTCGATTTCAGGCACAAGGGTGTGGGAAGATTCTCTTTTTTAGGTAAGGGTGTCAGGGATTGGAATGAGTTACCAAGAGAAACGATGAATAATTTACCGAAAACTTTGAAGGAATTTAAACATAAAATTTGTAGAGGGCAAATGTAGGTGGGTGCAGGATAGGGGGAAGATAGCTGTGTAGGGAAATTGCCACCGGAGCCTGTGCTCCATTGCAATTAAATTAAATTAAATTAAACTCTCGTTTGTGTAATTTAGGGCGCAATACAATGGCATACTTATCATGAGCATGATCGTAAACGGACTCGAACAAACAGTTGCGTTATTTAGGCTGCCTACTCGAACCAATCAGCGTGGTGACTTCCAAGGTGATATCTGAGTACGGCGGCTTGCATGCTCTTCAGGGGCTCATCTGCTATGGATACGAGGGACCAGGAGTAGCTGGACCTAACACAGTCCACAGCCCGACTTGGTGTTCTTGTTGTTGTGCGCAAGTACAGCGCCCGTCCGCTGCCCCCACGGAGTTAAAGAGTTAACTCCAGAGCACAGCAGAGCTGCAATTGTCGGAGAAATTCGCTTACCCTTACACCGGCTATACGGATAAAAAGTTCTGCGTACGCCTCTGTACTTAGTAGTATGCTAATCACTAACATTAAAATAAATTTCATAAAATTTTGGTGCGAGCATAAAATAGAAGAATATATATTTTTTTCAAGTGGTCTGAACCGTTTGAATTTTCATGTGAATCAAGACACCATCTTTCTATATGGTTTTCATTGTAATATTACGAAACCGTTAAAAATATTTTGGCTCATGTGTACACTTATCAGTTTGATAACTTCTTTAATAACAAAATATCTATTAAAGATATTAGAACAAACGTCCAAAAAATCATTTAACAAATAGAAAGGACTAAGTACTTTTCCAGATTACTTGAAAACTTTCTGACATAATTAAAAATAGCTTGGAATTTCTCATCAAATTAGCGGGTCTAATTTTTATTATCTGTTTCGTTATCTAAATTTTCCTTTAGACTTCTAGTGAACTAAGAATAAAAACTAAAAATAAATAAAATAGCAACAAACATTGCCAGATTCGCCATAACAGCTGGTATTTTACTATTGTTCCTTCGGCGATTGACTGACGTATCTCCTACCACGTTTTATTTTTAATTTAAAATGACGCAATTAAACATATATATTCTTTATGAATGTTCTCGAAACTGTATGAAAAAACAAGACGGATTAACAGAGCAAATTATGAACATTCGAGTTGACTGATTAAGCCAAATAAAATTACTACATGCAGCCCAGAGATCGAAACATGTTAGTAGCGAATTATTAATTGTTTATTTTACTGTTAGAAATGAAAAATTTTCAGTTGTCACCTTTTGTGAACGGTTTTCTTTATTGTAATGATACACATTACAGCCGTGTGAAATAACATTAATGTGCAGCAGCTTGAGTCTACGAGCAGGTTGAGATCCGTTGCGAGAGCGCCGTGCGGATCGCAAAACTTATCCAAGGACACGGAGAGAATGCGGTCACCCCTCACCCTTCAAACCCGCTGGACCAATAGGGGGGAGCGGCAAGACACGCGGTTGGAGATCACCATGGTAGAAGCACAGGCCGGACGTTCGGATATTATTCGAGATTGTGTGAGCATGACTTCGCGCTCCCGTCTGTGACCCGCTGGAAGAGCTTTCCAGCTCAAATCTCCAGGGAATAGGTTCGTCGTCAGGTCGTGTCTACAGTGGAGGATACCATTTCCTGTCCAAGCTACGCTGAGTGTGGCATCAGAAAAGAAATTAATTTTATTCATTATAAATTTATCAATTAATATTTATTTATGGGGGATATGGAATTAAAACACAAGGCAACATTTAACTTACTGTTTATTAGATCAAGCTAATGGACTGCATTAATTAATTTGCCATGATTCAGAGAAGAGATTATGGGTAGTTATTTATGCATTATTGCTTCTCTGGAATCAGGATCGTAGCTGAGTGATCGGACACCAGTGATGAACCAAGCACTTAACACACACGATTGCTGATTTCACATAACCGTAATGTTGCGTTCTGCGACGACAGGTGTAGGCAGGTCCGTGCTGGCGCTTGTTGAGGAACGACTGGGGGACAGTGCGAAGTGGTCAGCTGAGCTCGAGGTTGGCGCTGTGTTCGCCGCACGATCGACGCCGCAGGACGTAGAGTAGCCGCCTCAAGTAGCTTGGACGGGAAATGGTATCACCAACTGTAGACGCGGCCTGGTGATGAACCTATTCCCTGGAGATTTGGGCTGAAAAGCTGTTCGAGCGGGTCACAGACGGAAGCGCGAGGTCACGCTCACACACTTGCGAATAATATCCGAACGTCCGTCCTGTGCTGCTACCTTGGTGACCTCCAACCGAGTGTCCTGCCGCTCCCCCGCCTAATGATCCAGTGGGTTTGAGGGGTGAGGGGTGACCGCATTCTTTCCGTGTCCTTGGATAAGTTTTGCGACCCGCACGGCGCTCTCGCAACGGATTTGTTTACTATGTTTTAGTGTTTAATATACATATATTAACAGGGAAATAATTTATATCTTACAGGTAAATGAAAGATACACTTAAAATTTTGAACCGAGAGAACATTGAACGAAGTACAACGGATTTCAGATTGTATAAGTATTTTGTTTGTTTGGGTTATCAAATATCTTATGAAGTGCCGGAATATATTGTGAAGAGTACAAGAAACAATCAATGCTACAAGCTAGTCATTATCTTTTATCTTTAAACGATCTATTCTTGTATATATATATATATATATATTTAGGATCTCGGAAACAGCTGTGACGATTTGGATGAAATTTGATATTTAGATAACGTTTTGACTTTAAGATTACCTAAATAGTTGTCTTCCCTACAAAAAGCGAGTTACAAACTATGAACAATTTGTTCACTAGGTATCTCGAAAACGGCACTAAAGCTATCTCGTAGACAGTTCAGGTACCAGAAAGCCTACAAATAGATTCTCTTTGATTTAAAAGAATATTTAAACAAACAGTTCTTGTATACTGGCTGACCCGTGGAAATATTAGCACTGCAAGTTTAATTGTAAAACATTTAAAAAGGAAGATAATTAAAAATTTATCATTGGTTTTGTCAGAGGTGATACTTTACAGAAACTTCTTTGAAAATAATATTACCCGGTAGCAGTTATAAAGTAATCACAAGTGAAAAACAGGTTCTGATAAATAGAATCTTGCCTTTTGAAGCCTCTGACCTTGTGCTTTATTAATGTTTATAACGAAGGTTACTTCATATGGGAATTGTTTTATTATCATTTTGAAAGGCACGGTTGATCAGAAGATGTGGGGTTACGGCTAGGAATGAGCATAGTTTATCGGAGTGAATGAATTTGGCACTGATGTTCTTGTCTAAGTGAATTATGGCAGTTCTATCATTACCGTGACGTCACAATCTGATGATGAATTTTTATATAACTCGACGAATCATAACGAAAATAAAGAATAAATGTTCTTAATATCTCGCTTGATTTTCGAAATATAGCATGACAAATATCAGTTATAGGTATAGTTCCTTGTGCTTTTGGCGACGTTTCTTCTGGTCCATTGAAAGTACATTTCCACCGTATAGACATAGTGGTTTTGGTGGATTATTTTTCTGGTCCAGGCCGGATCTAATCCTAACTTCTTCACTTTTGAGAAATACTATCTCGAGAACTAAGCGATATATCAGAAAAATAAATTGTCAAACTGGGTATGGCGAAATTTATCTTCTGGTCCAGGTTGCATTTCAACCAACCACGCAATTTTGAGATACGATATCTCGAGAACTAAGCGAGATATATAAAAAAAATATTTTTTACTTTCAATTTTTCTTAACGAGTTACATAAGAATCCATCATCAAGGATTTTAGTAGAATCCCCTGAATTACCACAAATCTCACACCATTAATTAATCCCTGACTGGCATTAAGATTTCTATTGAACATAATAATAGCATTTTTCTTTGAAAGCAATTTATGAGGTGGTCTCGCAAATGGATCTAACGATTTGGATGAAACTTCATATGTAGATAACGTTTTGCGTTTCAAGTTTTTAACACCAATTTTTTTTTTATGTAGAAAGGAGTAATTTTTGTATTTGGTTTCTAGAAAACGGTTTTAACCTCATTACGTAGAAGGTTCAGGTACCAGTAAGCCTACTGATGTTAGTTAAGCTTTTCTTTGGTTAACTGTGTACCTCAAAACTCCTAGGAAGCCTTCAAGCCTTTAACTTTAATCAAACTTTACTCGAAATCTTGGATATTGGACAGAAATCGAAAGATGCCGAGCGAAGATCGGTCACCCAGGGAATATTCATTATAACAGGAAGTGATCAGCCATACTAAAACTACTTTTTTATTTCCTTGAAACTTATAAAGACACAACAGCGCCATAACTAGGCAGTCATGACAGAGTTTCACTGTCGTGAATCGTATATATACTCTTTCTTTGCGCTTCGAGCTTCACGGATCGTAGACGTCGAAATCGTTAGAGTACACGTGCCGTTAATACTTTACCAAGTACGTCAACAAGATCGTACGGGTAAATGTCGATTGCGTTGGCATATTGAAAGTAATAACATAACATTTATCGCTATGATAACTAATAATTCAATATATTTGAGTAAAGGTACCCTCAAAAGGTAATGAGAGAAGAACAGAGCGACCTGCTTTCAGGATAATAAATAATGAAAATTTCCTTTTTTGATGTTGTTTATTTTGATTTTGCTTATGGCTTTACACATCGTCAACGTCGAGGTCATTAGAAGTGGGAAAGGACTGGGGACAACGAACCAGAACGAAATGGGCCATGGCCTTTTGATGGAACCATCCAGGCATTCGTATGGAGTGACTTGGGAAAGCCATGGAAAACTCAAATCTTGATGGCCGAACGAGTATTCGAAATCGCGTCCTCCAGATTGCGAGGGCAGAGCGTTACCGCTCACTTACTACGCTAGGTAATAACAGAAAGACACATTGGTTATGTCGGACTGAATAACTTAGACGGGTCAAGATACTTGTAGATAACAAATTAAGTAAAATGAGATATATTATAATCAAGAATGATTTTCGGCTGTACGTATGGATGACGGTATTTAATGAAAGGGAAAACCTCTTATTTATGGAGGATATAATGGAAAAAATTAATATTTTTAAATTTCTCTCTTTAAATGGATATCAAAACTTAAGGTAATATAAACACGTCCTGATGTTGAGCGACGGAGTTT
This sequence comes from Vandiemenella viatica, assembly GCA_031002005.1. Lineage (NCBI taxonomy): Eukaryota > Metazoa > Arthropoda > Insecta > Orthoptera > Morabidae > Vandiemenella > Vandiemenella viatica. The sequence continues at coordinate 299,290,831 of JARYHS010008074.1, forward strand.
GTGCTTTGCGATAAACATACAAATAGAAGATATAAGAATGTAAATCGCGTTTAGAGACATGCAATATTGGTTAATTTGTTTATAGTGCGTATATCTGAGGGAAATAATTAGACAGGATATCAAAGATTGTAATGTATAAAGGAGATGTTAAGGACGTAGGTTGTAATGGGCCGCGTGTAAATGAAGGGATTAGTATAATATTTAAGGAAGTGAAGGTTTTTATCAAACTAGCGGAGAGAAAGTTGAAAAAAAATTTACTTCATGCTATTAGAGCTTTTTATACCTACAAAAAATTGAGTTTATTTAGAAGAAAGGAAATAAGATATTGGTAGATGGCTTCATTTGTTGTAAGAAACACTATTTTTCAATAGTTTTTTTGATGAGAAGTGTGTGATTAATCATATTATTAAAATAGGCTAACACAATACTGATGGTAAGGTCCTCACATACGTTACTGTGCTCATTGAAGCTTCATGTTATTAGTTCACGAAAACGGCCAACCTCAGTGCGTGCATATTCCGCGGTAGAATTACGTCCTACCAGAAGAACTTTCTCTACTCCCTCCTCTCTTTTTCCAGCGTACGGTTCTGCCACCCGGAGTTCAGTTGTCACTTTTAATACGTTGTCTCATTAGCGCACCACAGAAGTTACTGATGTTGCTTCAAAGCGGGGCGACAAACTGAATTACGCCTGACTTACCTCAGTGAATTATCATCCCTGCACACGCAACTAACTCCCGTAATAAAATAATTTAACCTCGCCATACTACCTCACCTGCACGCGGCCGTAAATATTTCTGCAACATTAAATCAGATGAAAAATTCGCCGTAACTCGGTTACCGCGTCTGTCTGAAGGGTGGGTTAACCTAATAACACGTTCTGCGTTACCTAAAATACACAGGCCGTCTGTTGGCCGTGAAGCGAGTTTCGTTAAATGTTTCTTCACATATGCCCCAGCCTTCACTCACACACCACAAAAGTACCACAACGAGTTCAAAGGGAACCATTTTTTACGTAATGAGCCCAACATTTATCCTGTAGATTTTTTTGATTCTGTTTTGGTTTGCGGGTTTTTTTCCATAGAATCTCCATTGGACAACCATTTTTCAAGCAACTAAAACTGTTTAGTTTTTACATATTTTCTATCATTGCTTAAAAGCATTGGAAACATATGTTAAAGCTGTGTAAATGTACAGTATCATTTAGCTTGCATAAATATCGAAGAGATCCTGATTATGATTTTAATGGCTACACGATCTAAATCCATAAAACAAATACCAGAAAGTTCGTTTTTTTCTGTTTCCTGTGTTTTATAATTGAAAAAAAAAATAAGAAAATGTTATTTAGTGCTACACCGCGGTCACCTTAATATTAAAATCAGCCAAATCCTATGATCATGTTGTTCTTTGTTGGCCTCTAAATCCAAACGCTTGGTAGAGGGCTAAAGCGTCACCATGCTTAACACGGGAAAACAACCGACGTGATCCTTACACACTCCATCTAGGTTAAAGTTCTTCAACGATTTTTCGAAATACGGAAATCACTATCAGGATGATGATGATAATCACTGCTACTTGTAATCATAAAACTCATAATAATGTACATTAGGAAACAAATAACATTTTGCAAAAGTGATGCGAACCAAAGGCATGCAAAACATACGTCTAATGCCAGCTGTATTTGAAATAAACGCTGAATTTCCTGAATTACCTCTAACTCAGCGATTCTGTAAATTAATCACGCTAGCAACCGTGCTACATCTTATGATGATAAGTAATTATGTGGTATTCATGTGCTCCATAGTTTGTGCTCTCTACTTTGTCTTTTTTGAGCGTTAATTAACCTTTCTTTTAATATCACTGTAATAATTAGAACAAGAATTTAATTTCAACATTAGTAAGTGACATTAAATGTGTCTTACCTCCTTTTTTAAGAATTTTTTTTATGAACTATTATTTTACTCTCTCCTTAAAGCTGATAGTGTAACCTAAGTCGTAGAGCGTCTGAACACGAACTGGGCGACGATGTTCAAAGCTAAGCTTCCGGAGCAATTAGTACCTAGGAGGAAACATTCCGGGGAATGTGGAAACGGCCAGAGCGTCGATCTGACCACGTTACATCCCCCCACTGCCGCAACGTAAAGAAACGAAATATAGGACTCCACATCCGCAAATCCACCATATGATCAATACGGCAGTGAGAGGAGCAATTTATACATATTTCTATTGTGGATACTGAGCGAAACTTATTTGCCGTCTACGCTTGGAAAAAAATGTCACAAATACAGTAAGAAATCAAGTGGGTAACAACTCTCAGAAATGGGTTAGACTGATGATGATTTGCAGCAAAATTAAAAAAAGAGATTACTTATAGCATCATGTATATTATTTCTATAAGGTATTTTTTTGTTACAAGCCTGTATCTTCTTTCATACTTAACCGCAATCAATGAATGAGGTGTCATTTTAAAGCTTATGGTCTCCAATTTGCTCACATCATATTTTAAGAAATGAAGTTTTCGGAATTCGACCCTTAAAGGGCAAAAATGTCAATTTTTCTAAAATGCTGTTTTCTGTGTTACGAGTCATTTATCTCCCTGGATACGTATATGAAATCGTTTAATGTAGTATCATTTTAAAGATTAAGATCTCCGCTTTAGTGACGTCATATATTAAGACAGATATTTTTCGGAATTCGACCCTTAAAGGGCAAAAGTATCAATATTTTTGTAATGCGTAATTGTGTCACGAGCGATTTATCTCTCTTAATATCTAACCGATATAGATAAATGAGGTATCATATTAAAGATCGAGGTCTCCGCCGTGGTAACATTATATTTCAAGAAAAGAATTTTTCGTTTTTTCGACCCTTAAAGGGCAAAAATGTCGATTTTTCTAAAATGCGTTTTTTGTATCTCGAGCCATTTATCTCTCTGGATATCTAACCAAAATCGATAAATGAAGTAGGATTATGAGGAGTAATGTCTCAGCTTTGTGACATGATATTTTAAGAAATAATGTTTTTGGAATTCAACCATTAAAGGGAAAAAAGTATAAATTTTTCTATAATGCATTTTTGTGTCATGAGCCATTTATCTCCCTTGATTTCTAACCGATATAGATAAATGAGATATCATATTAAAGACTAAAGTCTCCGCCGTGGTAACATTATATTCTAAGAAAGGAATTTTTCGTTTTTCGACCCTTAAAGGGTAAAAATGTCAATTTTTCTAAAATTCGTTTTTTATGACTTGAGCCATTTATCTCCCTGGATATCTAACAAAAATCGATAAATGAAGTAGGATTATGAGGAGTAATGTCTCAGCTTTGTGACATAATATTTTAAGAAAGAATGTTTTTGGAATTCAACCCTTAAAGGGAAAAAGTTTAAATTTTTCAATAACGCATTTTTGTGTCACGAGTGATTTATCTCCCTTAATATATAACCGATATAGATAAATGAGGTATCATATTAACGAATAAGGTCTCCGCCATAGTCACATTATATTTCAAGAAAGAATTTTTCTTTATTCGACCCTTAAAGGGCATAAATATCAGTATTTCTAAAATGCGTTTTTTGCGTCTCAAGTCATTTACCTTCGTTGACAATTAAATAAAATTGATAAACGAGGTATCATTTAAAAGATTAAGGTCTTCGTAATGTCTTCGGTTCCGTTACCAGATTTTAAGAAAGAAATTTTTAAAAATTCTAACCTTAGAGGGCAAAAGTATTAATATTTTTACAACGCATTTTTCTGTCATGAGCTATTTATTTCCCTTGATACCTAATCGAAACCAATAAATGACGTATAGATTTAAATATTAAATTATCCACTATCGTCACATCATATTTTAAGAAAAAACTTTCTCCAAATTACACCCTTAAGGGGCAAAAATAACATCATTTCTCAAAAAAAAAATATTTACCTTGCTTGATAACTAACCGAAATCGATAAATGAGGTATCATTTTAAAGACCAAGGTGGCTGCTTTGGTCACACCATATTTTATAAAAGAATTTTTTTTTGTAATTCGACCCTTAAAGGGCAAAAGTATCAATATTAGTAATAGAACGTGTTGATTTCTTAATTTTTTTTTTTATTATATGCCATTTATCTTCTTCGATACCTAGCTGAAATCGATAAATGACATATCGTTTTAAAAATTAAGGTCTCCAGCTAGGTAAAATCATAAATTAAGAAAAAAATGTTCAGAATTTGGTGCTAAAAGTGGTAGCGCGTATGAGACTGTTCAGAGCCAAGTCCCCAGATTTCAGCAGCGGATATCACAGAGAAGTCAATAACTTTTTTTTTATTCAATAAGTAGTTTTTCGTAAATATTTTTTTTTCTTTTACGGAAACACTGTCGTTTTGCTATACAATTCCAATGTAATCATTTTATTCGCTCAGCAACAAATATCACAGAGATGTTGATATGTTGTTTGCAGTTTGTTAAGGTTGGTTTTATTCTACCAAGGTCACTGACAGTTTGTCATAAATAAAGTGTGTTTTAAATTTTCCTAACTGTTTCATAATATGTTGTGAGTATTTTGCTGTGTACCTATTACACTAAAAAAAAAAATATAAATTTGCTACAAAACTACGGTTCCACTATTCATTATATTACAAGCATTCAACCTCACTATTCGTCGCATTTTATTCGCGAAATTTTCGCACGGGTCGTCTAGTCATATATGAATGTTGTTATCAAGCGTTGGCAAATCAGCCTTTTTCTAACAACGATTTTTATCTGCGCTCCTCTAGTGGGTCTGTTAGCATTTTAATATAAGTAAAATTAAATAAAAAGTAAAAATAAAAAACATTTGACAGTCATTGGGGACTTCCGACAGAACTGAAATCATGAACTATGAATATGATACGCGCAACACTGTCATACTTATAGCGTCAGATATACTAAATAATTCCTTGTGGTCGTAATGACCTGGTGACTGGGTTCTATTGGCTGCACGTTCCGTCCCTGTCTTAGCCGCATTAATCTAACCCAGTAATGCCTCCAGGTACAGGGGACCTACAGTTTTACTTTGAATCCGAACCACGGAAGCGTTCTTACGTACTTCACATTACACAGCAAGCTGTGCCAGAGGTAAAGGTCGGGTTAAGGGTCTATAAAAATCCCCAGCGACACACGGATTCGAACCGGGTACTTTCATCCCATAGTCAGACACCTTAACCAATTAGCCACCAGACCGCTACAGATATACTGTTCGGTGTCGCGAACTCATAAGATTTTACACATCAAAAATCGCCTGACGCACTTAAAGAAGTTTTCACTTCAAAAACTAAAATTTAACTTGGTCCACAACACGAAGGTTGATTTAATCTTCTCGAAGCTATTGTGTCTGAGGCAGGTAAGCCATTTCCTTTCTCACTGGACTGTAGTTTAACATGGAATCAGAACCACGGAACGTCCTGGCGTATTTCACATAATATAATAAAATTCCTAAAAATTCCTGCTCACGACGGGATTTGAATCTGCGACCGGAGAGAGAAACTTTCGGAAGTAAACATATTAACCGCTGAGCTACCAGACCGCCTTGTTTTGCAGTATATGTGTGCTAAGTGCTATCAAAATCGGATTAAATCTGTGGGTGTGTATGAACAACATTGACAGAAATTAAGTAAGGGGGGAGGGGGCGGAAGGAGGAGAGGGTTTAGATTTTTGTAAAGCAAACGTAAACAGTTTTTTTTTTTTTTTTAAATTTAAAAGTATACGTATGAAAAGTTCCATCAAAATCGGATTAAAACTGCGGGTTTATATGAAGAACATAAAAAACCCATTAATTTTCATATATTAGTTATGAGTAAAAACTATAGTTTCATGGCTGTCCAAGTGCAACACGTCATACTTATGGCTACAGATATTTTGTTACATTAGCATGTTGGCGATACAAACGCGTAAGATTTTACCCATCCAAAAAAGCGTCCAACGCGCACATCATATGCGCAATGCGTCATAGTACGTCGGTGACGGGAAGTTGCGAGCTCATAGATTTACCCTCGTCCAAACATTGCCTTTACAAATAATATTGTGTTAAAAATTAGTGGCAGATTTTCTTACCGACTGCTCAATCAATCCTCCATCGTAACCATCTTACCTAACCATTTACCCAACCATGTAACAGGGCTCTACAATTCAACGTGAAATCTGAAAACTACTGCATGTTAGAAGCGACTTTAATGTTCATTTCACCGATTTTTGACGTTGCACCTAGCAGGGACATATCTTAATATACTCAAAGCGTAAATTTTTTTTTTTTTTTTTTGCGAGAATCATCTTCAATAAAAATTGGAATTTTCAACTTCAAATCAGATTTAAATATACCCTATTTTACTACCAGGACAACGGATTGTGTACTGTCGCAAGCCTCATCAAAAACAGACCAGTATGTTTTTGCCTGAATCACAAAGTCATATAAAGATGAGACATACCTAGTTTTGTTCCTGAGGCCTTTGCGATGCATGATATTTATAACTCCACGAAAATGGGACTAGTAGTTTTTGCGTGAATTATGGTCAACGAAATGTAAGTTGCTTCTGCATTCAAAATATTTACAAGCTAGGAAATAAAAATCCGGCATCCAGTTACTGCTACAGTATCAATATTAATAAAAGCCGAGCATTGTCATCGTGTTTGTACCATAGTGACGTCGCGCACTTTGCCTTCTTCAACGTCCCGTTTTCGCTCTCTGTCCATATAAAGCTGTTATAGAACATTACGAATGAAGGTTATCTTCTTAGCTTCTACTAACGGTTCTCCGCGACTTCGTCCGCTTGAAAGTGTGTTATGGTCTAAAAGTTTTTGTTACTATTCAGAGTACGACCATCTGAAAAATTCTCCTTTAGGGTTGAAAAATATGGTCAACTGCTTCATTTGCTTTCATTCTTCAGTGAAAAATGCACTTCAATGCCGGGACATAGGTAACAAAGATGTAACGCGCGCCAAGAGATAAGGTTACATATATTACTCACTTAGGGGGCGTGTATTAATTACGTGTTTTTCCGGAATCCCGGAACACCACACCCCTCCCTTCCACCGTGGTGAGATCTGGTTGGACCCCCTCCCCCTCCTTGGAAATCAGTTCTTTGATTCGAACTGTGATATTTCACATATATTGTGACACATATTACGAATGGAATTACTGTGTGATATCTGAGATGCACACTATTTCATGTCCACAACTGAAGACATCTTCTTGTGAGCTTACAGACAGTATGACTTTAAATTTTTTTTAGATTAAGCACAGATTTATATTTCCTGCTCTGGAACTATTATTACTGATGTTTTGCTACAATTTAAGTACAACGCTTTACCTTTCACTAAATTGACGTTCATGAAAGTCGCTTAAATTACTAATAAAGTTTGAGTTGTCATTCTGGTTCAAGCTGTATTTCAACCGAGCCACAAACTCCGCCAATATTGTCTCTAGAAAATCAAGTGTTGTATCAACCGCACATTAATACATTCAGTATTTGGTTGTTAGTGACGTGATGAATTGCGATATAAATTACCCACAGTTTCAGATCGTGATATCAAAGCAACCGCTAAAAACTGTCTGAAAAATGATCTTTGCAATATGGCGGTCGTAAAAGCGAAGTAAATAATAAATACATGTGGAACTACAACCAGTTACATGAATTATGGTATCAGCATCATAACAATATTAAAATAACGCAATTTAAAAATGTATACTAAAATGCTCGTAACTTACGCTGTACAACGGAAATTCCAGAATTCATTACAACTCTTAACACAGCTTACGTTAATGTTGCAGGTGAAGTTAACATCGCGATACAGTGATTGTGTTAGTGCGCGTTGTTTAGTCCAGCTGCAAATCATACTGAAGGTGTATAATAAAATTAATTGTGATAATTTATGCTAAGCTAATAAGGAAATCTCATACAGAAAATGTTGCTACAAATCGAAATTAGTTCCGATTCGTTTAAAGTGTTAAGGTGTCTCCATATCGTTTGATTTTTTAGTGCCAATATTAGCGGAGATGGTGGCTAGGTTGAAATGCTGCCTGGACCAGAATATTCTTGTCATAGCATGAGGCTGCTAATAAATAGACTGCTTTCATAAGCGCCGTGTTATTCACGACGTGTACGGCGATGTAAACTACTCCTAATATGGCTTCTCGAAATGAAAAGTTTCTAACATAGACCATTAAATACATTCGTTTTAAGTGAGGGATTTAATAGTTATTCGCAGAATATTGAACAGTAAGCAGTAAGCAAAAAACGCAAATATTAATTGCTTTTAATTATTTATATTCATTCGCTGTTGATGTTTTCGTTACATTTTCCATCCGTAGATGTGGCTACTATAGCAACCAAAATCTTTTATGTTACCTATTTTTGTTTTGGTATTGGCTCAATAGTTTTTGATTTCAATTAAATTTTGAAACCAATCATAATGGAAGTCAGGTATTCCGATGAAATATCCATGTTAATTATGAATATGATTGTGGAATGCAACGAGCTGGAGCCGAAATATGTACAACATTACGTGATTACAAAATAAAATTATAGTAATTCTTCCTAGTCAAGTAACTGCAAAGAAATTACTTGCCAGCATATTGTGTTCAACCATCATTTTTGACAGGCTTAGAAGTTAGTAAGCATAGATTTTGAATCAGGTCAGTTCCATTAGTTGTGTATTAAAAACCTACGGTTTTTAAGACTTTATCCTTGCTAAGCGTTGCAGTTTCTAAAGAATACCGCTTAAAGCAAAGCTAGTATAAAAGTCATCATGTGGCACCTCCTGTCGCCTTCTGAAGTGCAGCTACCCGAGACCGACGTGGCACGGGCTCAACAGGCTGTCGGAAATCTCCTGAAAAAATATTTAGCCACGATTTCTCTACAGCCATCCATAATTTCAAACGTGTTGCCAGTGCAGAACGACCTTTGGATCATATACCAGGTATATTCAATGGCGATCTAAAGTCTCCAATTTTATTATAACCATGTTTTGTGTCTTCCCTGTAGAAACTGCACCAATGCTTTTAAATATAGGGAGGATTTGAATTACAGATTTAATTTGTAGTAGTTTGTAAACTGAAACTTTTACCTACTTTACACAACAGAAGATTAATATTTTGTTCTCTACTTCGTGTGTTATTAACGGTAGGTAATAGTGTGCTGAGGAAGAAAAATTGATTGGATGAATATAAAATACGTTAAAACAATTCTTACTAAATAACAGATATAATGAAACTATCATACTGCTTCTATTCATTAAGAAAACCGATGTTGTCTTGACTGTTACATTGGGAAAAAATGACTATTCATATTGGTTTCCGTATTGTTTACGGTGTGAGTAAAGGTCTGCGCAGTCACCCTGAAGGGCCATGTCGTCAGCTGGTAACTAGCCTAACTCGATGAGGGGCCCAAACAGTACGCTAGACTTGACATAATGACGTTAGGACCCTCTCGCCGGCGAAGATGCGATACTACGCACTTGCTGGGCTCTTGTGTTCAAAAATGATTATCTGGAAATAATTAGGTGGACCAGCGTACTCCATCTCGTTGACTGCTGAAGGATTTCAATTTTTGTTGTTAGATATTTACGGTTTATTGACTTCCTCAGAACAGGGAAATGATTCGGGGCATGGAACGTGAACGAACCTGCGATAATATCACATTATTTACCTTAAATAATTTTATTTACTTATAAGTAATTGTACCAATGTATGTAACTTCATTTATTGTATCGTAGGATTCCTTAGTCTGAAGTGTATGTAAGCTTTTGGGGATAGAACAAGTTAGTATCTATAAGTAGTGTTAAGCTCTTTGTTTGTTGCGATTGTAAGCAGCAGAGAGTCGTGAACTGTCGTAACGGACACCTGTATGTGTCTGAGGCTCCGTTGTAACGAGGTATTAAAAAGATTTTAATGCGTGTCCGTAACAAAGTTAAGAAGGGATGTTATGCATATTCAAATAGATTCTTGGTAATAGATGTAGTTAAAAATAAACAGAAAAGTGATAATAATTCCTTCGTAACAATACTTTCTATCATTTTTGGATGATGAAATTAATTAACAGTGTTGTAATTTAAAAATTAAATGAGCAATAGTTAAAATATGTTCGAGAGGAGATGGGGCTTCTTATCCATAACGCGCCGTAATTTGCTATAGAGTGGAAATGTTAATATGCAATTTGATTCTTCGTGGGTTGACCTGGTTGCTTAAGTCAGTTGATTAACCACTCTAATTAGGAAACCTCAAAAACTCTCTAGCATTCACCGCGCCGTACTATTCATGATAATTCCATAAGGCAGGTATATCGCAGGGTTAAAATAGCGGGGAAAGGATTGTTGGCGAGGAATGTAAAGGCAATTGCTTATGCCCTTTTTTGATGAGCCTTCACAGAAATCAGCTGGATTGATTTTAGAAAAATATAGAGAGTCGGATTCTAGTGGCCGGAACCAAGAATCGAACTTGGGTCCTCCCTAATGCCACGACCAAATATTAACGCCAATCTGTCAGCACCCGTTCCTACTAGGTCAAAAAAAAATTCCTGGTGTAGATGTTATCTTGCACTAAGAAATTTTTTGAATCATCTAACGAAACCGGATCGTTAGCTCAGCTTTTATTCGGGAGGGATAGGAGCCAGAATTTTGCTTTTAAAAAGATAAATAGAAACAGTGATCGAATTAGCTTCCTAGATCAGTTTATTGTATCAAAAGTAATTCTTAAAATTTATTTGTACAGAAAATACGGCAATATATGGAGCATAACGAATCAGTTAGATAGAAATTTTGAGAAAATCCGACAGCACACAATGATGGAGCTTTACACGTTTGTACCATCATTATGGGCGTGAATCATTTACATTGTCCACAACATAAATTATTATTATTATTATCGTATACCAGGTACAACAAAAGACATGTCAATCAGAAACTAAATCTATATTCAAGCCAAATTCTGGCAGTTGAGCTTGATGTAGTGTGAGAAGGCCTCCAGATAATCTTCTTGCTGGACAGTCCATCACAATGTGATCAGCAGTTTGGATACCACCGTGGTCACACAAAGCATCTTCACGGAGACCCCACTTATGCTTGGTTGCATTGCACACTCCGTGGCCTGTGCGAAATCTGTTCATTTGAGACGAAAGACGCTTAGGCAAATCAAATCCTGGAACAAAGGTTGTCGGATCTTCGATTTTAATCCTGTGCGAGGCAGCTGAAGGAGGTCACAATGCAGAGGAATCAAGTTGTTTTCCTTCACTCCTTCCAATTCTCTAAGCAATATCGATTTTCTCCTCAAATGTGGTGGAGGAATGTTGGAAAGTATAGGCAGCCAGGATACTGGGGTAGACCTAATGACACCACTCTCTGTTCTCATAGCAGTATTAAGCTGGGTGTCAACTCTGGCAGCATGAGCACCACCAAGCCATGTGGAGCAACAGTATTCTTCTGCGGAGAATGCCAAGCCAAGGGCTGCTCCTCGAAGAACTTGGGCGCCTGCGCTCCATGACGTACCAGCCAGTTTCTTTACAAGTGTTCACAAGGGTCTTCATTTTCTCTGCAGTTAGATAAATGCTGATGAAAAGTGAGGGCTCTGTCCAAGGTAACTCGCAAATATTTGGGGTGGTCTTTGTATTCTACTCTTCCAAGGGGTCCGAAGGTTGGTCTTATTCTGACGTAGGCAAGCTGGTTTGAAAGGTGGAAGCAGCAAGACTCTGTCAGATTATATTTTGTCTCCGCCTAGAGAAGAATGTGTAGGCCTGGTTAAGACTCACAGAGAGTCTATCTTCACAAATCTGGAAGTTTCTATCCTGGAAAGTAATAGCCAGATCATCGACATACTGAAATTTCCTGCAACTTAGTTGAGGTATGTCCACAATATAAAATTAAAAAGCACAGGTGCCAACACCAAACCCTGAGGCAGTCCAGTGGTGAGAACACGCCAGCGACTCTTTTGGACACCGCAGTGGACCTGGATTTTGCGATTACTCAGCATGTTGTTCAAGAGTTCAGCTATTTTTTCTACACGGTAGAGCATTTAGGAATTTGAGGAGGAGACCTTCACGCCAGACAATGTAAATGAAGAGGGTAGAAGCAACTGAGATGTCAGAATGTTCTGGCGGAATACAATTAGAAAAGAAGTGAAGAAATAAGGGACGAATTAACGTTTTTTAAACTGAATAAAGAAATAATTAGATACGAGAAGATATGGATCGAACATACAACATGTGTGGAAAACACCAGGTCACCAAAAATGGTGTTAAACTACATAAAAACGGAGAAAGTGGAAAATAGTTCGGCCTAATGAGAGGATGAGAAGATGAAAACAATCCCTAAGAGATTTAAGCCTTAAAGATGATAAAATACTGTCAAAATACTGTTTTTGCGACCTGTTAAACATGGTTAGAAATGCACCCTGTAACGAACGAGAGCTTGCATGTAATATCTCAGATGGTGTAATTACCTCTGGCTGTAGCCACACAAAATCTCGTAATCATCTATCCTGTACAGCGGCATGGACTCTGAGAAAGTGGTTCTCTTTATTTTATGGCCGAACGAATATAATACTAATTTGGTGCTATACCAATGCTGCCATCATTTTAGTGATAAGATGTAACGAAAAATTTCTTCGATATAGCTTTCACTGATTTGAAGAAACCGTTTCGCGTGAATGAACTGATGGAGGAAATCCTCATTTCGTTAAATAGCAGCTCGTATTGAAGTTTACCATCAGAGGATATCTGGCGAAACACGTCTTCTATGCCAGTTATAATTTTGTAAACACACACTACGTGTAGAGAGGTCCATGCATGAATTCAGTTCAAACAACTGCTTAATGATGACAATTTTTTGGTGTCCCCCTGTAGTCAAACATAGGGTTATTTTGACAAAGTTCAATGTGTTGTGTGATGTATGATATATATGTTCATATATTTTTTGAATTTTTCTAGTTTAATTTATTTGTTGGTCACATTATGGAGTTTCCCAGTTAGATAGTTTATTTAGCATGTGTTGCTATAAATACAACAGTGATGGTGCACCGTATATCTGTGGTGGCGAGTTTGTGAGAAGAAGGGGTATAAGTAAAGATGATCGTTGGTTGCGCTAGAAGAATCCCGTAAAGTATTCTGATATCAAAGTGCTCTTTTGGTAGGATAGAAAGAAAAATCACTTAAAATATGTTTACATTTCTAAGAGAAAATTCGTTTTTGCAAACAAGATTATATATTTCAAGTCGGCAAGATCTACTTCTAGAAAAAAATATTACATATAAAAAAAACCTAGTTCACAACCATAGGTTTGTCTGTTCCTTGTTTAGGAGTCACAGTACACACACAATTTTTCAAATGGAGGGTGGTCATTTCCTTTCGCTTAATATCTATAGTTTAGCGTGGAATACAAACCAGGGTGCGCTTGCAACTTTCTTCATATATAGAATTGTAATCTCGTAAGAAGAATAGATATTAAAATCTGTTAAAAATTCTTTGAGGAAACTGAAATCTTTCGATCTTTGGTCAGTAGTTATTGCTAGTCATGGAGCATAACGATGTGCGAGATGTGTCAAAAAAGAATCTGATCTTATGATCATTATCGGTGGAAAGTAATAATTCTGTGACAACGTTACACTTGCAATCACTGGAATCAAACATTTTCATTTCTGCTTACCGGCTGTCAATTAAGTTTCTGGTTGCTGCAGAATATGTTCATCATATTTTGATCAAGACTGCGTGAAGGAACTTCATGAATGATACATGAATTCACAGAAAATAAAATATTTGGTCATCTGTATGCTCCTTGCTGTTTCAAAATGTTAAAATCCTACTTAAAGGAGATTCGTACAGAGTTATCACTATATTTTATCCTGCGAATGAAGTGCCGACAACCAGTTTAAGGCCGTCCACAAGCTCCTCTAGCAAAGGAATTATCGGTGTGCTGAGAGTATATAAACAGGAGGTAAGATACATAGTTCGAAGGAGAAGTAGAAATAAATATTTGTTACTACAGTAGTCAGATAATATATTAACATATTTCTTGTTACATTTTGCTATTTGATAAAAGATCATTCGCAAGATAGTAAAATTTAAAAAATAATTATTGTTTCTGCAAAGTGTTCTGGGCGGGACGTGGCGTGAGTTTAATAACGGATATCTCTTCTTCTTTAAATTATAAATACCGCCACAGATTCCTAAATGATTTTATACTGCAGTTATGAAACCGCTCACCATTCACAAGTACCGCTTTTCATTCTCTGTTTTACAGCAACGTAAATTTTGAGGTAAGCTGCACTGTTTTATGTCTCCACAATATTGCATTTTCCAGCTGGATGTAAAGATGATGTGCTGTTAAATGTTATACCTGGTGGCAGTATCTGTACAATATCTCAGGCATTCTTCGTGTGTAGTAAAAGGAGAGAGAAAAATAATGGCGCAGGCAGTTTTTTCGATTTCATACACTGAATAACTTAATTCGGAACGGAAGTGAAAGAGAGCACTCAGGTCAAAGTCGAGGAATTTAATTCCCTTATTAATTACTTCCTTTTGGCGTTCAAGCAAATGATATTATATTTTCTTGAAATATGGAAAGAGAATAATTTTGATACAGGTAAAATTTATAACAGACCACAAAATCGTAGAGGATATTTTCCATAGCTAAAGAATGAGAACGTTTTATAAGTGCAGTAAGTTCCGACCGAGCGTGGTGGTGTAACGGATAGCGTTCTGGCCTCGCATTCGGGAGGGACGGCGGTTCGAATCCCCGTCCGGGCATCCAGATTTGGGTTTTCCATGGTTTCCCCAAATCACTCCAGGTGAATGCCGGGATGCTTCCTTCAAAAGGTCATGGCCGAATTCCTTCCCATTCCTTGCCCCCATCCTTTCCCGTTTCTAAAGACCACGTTGTTAAAAAGGGACTGTTAAACTGTTAAAAAAAAAAGTAAGTTCCGGAAAATATTATTTTCACAGTTGAAATGGATGATTCACTAAAACTATAGAGAAAAAATAAATTATTTTCGAAATAAACTTTATTTTATTCGAAACTTCGTTTGTGTGTTTACTGTCAGTTGTAGCTACTGTAGAGATACGAATATTTGAACAGAAAACGTTTACTCTACTTTGAACCGCTGTTTCCGTTAAGCAACACGTGTTTAAAAAATTTAGCGTTAGCTTTATAAAATAAGTTTTGGTCACTTTTCAATAGATCAAAAAATCTATAGCTAAGAATTTCACAATTCTTAACTTCAAACGTTAATTACTTCTTATACTTGTATATTAACCTCTCAAATTCTGTTTCAACTAAAAAATAAAAGCTTATTTAAAATACGTTTTACGAAATGGTAGTTTCCAACAAAATATTTCATTTATCCGGAAACAGAGCGTGATACATATCTTGCATCTATTTGTATGAAGTTCGTTCACTTGGGGATTTTTCCGGCAATTTCTCTACTTGGATCTGCTCTAAAATAGTTCTGGAATGACGTGAGTAATGCTATTTTTAAAAAAACTGTGTGGATTTGTCCCATACAACAGTACAACGGACAAGAATACACATAACTTCGAGCTCCGCATAACCTGAGATTGTGTTATTCCTTCGTAAAATTAGAAGAGGTAGGTCCCATCAGTTACATCTCCGAAAATAGGCTTCTTCAGCGGTAATGATTGCCTGGATGATTTATTTCTTCACAAGTACCGGCAAACATATTTTTTGGTGAGTTAACTTTTCACATTAAATGCTTATTTGAATATGCCCTTTTTATCATCTCCGTCTTAACATCTATTGGTTCAAGTAATCTTTCTACCTGGCTCAACAATAATTACAGAAAACTTATGGAAGTAGCTTAATAAATCAGAACTAGACTTATAGAAACAAGTTATTAGCGACGTATTGCACCTATTTATCATCACTACCATTACCGCCATTTATGAGAAAATACTTCCTGGATACTAAGTATCCCGCATATTTGAAAATAAGTATTAGATTTACGAACTTACTTAACCTTAAAGTAATGTAGCCTACTCTGAAGCTGTAAGCACGTGAAAACTGTAAATGGGCATTTGTAATAACATGTAAAAAATTAAAAAAATGACGTATTCTAATCGTATACCTTTTATTTGGTCCAGCAGCAGGGATGGGCAAATGAAAAAAATATATCTATAAATATCATATCGATATTAACAAAAAGTGTTGATAAATGTCGAAAAAAATGTTGATGTATCGATATATTTATTTAAAATATTAATTATCTAAAAATATTCATAAAAAAATACCAAAATTTTAGGTAAAATTCGGAAAATTAAAGTCACATGTAGAAATTATAGATACTTTTACCAATTTATTTACTTTTACACTCTTCGAAACCAGCATTCGTCTGATATAGACATCAAAAGAACTCTCTGTTTTATATGTTCCTCCGTCAATACACTCCTGTTGTCCGGTACCGCCGAGTTAACTGCAAGAAGCCACTTTTTCGGACGTCACAGAAGAGACTTGGCATAGCAAACAATTCAACGCGAGTTCCGAAAGCAGTTTACCCAAACTATACTCGGTCTGATTTCCTATGTATTATTGATTCGTCCAGATACTGCTTAAGCTCAAACGTTGAAAAAAAAATATGTCGTTGACGTTAACGTTAACGTAAACCTGTTAAAATTTAACAGCTTTTTCAACCTGGTAACTTTTGATGAAAAACTATAAAAATACGACGAATTCACTTTAAAAAAGAAACGCGATCAGAAGATTGGATACTTGGTGAAGTATATTTATCCAATATATATGCAACTCATGAACTTAGATTTTGAAGTGGGTTCTTGCAAAAAATATCTAACTGGCACTTAGAACTGATTCTCCAAAAGTATAGATTTTTTATGTATCTAGAATAAAAATATCGACGATAAATATCGATTATTTTATGTAAAAATATCGATATTTCGATATATTTTGTTCAAGCCCATCCAGCAGTGTTAATTTTTTTTATTCATTAAGACTCGTGGGAAGATTTTCTGTATAGGAATGCGAAAATTGGGTTCTGTTAGTTTTTTATAAATTGAAACATATAATTCTCTGTACCTGGAATCTCTTCTCTTCTGAACCTTCGTGACATTTTAGAAATATACAGTACTCATTTATTCATAAAAAAAGTCGGGCATTGAATCGAACCACGCTTCCCAGATCGTGGAGGGCAAATGATTTTCCAATGACGTGGCCTTGCGAGATGAACTCGTTTTTAGTTCGTCCAAATAAAATATATGTCAGTGACCTCAGCATTAAAAATTCTTGTGATTGGCTAAGAAGAAAATCCCACAATTTCTCGAGTCCTGCCGATACTGGGAAGGCTTGTAATTCACAGAAACAATTTTTTCAGCAGATTCCAGCGATTGTATCACACCCAGAAGTCCCCTTCTCTTCTATCGACAAGCACGAACTACAAATTTACAGTTTTAAAGCTCGTGTGACCTTAAAACATCCTTTTAAACGATCTCTCCTCATTCACATAAAATTTAGAACTCAAATTCGGGGAAACACCTCGCTAACTTCCACCTTCGGCAGATATTGTCATCTATATAAAACGACCTGGTATCATCTGCAACTGGGACACCACAGTTTGTCCCGGCAGATCGTGGTGGAGTCATCGGTGACAGCACAGCTCTGGGCCCTTGGTGTCTGATGTTTTACGGATGGTGATACGCCTAATCGGAGTTACTGCGCCAGGAGTATGGTGATCACGTGGTGAAAATTAGTAAACTCCCTGGGGTTCCAGCCCAGTTATCGACTTAAACGGAGTACCTGGAACTGTAGCCGTCACCACGCCACCGACATCGAGGCAGACTACTCGCCTAGCCGGAGGAAGAAGCCTGCTCGTTATAACAATAACTAGCTCGTACCCGCGACTTCGTACGCGTGGATTAAGAATTTTTTTTGCCAGAATTAAATATAAAAAGTTGTTGGTAACGAAGGATTAGTCCCAAAACAATATCGAGTCGGCATAATTGACAGGAAAGCTATCACTATATCATTCTACCGTCGAACCTGCCTCTTGAAGAGAATTAATTTCCAACATATTTCTGTCACTATTCGATAAGATCTCAAAATTTCGTGACTACAACTGTTAATCATACTGGAAAAAATATCCTGTGCCCTTCATACAGATTTCCTTATAAAATTCCATCACAACGATATAGCCATTTGGTCGTCATAACGTATCAAAAAGACAGAGACTACATCCCTAATTATAATAATATTACTGTGGTTCACACTTAAACACTGACTGCGAACAAAACCTGAGGGATCATTATAACGTAAAAAAGTATACACCTACAAAATTGCAAGAATACCTACGATTTTGCCTCGCATTGCACACCTAACTTTCTAATATCTACGGTTTAACATTCAATCCGAATAACCTACGGCCCAGGCCTGACTCTTACGATGAAAAACAATTTTTAAAATCTTATCCCCGACGGAGATTTGAACGGAGACCACGACGTTCGTAAGCCAGCGGTTTAGCCAACTTTTTTTTTTTTTTTTTTTTTTTTTTTTTTTTTTTTTTTTTTTTTTTTTTTTTTTTTTTTTTTTTTTTTTTTTTTTTTTGGGGGCCTCCTTCCTCCCCTTCAGCCCTGCCTTTCGCTCGCCAGTGGTTGGCTCTTTGCCTGGCTCTATACCTTTTTATAATAAAATTTGGGTTTCAAAGTTCTCTTTTCCTGATTTGTATTTATTAGTGGTGTTTTCCATCAATTGGATGTTTTGTTTTTTGAGGTTCTTTATGATTTGAATATTTGGTACAGTTAGGTTCCACTCGTGCCTTTGATTCAAAAAGTCTCTCTTTGGGTCTAGGCGGGGTTTATAAACAGTTTTATTTGGTTAAATTGTGATCATTGGAATGATTCTGTCATTATTATATCGAGCATCCGTGCGAAGTCTTTTTTATAATTTTGAGTTTGGATAATTTCGTAATATATAGTATTCATATATGCTATATATTCGTCGTAAGTACTCTTTTCCGTTTGTAGCATATAAGTTAGGGTATTGCCTAGTATCCATTGTACCGTGTTGTGTTTCGTTTCAGGATATCTCTTTTTCTCAGGTTTCAGTATTTCCTGGATGCTCACGGTTAAAGGTGATGTTCTGTCAAGGAAGGCTATTCTTCTTCTTGCCCAATTCCATATTTTCTGGTTTTGGTTACACGTTATTCTGTGTATCAGGGTGTCAGTATTTCCGCAATTTCTGCATCTGTC
Source organism: Vandiemenella viatica (assembly GCA_031002005.1). Taxonomy (NCBI): domain Eukaryota; kingdom Metazoa; phylum Arthropoda; class Insecta; order Orthoptera; family Morabidae; genus Vandiemenella; species Vandiemenella viatica. The sequence goes on from JARYHS010008074.1 coordinate 299,310,042, forward strand.
ATTCGGGGATAGATGTATTTCGTAAAGTCTTCTGTTGGTTGAGATTTTTTCATTTACGACGTCATACCACAAGGATTGTGTTTTAGTGTTTAGAGTTTTATTCGTTATATTTTTCCAGATGTTGCTCCAGTTGTATTGTGGATTTTTAATTTCGATTTTTTTCTGTGGTTAGATGTGTTGATTATTTTGTAGATTTCTTTTGTTGTCTTGTTGTACAGGGTGCATCCTTTGGTTTTTGCATAAGTTGTTTCTAGGTGAAATTTTCTCATATGTGGTAAGTTGAACTTTATCGCGGCCATGTTGAAAGGTATTTCCTCAGTGACTGGTTTTGTTTCTTTAATCAAGTTATTTGTTGGGCCGTTTGGGTCATTTTCCGCTGTCGTTATGGTTCTTTTGAGGAATAATGCGCAGCATCTTTCGCGTACGCTTATCATTCCTATGCCTCCTTTTCCTAGGGGTAGAGTCATTGTTTTGAACGCTGTTTTGAAGATCTTACCCCTGCTTGCGAACCACCCGAGCAGATTCTGTATCCGATCTGCAATTGTGTCGGGTATCGGCAGTACTTGGGCGATGTAGACCATTTTACTCAATAAAGATACTTGTGATTTTAGCCTTCTGTATTGCATCCAGATCTCTATCACAGTGCATGTTTATAACAGCCCTAATTTTTGGTAGTGTTATGAGCCAGTTTTTAGTTATTGTTTTCATAATGTTCTTTTGAAAAATAATGCCTAATGTCTTATGTTCTTCTACTTGCTCGTACCAGATGTCTGTTGGAGGTGGGATCTCTGCTCCACTTATTTGGAGCAGTGCAGTTTTCTTTGGGTTAAGTTTTGCGCCTGTTGCTTCCGTGAACGTTGTGATTATTTCCCGCGTTTTTTGGATGTCCTCCGCTGAAGTTTCGGCTATACAAATGTCGTCTGCGTATCCTCTGCATGTAAATTTGTATCCGTTTAGATTAATGCCTGTTAAATTTTGGTGACATTTCTCAAGCAGGGGTTCCGTTGCCAGTGCGTACAGGATCATTGATAGCGGGCATCCTTGTCTTATCGATCTTTCTATCTTGACGGGCGCTGACAGGTGTCCGTTTATAAGAAGTTTTGAATGTGTGTTTGTAATTATTTTCTTTATTACTTCCACGAATGGGGAGCCAAATCCTTTATGTTCCATGATTTTTAAGAGGTAATTATGTTCAATTCGGTCAAAAGCTTTTTCAAAATCGAGGAATAGTAGAGCTGATGGCGTTTGTTTTTCTGCGTTTATGCTGATAATATCACGGTATTCGCACACAGTATTTAAGATGCTACGTCCGGGAATAGCACTGGTTTGATGAGGTCCTAAGATTTTCTCCATGAGGGGTTCCAGTCTAGTTTTGAGGATTCTCGTTAGTATTTTAAAGTCTGAATTTAACAAAGTTATTGGTCGTATTTCATTGATTTTTTGATCTGGTTGCCTTTGGGTACTAGCACTATGATGCCCTCTGTGAAGGCGGTGGGAAGATTATCCTCTGTCCATAAGTCGTTTAGAATCTCTGTTAACTTATTTCTTAGCATGGGCCAGTAATGATATAAAATTCTATGGGTAACCCATCCGGTCCTGGGGATTTCCCTCTTGCTGCTTTGTTTATCGATGTATGAATTTCGTCTTGGTCAAAAATTCTTGTTAGAGTTGCCGATTCCTCTACACTTGCTGTGTTACTTGAGTTGGATATTAAGGCCGGCCACACACAGAACCGGGCGAGGCAGGGCGGGGCAGGGCATTTTGCCCCGGGGCGTCTTGTGCGACGGGAAACGCACGGGTGCCTATGGAGCATCACACACAGGACCGGGCGGGGAGGGCACGTCGAAAAGACGCCCCGGGCAAAATGCGAAGCTGAAACAAATTATGCCCCGGGGCAAGTCGCTGCCGGGCAGAACGTTCTGCGCATGCGCTGTCACGGGACCCACTCTCCCTCCCCGGGCTCCACTATCTCGCGGTCTGGTTGTGTTGTGTTTCGAATATTCGACTGATTTGTATGTGTGCCATGTATGACTGTAAGATTTAAAATTTATATGGCTATACAGGGTTATTATATGGTTGAATAACTAATGGTTAGGAAAAAGAGGATCAACATACATACCTTAAGGTTTTTAAAAGCCGCTCCTCTGGGGGTATGGCTGTTCTCCATTTGGTATTTTGCTTTTCTATTCTGGTCCGAATGCTCTCTAGTACAAAGTCGAATGTCGAAATTGACATGCGACAATAATTAAAAAACTTGTCTGGGTTCGGCTCGAAGCTCATAAATAAAACTTCCTATATTCCTTTTCAGGTTTATAGGGTGTATACCTACATCTCTCTGTTGTTAACATTGTGGTCCAAGAACTGCAGATAGTTCCAAATTAACAAAACGGTCTCCTCATCTTCATCCATTTCAAAATGATACACTACACACCAGTATGCTCCTACTGAGTTCACTGACAGGTGACTTGTATTTGACTTGTCGTGCCCCGCCTCGTTCTGTGTGTGACAGCAGCACGACATGGCAAGTCAGGCGACTTGTCGCGCCCCGCCCCGCCCTGCCCCGCCCGGTTCTGTTGTGGCTGGCTTAACTCGGCGATTGCCGCCGTACTGGTTGGAGTTGACTTAAAATATTTTTATGTGCGTGGTAATTTCTTTAATTATATCTCTTCCGTCCTTGATGTTTTCACCATTTTCTTTAATTATATTGGTTATTAAAGTTTTTTTACTCCTTTTTGCTCCTTATAAGGTGGTACAAGGCTGCCGTTTCTTTGGTTGCGACGTCAGCCGGTTTTGAAGTTGTCAGAAGTTTGTTTTTGCTTGCATATTTTGTAATGATAGGATCTTGGCTTTGTATTTTTTTATTTTATATTAGTATCGACAGTTATGGTGGGCTCTTGGTATAATTCCTTGATGCATCTGTAATAATACTCAATTGTGCCCTTCATCCAATAGTTCTTTTGTGTCCCCCAGGAGATTAAGGTTCGTTTTAGTTTCGGTTTCACATGTTCAACCCACCAAGATAGTGTGCTTTTATATTTTTTACAGTTTTTTAGACATTCGTCCCAGACACTTTTGATTTCTTCGTCTAGCGCCGGGTCTTCAAGCATAGAGATGTTACATTTCCAGAATCCTTTGCCTCTGCTAACTGCTGCCTCTGCATGTTGACAGTGCATTGCATACTGTTGTGATCTGAAAAGCTTAGAGGAAAAATGTTTGCACTGGTTGTTTTGGTTCGGAGAGTCTCCGTTACGTAGATCCTGTCGAGTCGGCTTGCCGAGTTGTTTGAGACATATGTGTAGGCTTTGGCATTTCCGTGAATGCATTCCCATGCGTCGTGAAAGTCCATCCCTCGAATGAGGTTAGTCAGCTCCCTGCACCCATTGAAATTTGGGGTTTGATCTTTTTGGCTTAGTACACAATTAAAGTCACCTCCCATTATTATTGCGCCTGTGGTATTTCGCAGGAGATAGGGTAGCTCTGTTTTGTAGAAGTATGCTCTTTGGGCTCGATTAATTGCCAGAGGGGGCGTAAACATTGATTATTCGCGTGTTATTTATTGTAGTTGCAATGGCCCTGCCGTTTGTTAATGTTTCTGTACTAACCGTCTCAATTCCCTCTCTAATCACGAGGGCCGTTCCCGTGTTGGTTTCTTTGGAGTAGTTGATTATTCCATCGTATCCAGGGATGTTTAGTTCGTAAAAGTCACTTCTTGTAACATTGCGATGTCAATACTGTTTTGTTTAATATAATCCGCTAGGCATTTTATTTTGAATGGCGTAATTACTCTGTTCATATTTATAGTTGCGATGCTATAACTTTGATTGCTTGTCATTGGTTATTTTACGTCTCATCAGATCCCTCCATTACTTCCTCGTACCAGCTGTCTTTACTGAGGAGTTTTGGTTTATCTTCTTCTCTTATCTTCTGATCGTTTACGTATTTTGGTGTGTCTTGTCCTTCATTTCTCGCTTTGGTTGTTTTCTTCTTCTTCTTCTTCTTGATTTGGCGTTATTTGTTGTTCGTTCTACTTTCTCTGCTATTCTTTTTACTGGTTTGCCGTTATTTTCGAGTCGTTCACTGAGAGCTCGGCGTTTTTTTGCTATGTATTGACTTGCGGTATTGGCACCATCCTTATTTGCACTTCTGCTAGATTGTCTTGTTATTCTCTTCTCGCTTATTTCTTTCTCGGCTTTGTTATTGATCGTTGAGCTGTGCATTTCAATCCGTTGTTTTGTTTCGGAATCTTCTTCTGCCTGGTGAGTTGTTTTATTTGTAAATGTTTCTATGTGTATGACATGTTCTGGGATACTCTCTTCTTCTATTTCTTTTTCATGTAATTTCTGTTCCGGTTCTTGTTCTTCATTTTCCTCTTCTTCTTGTCCAGATTTTTCGGCTTGTGTTTCCTGTTTCCCGCCGTGCTGTTCCGAGTTGTCCTCTACATCGATCTCCATGTTTTCCGTGTTTTCCAACGTTTCTGTGTGTGGCTCACATGCTGATGTTACAGTGTGGCCTATGTTTACACTGTTGACTTGTGCCGTGGCTTCTGCATAAGACGCTGTGTTGCTACTTTCCTTACTCGCTTCCGCGATTGTAGCATTTGCTGTTATAGTTTCTGATGTTGACAATTTTACTCTTGGAAGTTGTAATGGTCGGCGTTTTGTACACTCAGATCTTAGATGTCCTGGTTCATTGCAAACAGAGCATGTGCGCGGTTGTCCCTCATATATTATTAATGCTTTGAAACCCTGTATCATTATATAGGAAGGTATATGTTTTTTTAAATCAATTTTCACACACCGTATGCCGTTGTTTGCTTGGAATCTGAACTTAGGGCTCCATTTTTCGTCGTCGCCGTTATTATTTCACCATAGTTTCGGATTGCTGCCGTTACACTAGCATTACTAATTTCAAATGGTACATTAAAAACTCTTACTGATCGTAGCCCCAGCCCTGCGTGGCTTATATATACGGTACTTACGGTTCCATCTGGGTTCTGGTAGTCGGCTTTCCCTCCAGTTTTCTCTACGATAGTATTGCACAAGTTGTCATTTGTCATTTTAACGTATACTGCATAAGTCAAGAAGTCCATTTGGATTCCGTATACATCTGCGTCTGTCAAGTTGAATTTTTCATACAGCCATTCATGGAAGTCATATGCACGTGGTCTTGTCTCCTTTGCGTCGAACGCAATTTCAGTGTATTCTTCGTATCGTCGATTCCATTTTCACTATCGTAAACCACAAGCTAAGTTTTCACTGATACACTCACTGAACCTCGCTTGAGGAAGTATCGAGCAACCGCACGCGACGGCGGCTCGATGCGAACATGGCCACTGAGCTGCCAGTTCACTACACGGAAACACGGTCTGGAGACGTCCACATCCAACGTGTCTGTCTATCGCGTATTTCGAAGTTATGAGACAACATGTGTTATTTATACAGATAATTTTTCAACCAAATGTAGACAGTATTTTTCTCCTTGTTTCAAAGGATAAGTGTGCAAAGTTTCATCGAGATCGGATGAAAACTGTGGATTTGTATGAAGAACAAACAACAAACATACATTCATCTTTATATATAAAGATTTCTTTCATCTGATTGAGGAACATTATTTTCAAACGTTCAGAAAACTTTATTCTTCTTTATTATGTGAACAGACTAAATGTCGGATACTGATTACAAGCTGTTGGCCGATGGATTAAATAAAAGTTTCATGTCTTGTTTATCTGATCGTTGACGAAAGTTTCGTGGGGTAAGCATATAGGAAGAGACAAAATTAATTGAAGAAGTTAGTAGAGGTTTATACGAATGTCGTAATGACGTATTTGTAGACTGAAAATATAGATTGAATTGGTGGCCATAGCTCGTCAAGAGATGGTCAATTACGGTGCAGCTATGATTAAATATTAACGCCTATTGTTCGCGGTCACTAGCGTTAATTACAGCTGAGGGGCACGAGAGCGTCCATATAATACATCAGGAACACGTAAATGCCGCGCAAAAGCTGATCCACACTTACAGGGATCATGCCCTCAAACAACATGCGCTACATCGTTCGAAAACTCGCCAGAGATTGCAAGTACATACAGAAAACAGATCCTTCAGTGGACTTTGATTATTCATTTGAAAACGTCAACGGGCACTTCCTAGAAATAGTTACAACTTATGGGAGAACAACATTCTAATTGTTTCCATGTATCCCAGGTATCATAGTGTCCTGGTATTGAAATACGATATTCATCTGGTATGTATATTCTTGGGGGGGAATTTCAGCGGGATGTGTTTTATGTGCACTACTAAACGCAACTAACACTCTGAAAACATGCAAACTATTTATTCCAGCCACGGAAGACTTCGATTGCAACATTCCAATACTTCCCGACGTAGTGGGTAAGAGATAAACCGCCTGATAATCAAAACGAAGATGGTATGATTTTCGGGCAGTCAGTGCAGATATAAATACTTCATTACTTCTAAAAAAACTGCATTCCAATTCTTGAACGTTTTGTTAAAAAAGTATATAATATTTTTAACACAGTTTTATTAGCCTGACTGGTATTTAATGTATGGATTTAATGGAATCTTTGATTTCAATTTTAACCCAATTACAGATGCCCAAATTATTTTAAAATTGCAAAACTATTAGGAATTGATTACAACACAATAATTTCATAGCTGTGTCTAGGTATTATCATTGTTTTTACAGTATCAACACAATAGTGTGTGGAAAGTCTTTATTCTTTCAACACAAAAGTGTTTTAATTGTCATATCATTGTTGTTGATAAGATAAATTTCAAAAATTGGTATTATTTATTCCTGCTCCTTTCCCACAATTATCTCCTGGCTCTGTAGCTCTAACAACCCTCACATATAATTCAGTTTAATTAAAACCCTCTCTGTTCATTCAAACTGTTATTGAACAATACTCCTGTCTCCATCATTAGAGCAACTTCAACCCAATGCTTCCAGTCAGCAACTGAGTTATGCCAGTCTGTCTTCAGCAATGTAAAATACAGTTATATCGGCTCTGCCCAGATTAACCCCAGGCCAATTGCGGAAAACCCAATGTCGCTGATGCCAAATGTTGCAGGAAATTAATGTTCCAAATTAAGCTACAAAAGCACATAAAATTTTTCGAAATTATTTAAATCCAATGATAAGACATCCCGACTCTAATCTTTAGATTTCACAACGTAACCACTGCATACTAATTATAAAAATTTTGTGGTCATAAATTATTGAATAAGAAAGAATGGCTGAAATTTGGACGAGTAATTAAAGTCTCAGGAAAAAAATGTTGCAATCAAATTTCATATTTTTGTTGTAAGGTTAATTATACTTAAGTAATGCTTCAGACACCGAAATGTAATTTTTAACACACATTTTGTTCTCTATTTGGTCATTCTACACTCAATTCTGTCTTATTTTTCATTTCAAATTGATATAAATGTGACGGTAACAGATTGCTACTTTACTTACACCTTAGATACAACAATGGAAAACTTCGTAGTATATTCGAATGATAAAATTCAACGATAATTGTCACAGTTGAATTTAAGACTATCAAGTAAGGTTTATGCTTCAATTCAATATATTTGACAGTTTTTTATCTCACTTCTCCTCCATAATTGAGTTTATAATATTCACTGGCTGTTTATCCAAAATTTATTTACACTCTTCCTTCTGTATGCAGTATTCTTCTTTGTGAAGGCACGATAATTCAAGTAAATGAAGATATGATATTAATACTTAAAATGATAAAATGAATATCTGTTAAAGGATGACATTTTGTTTTATATTGTGCCTCACCTACCTCATTCGCTAGTGATATTTTATTTTCTAATCTTTCAAGTTAGAAGCAGTCGTAATCATGCAATCGAGGTTTTCTTAGTCATTAGTTATGATTTTTCTCTAGTTGGTTTTACTGTTCTTGATTATATATCACCTTCATCCTTTTCAATTTAATTATGTTTCGATATTTGTTTGCAATCATATCGCCACTAGTTCAAAAAGTAAAAACTTCTAACGATTAATTCAAAGAAACAAACATTTAATTTGAATTAAAAGTTCGATTACAAATTTCATCTGCGGGAATACTCTTAAATGTTTCTTATTCCATACAATCATGTTAGCTATACAGCATATCTTTCAGTAGTAATATTCTGGTTTTGGTTTGCTTGTTCGTTCAATAGTTAACATGCTGATTAATTTGTGGCAACCAACCTCTATTAATTGTGGTAAAATTAAAAAATTAATCTTTCAATAAAGGATATAATAAACAACCCTTACTCATCAACAGATTAAAATTGTTATATACTTACACACATATCAGAGAAGAAATAAATCACATTAAACAACAAATATACTGAATAAATTTCTGGAAGTATCAGGATAAATCTTATATATAAAAATGAATTGCTGTTCGTTAGTCTCGCTAAAACTCGGGAATGGCTGGGCCGATTTGACTAATTTTGATCTTGAACTATTTGTGGAAGTTCAGGGAAGGTTTAAACGGTGAGAAAAAAATGGAAATATTGGAGGAAAATACTAAAAATGACAATTTAATCTTATATATAGAAATCAATGTGAGTTTTTTGTTATGCTCTATGCGCTCCTAAACCGTTCATCCGATTACAGTGAAACTTTGGTGAGTTGTCTATAGCGTTTCAGAGATGGTTCCTAAGAAATAAAATTTCAAAAAAACCACCCACTCCTCCCCATAACACCCCATAATTTAAACAACCCAATAGATTTTGTCCTATTTCCACCAAAATTTGCACACGTATTCTTAAAAACAAATTAAAAAATATTGCCTATATATGTTTTCCAAAAACGAAACCCATCAACCCTTCACATCCCATAATTTACACAAACCCACAGATTTTGCTCGATTTCGATGGAAAATTGCACACCCATACAATTAAATATACAGAAACATACTGCCTATATATAAAGGATTTTAAAGCATCATGTGTATGGCCAAGTCCATTGTTGGATGTACTCTGTTGAGTGGCAAAAGCGTGGTCTTCCACATCGCACATATTAGTTTGGTTAGTTGACAATTAAGGCCAGATGAAATTGATTCCATAATTTCAGCTGAGATCCCGATGAAATAGTTGACCCAAAATTGCATGAGTAGTGACTAAACACATGATACATGGACCTTGCAGAGTTTTCAACAACAACTCACCTTGTATAGTCGACGGCAAGTGCTCCAAGCGATACCCGAGAGACGTGATTGCTGAAACCATCACGGGAAATGACCGTTACCCATTGCATCGTTGACGATCAGTTGCGGACGGTGGGCGATCGGTAGTTGTGAAGGTAAAAGGACAAGATTTTGAAGTAGACTATCGTTGGATTGTGCCGTACTCACCGTTATTTTTAAAAGCTTTGAAGCTCACATCAATGAGTAATATTGTAACTCCGTCAAGTCGGTAAAGTACGTATGT
>JARYHS010008074.1:299320493-299457159 GCA_031002005.1 Vandiemenella viatica
TCTCCCTGGATATCTAACCAAAATCGATAAATGAAGTAGGATTATGAGGAGTAATGTCTCAGCTTTGTGACATCATATTTTAAGAAAGAATGTTTTTGGAATTCAACCATTAAAGGGAAAAGTATAAATTTTTCTATAATGCATTTTTGTGTCACGAGCCATTTATCTCCCTTGATATATAACCGATATAGATAAATGAGGTATCATAGTAAAGATTAAGGTCTCCGCCATAGTCACATTATATTTTAAGAAAGAATTTTTTATTCGACCCTTAAAGGGCATAAATATCAGTATTTCTAAAATGCGTTTTTTGTGTCTCAAGTCATTTACCTCCGTTGACAATTAAACAAAATTGATAAACGAGGTATCATTTAAAAGATTAAGGTCTTCGTAATGTCTTCGGTTCCGTTACCACATTTTAAGAAAGAAATTTTTAAAAATTCTAACCTTAGAGGGCAAAAGTATTAATATTTTTACAACGCATTTTTCTGTCATGAGCTATTTATTTCCCTTGATACCTAATCGAAATCAATAAATGACGTATCGATTTAAATATTAAATTATCCACTATCGTCACATCATATTTTAAGAAAAAACTTTCTCCAAATTACACCCTTAAGGGGCAAAAATAACATCATTTCTCAAAAAAAAAATATTTACCTTGCTTGATAACTAACCGAAATCGATAAATGAGGTATCATTTTAAAGACCAAGGTGGCTGCTTTGGTCACACCATATTTTATAAAAGAATTTTTTTTGTAATTCGACCCTTAAAGGGCAAAAGTATCAATATTAGTAATAGAACGTGTTGATTTCTTAATTTTTTTTTTATTATATGCCATTTATCTTCTTCGATACCTAGCTGAAATCGATAAATGACATATCGTTTTAAAAATTAAGGTCTCCAGCTAGGTAAAATCATAAATTAAGAAAAAAAATTGTTCAGAATTTGGTGCTAAAAGTGGTAGCGCGTATGAGACTGTTCAGAGCCAAGTCCCAGATTTCAGCAGCGGATATCACAGAGAAGTCAATAAACTTTTTTTTTTATTCAATAAGTAGTTTTTCGTAAATATTTTTTTCTTTTACGGAAACACTGTCGTTTTGCTATACAATTCCAATGTAATCATTTTATTCGCTCAGCAACAAATATCACAGAGATGTTGATATGTTGTTTGCAGTTTGTTAAGGTTGGTTTTATTCTACCAAGGTCACTGACAGTTTGTCATAAATAAAGTGTGTTTTAAATTTTCCTAACTGTTTCATAATATGTTGTGAGTATTTTGCTGTGTACCTATTACACTAAAAAAAAAAATATAAATTTGCTACAAAACTACGGTTCCACTATTCATTATATTACAAGCATTCAACCTCACTATTCGTCGCATTTTATTCGCGAAATTTTCGCACGGGTCGTCTAGTCATATATGAATGTTGTTATCAAGCGTTGGCAAATCAGCCTTTTTTTTCTAACAACGATTTTTATCTGCGCTCCTCTAGTGGGTCTGTTAGCATTTTAATATAAGTAAAATTAAATAAAAAGTAAAAATAAAAAACATTTGACAGTCATTGGGGACTTCCGACAGAACTGAAATCATGAACTATGAATATGATACGCGCAACACTGTCATACTTATAGCGTCAGATATACTAATAATTCCTTGTGGTCGTAATGACCTGGTGACTGGGTTTCTATTGGCTGCAACGTTCCGTCCCTGTCTTAGCCGCATTAATCTAACCCAGTAATGCCTCCAGGTACAGGGGACCTACAGTTTTACTTTGAATCCGAACCACGGAAGCGTTCTTACGTACTTCACATTACACAGCAAGCTGTGCCAGAGGTAAAGGTCGGGTTAAGGGTCTATAAAAATCCCCAGCGACACACGGATTCGAACCGGGTACTTTCATCCCATAGTCAGACACCTTAACCAATTAGCCACCAGACCGCTACAGATATACTGTTCGGTGTCGCGAACTCATAAGATTTTACACATCAAAAATCGCCTGACGCACTTAAAGAAGTTTTCACTTCAAAAACTAAAAATTTAACTTGGTCCACAACACGAAGGTTGATTTAATCTTCTCGAAGCTATTGTGTCTGAGGCAGGTAAGCCATTTCCTTTCTCACTGGACTGTAGTTTAACATGGAATCAGAACCACGGAACGTCCTGGCGTATTTCACATAATATAATAAAATTCCTAAAAATTCCTGCTCACGACGGGATTTGAATCTGCGACCGGAGAGAGAAACTTTCGGAAGTAAACATATTAACCGCTGAGCTACCAGACCGCCTTGTTTTGCAGTATATGTGTGCTAAGTGCTATCAAAATCGGATTAAATCTGTGGGTGTGTATGAACAACATTGACAGAAATTAAGTAAGGGGGGAGGGGGCGGAAGGAGGAGAGGGTTTAGATTTTTGTAAAGCAAACGTAAACAGTTTTTTTTTTTTTTTAAATTTAAAAGTATACGTATGAAAAGTTCCATCAAAATCGGATTAAAACTGCGGGTTTATATGAAGAACATAAAAAACCCATTAATTTTCATATATTAGTTATGAGTAAAAACTATAGTTTCATGGCTGTCCAAGTGCAACACGTCATACTTATGGCTACAGATATTTTGTTACATTAGCATGTTGGCGATACAAACGCGTAAGATTTTACCCATCCAAAAAAGCGTCCAACGCGCACATCATATGCGCAATGCGTCATAGTACGTCGGTGACGGGAAGTTGCGAGCTCATAGATTTACCCTCGTCCAAACATTGCCTTTACAAATAATATTGTGTTAAAAATTAGTGGCAGATTTTCTTACCGACTGCTCAATCAATCCTCCATCGTAACCATCTTACCTAACCATTTACCCAACCATGTAACAGGGCTCTACAATTCAACGTGAAATCTGAAAACTACTGCATGTTAGAAGCGACTTTAATGATGTTCATTTCACCGATTTTTGACGTTGCACCTAGCAGGGACATATCTTAATATACTCAAAGCGTAAGGATTTTTTTTTTTTTTTTTTTTTTTTTTTTTTTTTTTTTTGCGAGAATCATCTTCAATAAAAATTGGAATTTTCAACTTCAAATCAGATTTAAATATACCCTATTTTACTACCAGGACAACGGATTGTGTACTGTCGCAAGCCTCATCAAAAACAGACCAGTATGTTTTTGCCTGAATCACAAAGTCATATAAAGATGAGACATACCTAGTTTTGTTCCTGAGGCCTTGCGATGCATGATATTTATAACTCCACGAAAATGGGACTAGTAGTTTTTGCGTGAATTATGGTCAACGAAATGTAAGTTGCTTCTGCATTCAAAATATTTACAAGCTAGGAAATAAAAATCCGGCATCCAGTTACTACAATATTAATAAAAGCCGAGCATTGTCATCGTGTTTGTACCATAGTGACGTCGCGCACTTTGCCTTCTTCAACGTCCCGTTTTCGCTCTCTGTCCATATAAAGCTGTTATAGAACATTACTACTAACGGTTCTCCGCGACTTCGTCCGCTTGAAAGTGTGTTATGGTCTAAAAGTTTTTGTTACTATTCAGAGTACGACCATCTGAAAAAATTCTCCTTTAGGGTTGAAAATATGGTCAACTGCTTCATTTGCTTTCATTCTTCACGTGAAAAATGCACTTCAATGCCGGGACATAGGTAACAAAGATGTAACGCGCGCCAAGAGATAAGGTTACATATATTACTCACTTAGGGGGCGTGTATTAATTACGTGTTTTTCCGGAATCCCGGAACACCACACCCCTCCCTTCCACCCGTGGTGAGATCTGGTTGGACCCCCTCCCCCTCCTTGGAAATCAGTTCTTTGATTCGAACTGTGATATTTCACATATATTGTGACACATATTACGAATGGAATTACTGTGTGATATCTGAGATGCCACACTATTTCATGTCCACAACTGAAGACATCTTCTTGTGAGCTTACAGACAGTATGACTTTAAATTTTTTTTAGATTAAGCACAGATTTATATTTCCTGCTCTGGAACTATTATTACTGATGTTTTGCTACAATTTAAGTACAACGCTTTACCTTTCACTAAATTGACGTTCATGAAAGTCGCTAATAAAGTTTGAGTTGTCATTCTGGTTCAAGCTGTATTTCAACCGAGCCACAAACTCCGCCAATATTGTCTCTAGAAAATCAAGGGTTGTATCAACCGCACATTAATACATTCAGTATTTGGTTGTTAGTGACGTGATGAATTGCGATATAAAATTTACCCACAGTTTCAGATCGTGATATCAAAGCAACCGCTAAAAACTGTCTGAAAAATGATCTTTGCAATATGGCGGTCGTAAAAGCGAAGTAAATAATAAATACATGTGGAACTACAACCAGTTACATGAATTATGGTATCAGCTTCATAACGCAATTTAAAAATGTATACTAAAATGCTCGTAACTTACGCTGTACAACGGAAAGTCCAGAATTCATTACAACTCTTAACACAGCTTACGTTAATGTTGCAGGTGAAGTTAACATCGCGATACAGTGATTGTGTTAGTGCGCGTTGTTTAGTCCAGCTGCAAATCATACTGAAGGTGTATAATAAAATTAATTGTGATAATTTATGCTAAGCTAATAAGGAAATCTCATATAGAAAATGTTGCTACAAATCGAAATTAGTTCCGATTCGTTTAAAGTGTTAAGGTGTGTCCATAGCGTTTGATTTTTTAGTGCCAATATTAGCGGAGATGGTGGCTAGGTTGAAATGCTGCCTGGACCAGAATATTCTTGTCATAGCATGAGGCTGCTAATAAATAGACTGCTTTCATAAGCGCCGTGTTATTCACGACGTGTACCGCGATGTAAACTACGCCTAATATGGCTTCTCGAAATGAAAAGTTTCTAACATAGACCATTAAATACATTCGTTTTAAGTGAGGGATTTAATAGTTATTCGCAGAATATTGAACAGTAAGCAGTAAGCAAAAAACGCAAATATTAATTGCTTTTAATTATTTATATTCATTCGCTGTGGATGTTTTCGTTACATTTTCCATCCGTAGATGTGGCTACTATAGCAACCAAATCTTTTATGTTACCTATTTTTGTTTTGGTATTGGCTCAATAGTTTTTGATTTCAATTAAATTTTGAAACCAATCATAATGGAAGTCAGGTATTCCGATTAAATATCCATGTTAATTATGAATATGATTGTGGAATGCAACGAGCTGGAGCCGAAATATGTACAACATTACGTGATTACAAAATAAAATTATAGTAATTCTTCCTAGTCAAGTAAGTGCAAAGAAATTACTTGCCAGCATATTGTGTTCAACCATCACTTTTGACAGGCTTAGAAGTTAGTAAGCATAGATTTTGAATCAGGTCAGTTCCATTAGTTGTGTATTAAAAACCATAGGTTTTTAAGAGTTTATCCTTGCTAAGCGTTGCAGTTTCTAAAGAATACCGCTTAAAGCAAAGCTAGTATAAAAGTCATCATGTGGCACCTCCTGTCGCCTTCCGAAGTGCAGCTACCCGAGACCGACGTGGCACGGGCTCAACAGGCTGTCGGAAATCTCCTGAAAAAATATTTAGCCACGATTTCTCTACAGCCATCCATAATTTCAAACGTGTTGCCAGTGCAGAACGACCTTTGGATCATATAACAGGTATATTCAATGGCGATCTAAAGTCTCCAATTTTATTACAACCATGTTTTGTGTCTTCACTGTAGAAACTGCACCAAAGCTTTTAAATATAGGGAGGATTTGAATTACAGATTTAATTTGTAGTAGTTTGTAGACTGAAACTATTACCTACTTTACACAACTTAAGATAAATATTTTGTGCTCTACTTCGTATGTTATTAACGGTAGGTAATAGTGTGCTGAGGAAGAGAAATTGATTGGATGAATATAAAATAAGTTAAAAGAATTCTTAATAAATAACAGATGTAATGAAACTATCATACTGCTACTATTCATTAAGAAAACCGATGTTTTCTTGACTGTTACATTGGGAAAAAATGACTATTCATATTGGTTTCCGTATTGTTTACGGCGTGAGGAAAGGTCGCAGCAGTCACCCTGAAGGGCTATGTCGTCAGCTGGTAACTAGCCTAACTCGATGAGGGGCCCAAACAGTACGCTAGACTTGACATAATGACGTTAGGACCCTCTCGCCGGCGAAGATGCGATACTACGCACTTGCCGGGCTCTTGTGTTCAAAAATGATTATCTGGAAATAATTAGGTAGACCAGCGTACTCCATCTCGTTAACTGCTGAAGGTTTTTAATTTTCTTGTTAGATTTTTACTGCTTGTTGAGTTCCTCAGAACAGGGAACTGATTTGAGGCATGGAACGTGAACGAACCTGCGATAATATCACATCCAACCAATCATTATTATTTACCTTAATTAATTTTATTTACTTATAAGTAATTGTACCAATGTATGTAACTTCATTTATTGTATCGTAGGATTCCTTAGTCTGAAGTGTGTGTAAGCTTTTGGGGATAGAACAAGTTAGTATCTATAAGTAGTGTTAAGCTCTTTGTTTGTTGCGATTGTAAGCAGCAGAGATTCGTGAACTGTCGTAACGGACACCTGTATGTGTCTGAGGCTCCGTTGTAACGAGGTATTAAAAAGATTTTAATGCGTGTCCGTAACAAAGTTAAGAAGGGATGTTTTGCATATTCAAATAAATTTTTGGTAATAGATGTAGTTAAGAATAAACAGAAAAGTGATTATAATTCCTTCGTAACAATACTTTCTATCATTTTTGGATGATGAAATTAATTAACAGTGTTGTAACTTCAAAATTAAATGAGCAATAGTTAAAATATGTACGAGAGGAGATGGGGCTTCTTATCCATAACGCGCCGTAATTTGCTATAGGTGGAAATGTTAATATGCAATTTGATTCTTCGTGGGTTGACCTGGTTGCTTAAGTCAGTTGATTAACCACTCTAATTAGGAAACCTCAAAAACTCTCTAGCATTCGCCTCGCCTTACTATTCATGATAATTCCATAAGGCAGGTATATCGCAGGGTTAAAATAGCGGGGAAAGGATTGTTGGCGAGGAATGTAAAGGCAATTGCTTATGCCCTTTTTTGACGAGCCTTCACAGAAATCAGCTGGATTGATTTTAGAAAACTATAGAGAGTCGGGTTCTAGTGGCCGGAACCGAGAATCGAACATGGGTCCACGACCAAATATTAACGCCAATCTGTCAGCACCCGTTCCTACTAGGTCAAAAAATATTCCTGGTGTAGATGTTATCTTCCACTAAGAAATTGTTTGAATCATCTAACGAAACCGGATCGTTAGCTCAGCTTTTATTCGGGAGGGATAGGAGCCAGAATTTTGCTTTTAAAAAGATAAATAGAAACAGTGATCGAATTAGCTTCCTAGATCAGTTTATTGTATCAAAAGTAATTCTTAAAATTTATTTGTACAGAAAATACGGCAATATATGGAGCATAACGAATCAGTTAGATAGAAATTTTGAGAAAATCCGACAGCACACAATGATGGAGCTTTATACGTTTGTACCATCATTATGGGCGTGAATCATTTACATTGTCCACAACATAAATTATTATTATTATTATCGTATACCAAGTACAACAAAAGACATGTCAATCAGAAACTAAATCTATAGATTCAAGCCAAATTCTGGCAGTTGGTCCAGCTTGATGTAGTGTGAGAAGGCCTCCAGATAATCTTCTTGCTGGACAGTCCATCACAATGTAATCAGCAGTTTGGATACCACCATGGTCACACAAAGTATCTTCACGGAGACCCCCCTTATGCCTGGTTGCATTGCACACTCCGTGGCCTGTGCGAAATCTGTTCATTTGAGACGAAAGACGCTTAGGCAAATCAAATCCTGGAACAAAGGTTGTCGGATCTTTTACTAGCCCACAGTTGTGTGGGCTGTTGGCTTCCCTCTCCTTTCTCCACTCTTCATACAAGTTAGAGTTGTTATGTCTGAGACTGGCTGCTTCCATGTAGGCAGTTCTCCTCGATTTTAATCGTGTGCGAGGCAGCTGAAGGAGGTCACAATGCAGAGGAATCATGTTGTTTTCCTTCACTCCTTCCAATTCTCTAAGCAATATCAATTTTCTCCTCAAATGTGGTGGAGGAACGTTGGAAAGTACAGGCAGCCAGGATACTGGGGTAGACCTAATGACACCACTCACTGTTCTCATAGCAGCGTTAAGCTGGGTGTCAACTCTGGCAGCATGAGCACCACCAAGCCATGTGGAGCAACAGTATTCTTCTGCGGAGAATGCCAAGTGAAGGGCTGCTCCTCGAAGAACTTGCGCGCCTGCGCTCCATGACGTACCAGCCAGTTCCTTAACAAGGTTCACAAGGGTCTTCATTTTCTCTGCAGTGTTAGATAAATGCTGATGAAAAGTGAGGGCTCGGTCCAAGGTAACTCCCAAATATTTGGGGTGGTCTTTGTGTTCTACTCTTCCAAGGGGTCCGAAGGTTGGTCTTATTCTGACGTAGGCAAGCTGGTTTGAAAGGTGGAAGCAGCAAGACTCTGTCAGATTATATTTTAGTCTCCGCCTAGAGAAGAATGTGTAGGCCTGGTTAAGACTCACAGAGAGTCTATCTTCAAAAATTTGGAAGTTTCTATCCTGGAAAGTAATAGCCAGATCATCGACATACTGAAATTTCCTGCAACTTAGTTGAGGTATGTCCGCAACATTTAAATTAAGAAGCACAGGTGCCAACACCAAACCCTGAGGCAGTCCATTGGTGAGAACACGCCAGCGACTCTTTTGGACACCGCAATGGACCTGGATTTTGCGATTACTCAGCATGTTGTTCAAGAGTTCAGCTATTTTTTCTTCACGGTAGAGCATTTAGGTATTTGAGGAGGAGACCTTCACGCCTGACAACATAAATGAAGAGGGTAGAAGCAACTGAGATGTCAGAATGTTCTGGCGGAATACAATTAGAAAAGAAGTGAAGAAATAAGGGACGAATTAACGTTTTTTACAATGAATAAAGAAATAATTAGATACGAGAAGATATGGGTGGAACATACAACATGTGTGGAAAACACCAGGTCAGCAAAAATGGTGTTAAATTACATAAAAAACGGAGAAAGTGGAAAATAGGTTGGCCTAAGAGAGGATGAGAAGATGAAACAATCCCTAAGAGATTTAAGCCTTAAAGATGAAAAAATACTGTCAAAATACTGTTTTGCGACCTGTTAAACATGGTTAGAAATGCATCCTGTAGTGAACGAGAGCATACATGTAATATCTCAGATGGTGTAATTACCTCTGGCTGTAGTCACACAAAATCTCGTAATCATCTATCCTGTACAGCGGCATGGACTCTGAGAAAGTGGTTCTCTTTATTTTACGGCCGAACGAATATAATACTAATTTGGTGCTATACCAATGCTGCCCTCATTTTAGTGATAAGATGTAACGAAAACTTTCTTCTATATAGCTTTCACTGATTTGAAGCAACCATTTCCCGTGAATGAACTGATGGAGGAAATCCTCATTTCGTTAAATGGCAGCTCGAATTGTAGTTTACCATCAGAGGATATCTGGCGAAACACGTCTTCTATGCCAGTTATAATTTTGTAAACACACACTAAGTGTATCTTTCATACCTTTATGATTAATAATTTTAGATTTTTAATTTTAATTTTTATGAAGGAGTGAAAATTGATTAATTTTGCAAGAATCTCGACGTTAGTTGGAATTTAGGAAATTGTCACAATATGACATTTATTTTCTTATCATTGGCGATTACAAGTCTGAGCGAATTTACCGTTAACATTAACAAAAATTGGCAAAATCATAAAAAGCAACGCTCAGAGGTACAATTAGCCGTCATGAGCAAGCAAACAATTGTGTATTTACTTTTAAATATATCTCAGAATCAAAATGCAAGAAATAATGACAATTGGAAACAATGAAAAATACAAGTTATGACGACCTCAGACAAAGGTATCATAATACTGTAACTTTACAGTTAAAAAAGAAAATCATGGGCGCCAGAATGAACAATATATCATTCGAAAATAACTAGTTCTGGCAAATTATGCCGCTAGCTCAGGGGTTTATACAATTACAAAGTTAGAACATGGATCTATCCTCTCAAAGTCATTTAAGGGTTCTGTTTCACGGAATGCACAATCAGCTGGCTTGGTCGTAATAAGTTACCATTGTAGTTCTGCGTCTGATGTCTGCGGTGACCGGAGATGACCAACGGTATGTGAGATTATCTCACACGGCGGCTACAGACACGTCCTGTCTGTTAATGCGCATCATCGCATTACTGGCGGTTTCGCCGTGATAAGCCTGCTCCAGCAAGGCAAGCTGGCAGCCAGAAATCATACAACGGCAGTTGGCGAGAGAAGCCAACTTTCCAAGTCCACCCCAGACTAGACTCGCATAGAATCGAATGTCCAGCTCCTCGCTCTTCGGTCCACGAGGAAAACTTCTCGCTCCGCCCCTTGTAGTCTCGAAGCTCACATCTAACAGAAATTCCCAGGATTTTAAGTTATACGCTCATTTGGATTTTATCTTCAGGTCGGCACCTAATGTCACGTGATATCCCCGATACCTGATTCGCCCCGCTCATATCACAGAGGTCGGACATATTCGCCGGGGTGACAGCACATTCGGGTGTCGGGTGGTAGGCATTTCCCGCCAGGTGAGTGACCCTGTTGACCACCCATCCCCAGGGAGCAGAATGTGTGGTCCGGCAAAACCCCAGATCCGCGACGTCCTGTCGCCATGGTTCGGGAAGACCACGATTAGCTTCAAGCCTACGCAGCTCAACAACTCTTTAATATTCGCTTTACCAAGATACACTGTATGTTCACCATTTCATTACAGTCCTCACTTGGAATCTTGCGTACTTTATAAAATTACAACAAAAATCTATTTAGGTGGTCGCCCAAGATTTATGTAAATTACTCTAACATTATGACATATATAATAAAAATACACCTTGTAACGTGACGTGCTGTCGCCACGTTACAAGGTCCATACATGAATTCAGTTCAAACAACTGCTTAATGATGACAATTTTTTAGTGTCCCCCTGTAGTCAAACATAGGGTTATTTTGACAAAGTTCAATGTGTTGTGTGATGTATGATATATATGTTCATATATTTTTTGAATTTTTCTAGTTTAATTTATTTGTTGGTCACATTATGGAGTTTCCCAGTTAGATAGTTTATTTAGCCTTTGATGCTATAAATACAACAGTGATGGTGCACCGTATATCTGTGGTGGCGAGTTTGCGAGAAGTATGGGTATAAGTAAAGATGATCGTTGGTTGCGCTAGAAGAATCCCGTATTCTGATATCAAAGTGCTCTTTTGGTAGGATAGAGGGAAAAATCACTTAAAATATGTTTACATTTCTAAGACAAAATTCGTTTTTGCAAACAAGTTTATATATTTCAAGTAGGCAAGATCTACTTCTAGAAAAAAAATATTACACATGAAAAAAAAACCTTAGTTCACAACCATAGGTTTGTCTGTTCCTTGTTTAAGAGTCAATTTTTAAAATGGAGGGCGGTCATTTCCTTTCGCTTAATATCTATAGTTTAGCGTGGAATCCAAACCAGGGTGCGCTTGAAACTTTCTTCATATATAGAATTGTAATCTCGTAAGAAGAATAGATATTAAAATCTGTTAAAAATTCTTTGAGGAAACAGAAATCTTTCGATCTTTGGTCAGTAGTTATTGCTAGTCATAGAGCATAACGATGTGCGAGATGTGTCAAAAAAGAATCTGATCTTATGATCATTATCGGTGGAAAGTAATAATTCTGTGACAACGTTACACTTGCAATCACTGGAATCAAACATTTTCATTTTTGCTTACCGGCTGTCAATTAAGTTTCTGGTTGCTGCAGAATATGTTCATCATTTTTGATCAAGACTGCGTGAAGGAACTTCATGACTGATACATGAATTCATAGAAAATAAAATATTTGGTCATCTGTATGCTCCTTGCTGTTTCAAAAAGTTAAAATCCTACTTAAAGGAGATTCTTACAGAGTTATCACTATATTTTATCCTGAGAATGAATTGCCGACAACCAGTTTAAGGCCATCCACAAGCTCCTCTAGCAAAGGAATTATCGGTGTGCTGAGAGTATATAAACAGGAGGTAAAGGAGAAGTAGAAATAAATATTTGTTACTACAGTAGTCAGATAATATATTAACATATTTCTTGTTACATTTTGCTATTTGATAAAAGATCATTCGCAAGATATTAAAATTTAAAAAATAATTATTGTTTCTGCGAAGTGTTCTGGGCGGGACGTGGCGTGAGTTTAATAACGGATATCTCTTCTTCTTTAAATTATAAATACCGCCACAGATTCCTAAATGATTTTATACTGCAGTTATGAAACCGCTCACCATTCACAAGTACCGCTTTTCATTCTCTGTTTTACAGCAACGTAAATTTTGAGGTAAGCTGCACTGTTTTATGTCTCCACAATATTGCATTTTCCAGCTGGATGTAAAGATGATGTGCTGTTAAATGTTATACCTGGCGGCAGTATCTGTACAATATCTCAGGCATTCTTCGTGTGTAGTAAAAGGAGAGAGAAAAATAATGGTGCAAGCAGTTTTTTTCGATTTCATACACTTAATAACTTAATTCGGAACGGAAGTGAAAGAGAGCACACAGGTCAAAGTCGAGGAATTTAATTCCCTTATTAATTACTTCCTTTTGGCGTTCAAGCAAATGATATTATATTTTCTTGAAATATGGAAAGAGAATAATTTTGATACAGGTAAAATTTATAACATACCACAAAATCGCGGAGAATATTTTCCATAGGTAAAGAATGAGAACGTCTTATAAGTGCAGTAAGTTCCGGAAAATATTATTTTCACAGTTGAAATGGATGATTCACTAAAACTATAGAGGAAAAATAAATTATTTTCGAAATAAACTTTATTTTATTCGAAACTTCGTTTGTGTGTTTACTGTCAGTTGTAGCTGCTGTAGAGATACGAATATTTGAACAGAAAACGTTTACTCTACTTTGAACCGCTGTTTCCGTTAAGCAACACGTGTTTAAAAAATTTAGCATTAGCTTTATAAAATAAGTTTTGGTCACTTTTCAATAGACCAAAAAATCTATAGCTAAGAATTTCACAATCCGTAACTTCAAACGTTAATTACTTCTTATATATTAACCTCTCAAATTCTGTTTCAACTAAAAAATAAAAGCTTATGTAAAATACGTTTTACGAAATGGTAGTTTCCAACAAAATATTTCATTTATCCGGAAACAGTGCGTGATACATATCTTGCATCTATTTGTATGAAGTTCGTTCACTTGGGGATTTTTCCGGCAATTTCTCTACTTGGATCTGCTCTAAAATAGTTCAGGAATGACGTAAGTAATGCTATTTTTTAAAAAACTGTGTGGATTTGTCCCATACAACACTACAACGGACAAGAATACACATAACTTCGAGCTCCGCATAACCTGAGATTGTATTATTCCTCCGTAAAATTAGAAGAGGTAGGTCCCATCAGTTACGTCTCCGAAAATAGGCTTCTTCAGCGGTAATGATGGCCTGGATGATTTATTTCTTTACAAGTACCGGTAAGCATATTTTTTGGTGAGTTTTCTTTTCACATTAAATGCTTATTTGAATATGCCCTTTTTATCATCTCCGTCTTAACCTATATTGGTTCAAGTAATCTTTCTACCTGGCTCAACAATAATTACACAAAACTTATGGAAGTAGCTTAATAAATCAGAACTAGACTTATAAAAACAATTATTAGTGACATATTGCACCTATTTATCATCACTACCATTACCGCCATTTATGAGAAAATACTTCCTGGATACTAAGTAGCCCGCATATTTGAAAATAAGTATTAGATTTACGAACTTACTTAACCTTAAAGTAATGTACCCTACTCTGAAGCTGTAAGCACGTGAAAACTGCAAATGGGCATTTGTAATAACATGAAAAAATTTAAAAAAATGAGTTTTCTAATAGTATACCTTTTATTTGGTCCAGCAGCAGGGATGGGCAAATGAAAAAATATATCTATAAATATCATATCGATATTAACAAAAAGTGTTGATAAATGTCGAAAAAAATATCAAATGTTGATGTATCGATATATTTATTTAAAATATTAATTATCTAAAAATATTCGTAAAAAAATAGCAAAATTTTTGGTAAAATTCTGAAAATTAAAGTCACATGTAGAAATTATAGATACTTTTACCAATTTATTTACTTTTACATTCTTCGAAACCAGCATTCGTCTGATATAGACATCAAAAGAACTCTCTGTTTCATATGTTCCTCCGTCAATACACTCCTGTTGTCCGGTACCGCCGAGTTAACTGCAAGAAGCCACTTTTTCGGACGTCACAGAAGAGGCTTGGCATAGCAATCAATTCAACGCGAGTTCCGAAAGCAGTTTACCCAAACTATACTCGGTCTGATTTCCTATGTATTATTGATTCGTCCAGATACTGCTTAATCTCAAACGTTAAAAAAAAAAAAAAAAAAAAATAAAAAAAAAAAACGTTGACGTTAACGTAAATCTGTTAAAATTTAACAGCTTTTTTTAACCTGGTAACTATTGATGAAAAACTATAAAAATACGACGAATTCACTTTAAAAAAGAAACGCGATCAGAAGATTGGATACTTAAGTATATTTATCCAATATATATGCAACTCATGAACTTAGATATTGAAGTGGGTTCTTACAAAAAATATCTAACTGGCACTTAGAACTGATTCTCCAAAAGTATAGATTTTTTATATATCTAGAATAAAAATATCGACGATAAATATCGATTATTTTATGAAAAATATCGATATATTTTGTTCAAGCCCATCCAGCAGTGTTAATGTTTTTTATTCAATAAGACTTAAGTGGGAAGATTTTCTGTATAAGATATGCGAAAATTGGGTTCTGTTAGTTTTTTATAAATTGAAACATATAATCTCTTCTCTTCTGAAACTTCGTGACGTTTTAGAAATATACAGTACTCATTTATTCATAAAAAATAGTCGGGCATTGAATCGAACCACGTTTCCCAGATCGTGGAGGGCAAATGATTTTCCAATGACGTGGCCTTGCGAGATGAACTCGTTTTAGTTCGTCCAAATAAAATTTATGTCAGTGACCACAGCATTAAAAATTCTTGTGATTGGCTAAGAAGAAAATCCCACAATTTCTCGAGTCCTGCCGATACTGGGAATGCTTGTAATTCACCGAAACAATTTTTTCAGCAGATTCCAGCGATTGTCTCACACCCAGAAGTCCCCTTCTCTTCTAGCGACAAGCACGAACTACAAATTTACGGTTTTAAAGCTCGTGTGGCCTTAAAACATCCTTTTAAACGATCTCTCCTCATTCACATAAAATTTAGAACTCAAATTCGGGGAATCACCTCGCTAACTTCCACCTTCGGCAGATTTGTCATCTATATAAAACGACCTGGTATCATCTGCAACTGGGACACCACAGTTTGTCCCGGCAGATCGTGGTGGAGTCACAGCTCTGGGCCCTTGGTGTCTGATGTTTTACGGATGGTGATACGCCTTATCGGAGTTACTGCGCTAGGAGTCAGGTGATCACTTGGTGAAAATCAGTAAACTCTCTGGGGTTCCAGCCCAGTTATCGACTTAAACAGAGTACCTGGAACTGTACCCGTCACCACGCCACCGACATCGAGGCAGACGACTCGCCTAGCCGGAGGAAGAAGCCTGCTCGTTATATCAATAATGTTCGGCAGTATCTTCATGTGATTTTCATTTGATCAGAAAGCAAAACAGCTCAGTCACCACTTATTAATTTAATTCGTGTTTCAAGACAAAAATAAATCAGTGTGTTTGATCCTTGAGCTAATTTTGAGTTTTATATAAATTTTAAGCATTGCCATACTTTATATGATTGTGTAGTTCATTTGATCCTATGAATCATTCAAGCTATATCATTATAAGATCTGTCATGCTAATTAACTTTGCTTCCATTTATTGCACCTCTCGCATAAAATAATTAAAGTAATTACAGAAGAGTTATTTACAATTTGATTTCCCAACAATGGTCTTATTACTACGATAAACAATACCATTACAATTATCGCCCAATATTGAGGCTTATACTAACCAACCACAACAACCTTTCATTCCCCGCCATGTGAAAGATAAAATAATTTTGGAGGCGATAGGATTGACTATGAAAATTTCGTCAACCCGGGAAATAAAATATGGTATAACTGTACTTTCAAACACGTTTGTGAATGCAGGAAGTATAGTTTTTTGTTTTTTGTTTTTGTTTTTTTACTTTGGAATTCCGTTCTGCTTTTCTTTCTGTATAAAATCCTTCATTATCTTTCTTCTATAGTGTGCAAAGAATACCAAAGTTGCCCTTTAAAAAACATGAGTGTAAAACAATACATAAAATGGAGTTTCATATGGTAAAATTTACTTTCTGAGAAAGAAAAATAAACTGTAGACATGTGATTCTTCTACTGGGAATACTGGAAATTATTTGTGCATTTATTTTTAATCTGTTATTGTAAAAATACTGGTATTAGATATTGCAAACATTGGAATGCAAAAACTCATGTGGTTTTGTTGAATCTCCGATTGCTTCACATGTAAGAGAATACAAGAATTTCCTTTTCTGCGTTTCCTAAGAGTCCCTAAAAAAAAAAAAAAAAAAAAAAAAAAAAAAAAAAAAAAAAAAAAAAAAAAGCGTTTTTAAGCAGCTTCTTAGGATTACATACACAAAAAAGCATCACTCAAATTGCCCCACTATGGTTTAGTAGGTAGATAGACCCAGAGTTGATTTGCATGATCTGTCAATACAGTTTGAGTAAGCTTCTTCGTTGAGTACGATCTAAACCTGATGCAGACCATTCCTCTGTCCTTAGGAAAATGAAGCGTCACCTCACACGCTGAATGCTAAAGTTATCTAGTAAATTGTTATTTACTGCAAACCTACAGATTTCCCTTTTAATCTATCAGTTGCTTTAACTGGAGCCATGGCATTCCCCATTTTTCATTGATAAATGTTTCTGATAGCAAAGTGAAACATTTAAAAGCGAAGTATACATGAGCTAGCATACGTCATGAACTAAAGTTTACACAAAAATTGGTGATAGAAATGAAGTAATGTGGAAAGTAATAAATACATTAAAAAGTAAATCAGAAGAAAAAATTGATAGTAGGAGCCACACGAGATTAGCACAATTTTCTAAGAAATACTAAACTTGTTAGATAAAAAAAGGAAGAGTAAAACTACTCAACATGAAAACGGCAATTTAAATAAACAAATAGTAAGAAAATCAAAGAAATGTCATTGCAAGATTGTAGAAGTAAATCGCTATAGGTAGAGCAGATGTGGCATTTAGAAAGGTGAAACTGATCTTTGAGAAAATAAAATGAAAATTTATTTACATACAAACGGTTAATTCAAAAAATCTTTTAAGCTCAGAAGAAATGGCGGGGATATATGATGTAGCTATATGATGGGCATTCTAATTCGTAATGTGCAAGAAAACTAATAAGATTATGATATCAGTGTTCAAAAGAATCGTTTTAGACACTTAATTCCAAAAATTCAATTAGAAAACAGAAAGTAAGTGAAGATGGGATTCTGTCAGAGCTAAGGATCTCTAGAAATATGAGAGACATACAAGATTGTTCAGACTGTTATCTAAAAGCTGCAGATGAGATATAGATACCGAAGGTTTCCTTTTAAAGCTTAAAGTTCTACTCCATATTAAACATTATAAAGGATTAACAGATAATAGCAGAGACAGTAGATGAAGGAATATATTTTGGGAAAATTTCGGTACAGATAAAAAATCAGCATATTCACAAATATTCTTTAACGGTTTCTGATTTATACGACTTATTAAACAATGCGTCGACGTGGGACACCGAAACGCGTCATTACGAAATTCAAGCTCTGAATGAAGACACTGCACCTGATTCCTTAAGTTGTAGGGGGTAAAATCTCCACTGCGAAAGATGGTGGGGGTGGAGCCTATTTTTACACTTTAAATCTCTACAGGGAAACTTAATTTATCTTTAGAAATAACGATTATATAGTGAAATCACATTTGACACCTGTGCAAAATACAATTTCAAAACATGCATTACTAGTTGATTATGGAGATGGTATCTGAACATTAACGTATAGAAATAGCCAAGAAGATAATTTAATTGAAAACATATGAGGTAATATTATACTTCAGTAACCCGCGCAGGCCAACACACGTTGACAATACTGAGAAAACTAAAAGTTCAATAGCTAACTTTTAAATAATGCTGCAAACGGAATCGAAAGTAGAGCAAACTTATCAGAAAAACATGAGTATATAAAAATATATATATTCTTGCCACATGAAATATACAATGTTCCAAGTAATTTTTCCAATTTTTTTATAAGACTGGATTTGAGTGAATATCTCTGCGACAAAAAAAATTAAAAATTAATAATAATAATATATATAAAAAATATATCTTTGTTGGCAAACCGATGGTGAGAAGTGCACAGCCATAGAACTCTCAGAATATACTGACCGCTGACGAAACGGAGGGCACTCAAGCGAGTTGCTACGCAATGCGCTATATTTGTCCGCGGAAGCTCTCTCGTGCGTCACCTTTGAAAGCTAATATGGTCATTGTGGTTTGGAGAAACTAGCTTTGGATTTTGAATGTACTTCGCTGCAGTTAAACTAACATGGTCGTCGTGTTTGATGTAAAGGCCACTCGCTGTGGTTTGCCACCTAATGAATTTAAACTAGTATTGTGGGTAGACAACGACAGAGTAACGCAACAGCTTTGAACTATTCACAAACAGCAAAGCACTTCACTCTATTTCCTGAAGTTAACGTCCATTATTTACTCATTAAGCTTCATAGAACACCAGCTGAGACTAAGCATTTAAATCTAAAGAGCTACATACTGGAGAAATACAGTACTTTATTTCTGTACGCATGTGTTAATTTCACTGTGTAATTATGTGTCTGTCAATTTCCGTTAACAGCAGTATACTAAAAAACGACACCCTGATCGTGTATTATTAGATTTTCCAATAACAATAATGATCAGTGGATAAGATATCTCTAAAATCTTTTAATGAATTTCAACCAAATTAATTTGAACATAATCGACACAATACGAGTAGATAACTAAATCAAACACAGAAAATGGTTCAAAAGATGAAAATTTATTTTTTAATTTAAAAAATGTAAGCTCATGGCGCATTTGTTATCTGATTTGAAAACTTTACTATCAAATGTTGTATGTTGTTACTTGTCGAAAATAATAGGTAAAAAGGAATAAAATTTTCTAAATTTGTTCGTTTAATTTTTTGCGGAAACTATCATCTTCAAAAAGATTATCTAGTTCCTTCCACATTCTACTAATGCAGTTATAATTATTTCCTATGATTTTTCGAATTTTCTATTGTAATTGTGTTCGAGGTACGAAGAAATTTCTAAGTTTAAAGTATCAATAGTTGTGAACCTGGAATTGCTTAGTGTTTCCGTCAGTCTTTCAGAACTGATCTGGAGCTAATGAACGTCTGATAGTTTGCATTATCTTTATGAGATTTTATTTAGCTCCTTCTACCTGAAGCACGTACTACAACAATTATTCGTACACAAAAATTTAGCCATATGAGGTACTGAATGTCGGCGTTCGGTTTGTAAACCCGAATGGAAGTACTGAGTTTCGTAAAGGTTGTAAAAACAGGATTGTGGTGACTAATTTGTCTAAGATCATTATTTCATTATTATGTGAGTAATAATAGCATTTCTGTAAAATCTTACGTCTTCGCTGCTAGTTTCTCTCTTTTTTTTTTTAGTTTTTTGCATGATCGATGTATTTAAGATACTGAACACTTCAATACCTTTTTATTTTGTTTATAAACTTCACGCTTTATTCCAAAATGAGTTCGAAATTTATCGTTAGTATATTAAACAGAAAAATAACAATAATAATAGTGAAGCGTCAAGTATACTTAATAACAAGATACAGCTATCGTTACAAAAAATTTACCTTTACAGTCAATGGTATTAAGCAAACTAATTTCAGTAAACTCTCACTCGTAAAAAACCAGGAGTGTTAGAATATACGAGACGAAAGTAATGTTTTCTTCATTACTGCTTGTTCATTATTGCGATCGGAATCGACGCAGTTGAAATAAAAATATGACAACAAGAAAAACGAGCAAATGATGGAATTGAGAAAAGTTGACAGAATGTGTATGGCTTTATTCCTCTTTATTATCGATAAAGTTCCTCGCATTTAATAAACAGTGACATTTACTCTGAGTTTGGTATCTGCTCTCCCTAGCTTCGCTGTTAATGGCTTCTCCCTGAAGGATTTCTTCGCCAACAAGTTTATACTTGGAGGAAATAACAACTTTTAATATTCACAGAACTTCTTTTCATCCATAAACATCACTGTTTCTTTCAGGAGTACCATTTCTGGAGTTAAAAGACTTAAAAAGAACGGTCTTAATTTTTTTAAAAAAATATTGTGATTTTTACTTCTGGTGCATGAATATAAATGGAAGTCAAAAATACAAAATATTACATTCATATATGTAACTTGAATACACAAAATGATAAGATACGATTATGAGTTCTTACTTCCATAGCAACTGACAAAGATTTCATTTCTTTAAATCTGAAGGAATTATTTTAGCTTAATGTCGTAATGACAGTATGTCAGTTTTTATTTATTTTATGTGCACATTAACTTATTATGTGATAGATGTGTTATGTACAACAAATTTTAACTGCTATGTGCTCACAAGAAAGAAATGTAAATGGGAAATAAATTACTGTTAATAAATTTTATCCTATTGAAATTAAACAAGCAGTGTTCCTTGGATGCACTCTCAGAGTTAATGAACATTTTACAACCTATCCTTCAATAATTTAACGTTCGAAAGGGACCGAAAGGAAATTTTATGAGAAATACGAACATTAGGAAACATTTACATGTTCAGTACCAAAACTTTGAAAACACAAGTAAAGGGTTTTTAACAGTTGTCTTTATTGATAACTTCTGGCTCATATCTCGGTACAGTTCAGTGGCATCGGCATCAAGATGTAAGAACCACATCTTAGAACCCGCAGAAAATAGGATGGTTGTACGGATTCCTCAATTCCCATTCTGCTTCTTTCTTTTTCCCATAACCCATTTCCAGACAAACTTTTACTGATCTAACCGATGAAGCCAAAACATAGTGAAAGTCCCCTGGTTCTCCCTTTGCAATAAAGGAAGCTTTAAGTGAAATGCAGTCATTATGGAACGCAGAGACCAATATTCACTGGATTTTTTTCTCACAATCTTGTGAGGTAATTTAAATAGAATGTGCATAAATTTATGGTAAATTCTTGTTTTTCTAAAATAAAAAAAGATTGTATTTGTTTTTTTTAAATTTTTTGTTTTCTTAAATAGTAATATTTGATCACATTTATGAGATTCCCGGTTAAGAAGTTTGTTTCTTCTTTGATACCATGTACTAACCGTGAAGGCGAACAAGCGAGGAAGGAGTTTATCATTGGCGGTGTTAAAAAAAGCAGATAAAAAGGATTATTAGCACTGAAATTTGAATGTATGCGGATGAATGTTTGGCGGAATGTGAACTTAAATAACACACATAACGTTTCAAAGAATTGATTGCCACTAAAGAACCAAAACGAGGTCTGAACGAATAAGGTTGATGTAATGAGCGTAGTTTTCAGCCAACGATAGTGATTGTATTTAATTGGTGGTGTAAATAATCGGAAATTGGAAACGAAATTTCATTTCATTTGTGAGTAAAGCGAAATCTGAGAGTGAAACGGTTCCCTGATGTACAAACTGAATAATAAACCTGCTTACCGTACGGCGACAATTAAACCAGGAATGAATCTTCCTGCATTGGAAAGAAGGCTACTGGAAAAATGTAAAGAAATGAAATATATGAGATACTTTTGTGCGATTAATGAATTGGTTGAGTAACAAGTATTTCCAATTCATGCGACATAAATTTCTATTAGTATGTTCGAAGAAAGTTTATGACCATCAAAATTTAAATAAAATCCAGGCACAAAAAAAAGGAACTGAAAAGGAAACAGTCAAGTTAATATAATAAGGTGCAACGTTTCAGACACCAGCGCGTGTTAAACAGTGTTTAATACAAGACAGTAGTCTGTCACCGCAAATACTCAGATTTTATGTTTAGGAAACAATGATACAACTGAAAGTTAAATTCATGACTGCAACTGAGGGATGTGAGGGGGAGGGGGGAGGGACGAATCCTGTGCTCGAATTTTCCTGAACTTGCAATGGACTTACAAAGAAGTATGGTATGAACAGAAATTTGGAACTTCATTTGGAGCAAATACGAAAGAAATCAAACAGACGTTATGAAGTGCAGAAGGAGTGTCAATAAAAAATTGAAAAAAAAAACAGCACACACAATAAAGGAGGGAAGAAAATTTTTCGTAATTCGGCGATAAGACCATTATAACAAACATAAAAAAACATCATAGCATAAATAGTCTTTTTCGAAAGAAGATAGGATTTTTCGCATCAAATATTCAATTAAAGGTCTGTATTTTGCCAAACTAAATGTTAGAGATGTTAACACAATATATTACGCATTAAGTGTAATTATTGGACGTTAGATGTTATTAGAGGATCCTATCTGTCAGAGTGGCTCAGTGCGCTGAAACGCCGAACACTGGATCCGGGGGATACAACGGGACCGGGCACCAGCTCAGGCCTCTGTGTACCAGCAACTCTGACTGCGGTTTATAGGCGGCTTCCGGAGCCATCAAGGCGAATGCTGCGACGGTCCCCTATATCCGCCTCACAAACAGTTCTCAAAAAGAATACTCTTATTACACACAGAGCGCAGATACACATTTCGCTGACAGATGACAACATTTCACTTCTTCTATTAGTACCTGGCAGTGAGTGTATAATGCTTGGTGCCAGCAAGAGCACGTGGCCGTTAATTAAAGCACATCGAAGACAGTCGATCCCTAATGTTGGAAAAAGATTGTGAAAAAGAAGAAGAAAAGCGTACTGAAGGATCTTAAACAATAAGTTGATCCTAAAGTACATAATGAATGAGTTTTTAAACTGTTCATTAAGTATGAATTGTAGCATCTTTTCGGAGATGAATTCATTAAACTGCATGACACACGGAATTGGTTAGATGCGTAATGAAGTGAACGGTACAAGAAGGCATATATTAGGACGAGCGAAACAAACAATGGAAGATGCAAGCTAAATAGAGTACGAGACTTTTGAAAGAAGTGTACAGGAAGGGAAAGGAAGTTAACGTCAGGGATCAAATTAAGCCAGTGGAGAGTCGGATCCATAAAAACCCTTCAAACACATATTTTCCCTCTACGTCGTCAATAAATTAACCGACGTGGTTAAAAACGAAATATGATATAGATACCCACGCAATTAATTTGAACTGCAGAGTACCCATGTTGCTGTGCACATCCAACGACCACTACCGTAGTCGTGGGGAAGGTAGCACCGTGGGTTGACGCCGCGCCGGTAGAGCGGGCTGGCTGTGCCGTGAGTAATTGGAGTCGCCGGCTCCTGCAGCCGAGATGCAGATGTAATGGCCGGAGACGGCTCCGCCAGATGACGTAATTGGAAGACAGATGAGAAACCGAGATGGCCTGTAGAGGGTGGGGATGAGGGTAGGGTGGCAGCCGTCCAGTTTATTACTTCTCTCCAGACTGCGGGAGTGCGCGAGCAGCCGACACCCTCCAGACTTTATTAGCTCTGACAAGCTTCTCCGCATGCGCGCTGTTCCGTAACGTCACCGACACTGCCCTCCAACTTTTTTTTTCTCAGCTTGCTGCTCCACGCACATTACTTATATTAGATCCTCAGTGTCTGCGTTGCAATATTAACGGACGTCATGCAGAGAAAAAACGGACTGTCTACACGCCAAGTCCTAGTAAGTAGGTCCCATAGCAGAGTCAGCTAACCGCGTTGTGAGGGATCTATCCATTGAAATTTAGTATCACTGTGCATCTTTTTATATAAAAAATAATTAACGGGATGATGTTTAAAGAGAGAGAGAAATCAGTACGGTGTGGACGCTGTTTAATCTCGTTTGCCACCTGCCTGGGCTGTGTTCTATTAAATTGAAAACGTTTATTTTGTTTTAAGGATTTCTCATGCTTCCACAGCCGTCTTTGTTAATAATATATGGATTTTTCAAAAATGCCGCGTTATTTATTTGCCCATCTAACCTTTTGCCTGACAGCCATCTTTCGAGATACTGTGTTTGTCTACAAAGCAAAGAGCGCCAACAGAGTACTAAGCCACTGTCTTCGGTGAAGTTGTTCGATTTCTTCAAAATTTCAGCTGTTTCATCCATTCGTCGATGTCACCACTGGTCTTCTCTCCATAACAACCTTTGTATTCAAATTTTATAGCGTGCCAGGTGTTGTTGGAATGACGAACTGCGGAGTATTAGTCGATGTTGTTTTGCTTATACTGGCGGATATGTTATTATTATTTTATTTTGTTAGTGTCATTCACATGATACTAAAAGACAAGTGAAACCTTACCGCCAAATCATACAGACCCCTTCGTGGGTCCCCGGCACTTTCTATTTCCGGAAAT
The DNA here is from genome assembly GCA_031002005.1 of Vandiemenella viatica. Classification (NCBI taxonomy): domain Eukaryota; kingdom Metazoa; phylum Arthropoda; class Insecta; order Orthoptera; family Morabidae; genus Vandiemenella; species Vandiemenella viatica. The sequence goes on from JARYHS010008074.1 coordinate 299,345,145, forward strand.
TAAGGTAGCAATCAGGTGTAACGGTATGTAATGTTGCGAATAACTACACCAAAAATATCAGACTTAATATAAATATTTGTTAGAGTCAGCTTACAAACCAAAAGATTTGCCTAAGCTAGTTTACGTAAACAGATTTCGCAATCATTTTCTGTCATTGTAAGAAAATCAAATTTCCGATCCGCAAGTTCTCACATTCACGCTGTAAAGGAATTAGTTAAATATATGGACGTAACGAATCATAAAATTCTCAGCGATGGATAATTTCCAGGTCCATGCTATACAGTCACTTATACAAAGTATGATTTAACGTTTGGTAGAAATGTGGAAATTTCTTTGTCTGAGAGTCTTCGCTTTTCATTCTCAGTAGTATTTAACTTTTTGTTAACATAAACAATGCTTTAAAGAGATTAGAAATATCACCCTCATGATTTATCAGCCATTTTCAATCATAAGCTTGGAGTCATGAGTAAATGACATTTATGAATTTGACAGAATGTGAAGCGTAGTCACTATGCCTGCTTCAGTGGCAGATCGGTGAGCCTTTCGCTTGCTACTATGAACCTATTCAAGTGAGATTAATGTAACTTATGTTCCATATGAGAAGTAAATTTTTGTGTGGTCTATGAGGGAGAAATTGGAGACGGTCCTAGCATTCGCCTAGGCGATTGCGGGAAACGTCTGTGTGGAATGTGTGGTTTAGGAGGCATTAATTTGGGACCTTCCCAACATTCGCCTATGTCAGTGCGAAAAATCGCTTAAAAACCGCAATCACGACCACCGGTATGTGGGAAACAGGACTCGAACTCAGCACCTCCTGGACCCAGTATCGCGGCGCCTTAACACTGGTGGGTCTCACTCTCTATGTAAACTGTATAATTCAATTAGTCTTGCACGGCACAAACGATGCCATATTCTCTGTTAAAGATCATCTATTTTCATATATCGGTGAAAATTATCTTAGAAAAAACTGCGCGAGAATCTGAGAAACGTTTTGTAGATACGAGTAATTAGATATACTGCCTTCGAGGGCAGTTACACCCATGTACTATCGAATGAGTGATGCTAACATTTATACAGGGCGGTGGGGCTGATTACCAGTCCATTATTAACAGGGTGCAGCATGCTACTGACCCGTTTGGGACGTGAGGTAAACTAGTAGTGAACTAAGTGCGTATAGGGCGACAAGTCAATCCGGCGCGCTAATACATGCTAAGTGGTGCGCGGTTGCGCCACATAGATCACACATTGGCCCGAGTTCCCATGGCAACAGGCGGCCTGTAACACGGCAGTGGCCTTGTAACGCCGCTCATTCATCACGCCAAACGGCAAGCGCCCTGGCCACGTGCGGACAATGGCCTCGAAAAACTCCCCCGTAGGTACCGCCACCCGAGTTGTTTAAATTAGCGACGACAAAACCCTCGACTTCTTTAATGGTAATTCACTCGCACCACTCTTAAAAGTACAGATCCGCGGGGCACGCCCTTTGTGTTCTTTTGTTCTGCACAATCTTTGCGAGAGAAAAGGCTGTTCTCCGTTTGCATGGATTAATAAGACAGACTTCCGGCCTTTTCACTTTTACAGGGCTTTCTAATCACAATTACTCCGAGGTTCACTTGCTAACCTTCTTATTATTTTCAACTTTATTGTTTATATCTCAAAATTCTTTAAGGTAATAATACTCAAAAAAATCTTTTTGTTTTTGTTTCGTAAACCTATTACATTAAAGTAGAACACAAGTAACGTATAGTGCATATTTATTTAAAATACTTTTGGACTTTTTTTTTTTTTTTTTTTAAATTAGCTTTTGGCATTTACAGGCATTCAGGCAGCTTCACAAATGTTCTTATTCATTTTAAAATTCATTATTAATTCCCTGAGTGTACATATTATACTCCTATCATAAACGTTTTGTACTACATGTAGACGACATATGATGGATATGACAATTAAAAACGCTCTAGGCAGGACTTGAACTGGCGACCCTCACAAATCGAGACCAACACGCTAACCCCTACGTTTCCATCCACGGCGTATTGTTTCTTAATATTGTAATCCGAAATCATATAATAATCAAACATCAGCAGCAATGCTGAGTAGCTTTCGTAGATAAACTGAGCCATCCAAAACAAATATTATTATTGTAGTGTCATCAAAAGATGTTATGTCATCTAACAATCGCGAGGCGGATCAAAAGATTTTGTGGCTACTAACCGCGTGGTTATTATTCATATATCAAACTCCACATCTTAGTTAATTGTTCTCATCTGCATTTAACAACATCTCCAAAGCCCCAAAGACAGCTTAATAAACTTCATTACATTAAATAGTCAGCATGACACGGCTATTGAGCTTGTATCTGAGTAGTTATTCCTGATCGCATACTCCGGTAAACAGTCACAAAGCAGCCAATCAACTTACAGAATTCCATAGAACCGTTCGTAACATTAACAGTACTGAAAATTCATAAGCAACAGTCTCACGCTATCGATAGGCGCAAAAACAATCCATTGATTTTAAATGCTATTAACAGGATCTGTAAAAAGTGATTTCGAACATTAAAGAAAATAACCAACAGTGTGCGACTACACTTTGAACCTTTTAGTTTGTCTGTGATAGTAACAAATAATTTGAGATCATAATGGTTCACGAAAGAAATACACTGTAGTGCGAAAAATTAAAACGTACCACTAGAGATAAATCATTATTTTAATCGTCAGTAATTATCGACCTTACAATGCAGTTGTCGATCAAATTTTGGTCAAGTATTTTGGTTGGGAATAATTAGATCTTGTACCTTGTAATCCTGACCTGGAACCTAGTGACCTCGAGGTATTCCTCCACCTAAAATAGTTTCTTGTCAACTTGTGTTATAATGATGTACACAAAAATGGTTCAAGACGCATGGGGTTGATTTATAATAAATGCTTTATACACGTGTTTGTATTACGCTTCGATAATTTAAAGTTTTGATATAAAACTACATGGAAATAAAATGAAAAATTCGTACAGCTTTCTAACTACAATGTCAACAATTTTATTTAAAACTAGTTGTTTAGATGTTGCACCAACTTCGTGACGACTAAGTCGCAGTAAACACGTCGCCAAAGAGAAAAAAACAAAATATAAAAGGACGCCGTTCATACAGTGAAATTGTGATAAAACATTTGACTACGAGAAGTAACTCATGTGTAAGTGGTTCAAATATTCTATAGGCCTACACAATATAAAGGATTAAAAAAACTATGTGAATTACTATTTATTGAATGATTGCTGGTGATCTATGTATAAAACAAAACGAATTTTATTTTTGAAGATAGCTCTTCATGACAGTGCCATTCGGCTATTGTAATTGTTCTTGTCTCGACCTTCAGTAGTAATTTTACTTTCTTAATCCAATTATCTTCCAGAATATATGATGCTATTTTTTACATTTAACTTGCTACTACTTTAATCATCTCTGCTACATTTTATGACTTCTGTCTTGCTATGATTTATATTTAGACCATATTCTCCCAACAGTTTATTCGTTCAGTTTAACAATGTCTCAGTACCCTCACTAGTTCCTACTAACACGGCAATGTCATTACCAATCCAAAGTTTTCTGACGTTTTCTGCTTGGACCATTATTTCATATTCAAATTTTTGTATTAGTTCCTTGATTTCTTCCTTTTCATTCAAGTAGAATATTAGTATGAATATAATTTTCTTTCCTTAATCCCAGACTGATCTTCATAATATGTCTCTTGCACTTTCTGTTAATCTGTACAATATTCTGGTCAGTAATTTATAAGACTGTGATATCAGATTCTTCTGCAGTGTTTTTCACATTTATCTTTTTTGCTCTTTCTCCTGGAGTGTTCAAATGATGCTTTTACTACAATGACCGAATTCTTTCCCATTTCTAGCCCCCCCCCCCCAACCTTTCTCGCCTCTAAGTGACCTCGATGTCAACACTAAAAAAAAATAAAAAAAACTAAGATAAAACGACGATTTTGTATTTTTTTCTGGCCTTCTTGTTGAGAAGGTATTTTTTGAACACTCTGCAAGTTAGCGCTCAGGCAGTCAATACTGATATAAAACGCTGAGAAGTATTTAGTTTATAGGAAGGAAATTGCTAATCGGGTATCGCTCAAAGTCTAACTGAAAGTTAAATTTTAACTTGCTACGTGGCATTAAATCCCTCAAGCGAAAAGAGATAACAAAACGATTATATGGCGATAATGTAACTTATGAACTTTTGATATTGTTCATTTACTAGCTTGCTTAATTATTCCGTAGGACAGCACACGTGGCAACTACGTCACTGTCCTGCAATTAGCTTTGACTCTAGCCGGCGGCAAAATGGCCAATTTGTATGCAGCTCGTTGACAGCACTTTTTCCTTTGATCTCGACGTTTCGTCCGGCAGAGGCCGTCTGCGTGCTCTTGACGCAATGTGTGCATCGTTCCAAACCGAAGCAGTGGAAACAGCCTCCGACGTCCGTTTGTTTACAATGAGCAAATTACAGAAATCTCTGCGCATCTCACCATTCTTTTCAATATTGTTCTCTTTGAATCGAATCGTACACTGAGATCATCAAAAGGTACTTATTCTACGATTATTTTTTTGTTATACAGTTTTTACGTAAGAAAGGACTAAGGTGAATTAGTTTTGCATCTTTTGATTAGTGTTGACTTAGATTTTGTAATATTTCAACGTTTTCCTATGTCATATTTATGATTTCTTTACGAATATGTAACTACATATCTCAAGTTCGTCATAAAAATTCTGGACTAATTTTTTATTATAGTTTATTTTTGAACCTACATTGGTATTCACCTTAAAAATAATTAGAGATTTACTAATTTAGTGTATGAGACAATAATTGAGAACCACATGGAATTCATCAAAGAAAGATAAGATAATTTTCATTGAATTTGAGAGAATGAGAGAGAAAAAATTTTCACAAACTAGACAGAAGTGGTTTTCCAATTCATCTAATAGAAATTACATTTTTTTTAAATGTATGAAGGTTGCTAGATAAAGATTCTAGGTAGCGAAGGCGAAAAATAGGAAAACATTAATTTAATATAATTTACAAAAGTTTGAAATTATTTAATGTAAATACCTTTAGTGCTTGTTGCCATAGAAACGATCTGACTAAATGGTGGTCCAGGTTTACGAATTTAATATTGCGCATTAGTTCCTCGCAAAACAATCGTAATAGCACTCATTGCCAGATCTATTAGATAGCTTATCATAATCTTTGTATTTTGAAACTTATCGTTGTTTGATACAATACCACCTCCTTTGTTAAGCTTGCTGTCCAAAATGCTCGTTGTCCACATTCTTCTTATAGCTCGCCACTCGAGTCCTCCTTGAAAGAACTATTTACACAAGCCAGAGTAAGGTGCCTTTAACCACTGTTTCCTGTGCGTAAAGCTTTTGTGTCCATGGTCGGGAAGCACATCCGCTACATCGAAAACTCTGCAATGTTTCGTGCCCGAGCAATATGATCAGTTTTCACACTGACGCTTTGTTACACAAGGTAGAAGTATTCTTCGCGGACGGGTATTTGAGCATCTCCTAGACGCGGTAATTAAAGTTTCCTATAACTTACAAAAATCACTTTAAAACAAAAATTAATGGCATGTTACGAAGGAAAATTGATATATATTTTTTTTGATTTATTACAAATCAGTATATAAGTTTTTGAAGGAGTTTATAGTTATCAAAATATTTGGCTGGAGCGTGGCTCTGACCCCGTCACATCACTACTACTATCGAAAAGTTTGTAATGGGAATGTGGAGCTCTACCTCCGCAAATCCTGCAGTAAGCGGCAGTAGCTGTAGGAACCTTTACCTTCACGATCACTGAAATTATTAAATTCAGTCTGTAGAGATAAAGGAGGCGTTAACATCAACATGGGCGTACAGCAATAATTTAAAGACATGGCAGAATATATAAAAGATGATAATCGACGTAATAAAGAGATAAGGGAGGAGTTTGGAAGGACAAGTTCGAATGTTAAAATAAAAGACTATAGCAATAAATGAAAATGACATATTAATGGGATGGATTTAAGTAGATTCACGAAAATCCCGAATAAATTTAGAACATCTGGACTGAGAAATGTAAAACGACACACTCTCAGATTGAAGGATCTAGACAACCTCTAAATACAGGTATAACAGGCAAACGAATAATAATAAAAGATTTGGTACAGTTATCCATCCTGTCGTTAAGATTTCTTAATGCGTTTCGCAAATAACTTTTCTGAGTTCTTCTGATTTAGTTTGGACATGTTGATATTTTTTTCCTTTAGTAATAAAGCTTGCTTTTGGAAATTTCTGGTGACTGGAAGGTATTTTCTATGCAACATTTAATATAGGAATAAACTAAAATATTGGAAATTCTGTAATTATCATGCAAGTTATGTTGCTATAGGTTATGCATGTAAAATACTGGAATATGTCAGTAACCGTATTCTTAAAAATGATTTCTTCCTTAGTCGTAATGAAATACGAAAAGGAATGTAGGTTTTGTATGTTGTTAACTATATGTTTGGATATTATGACCTAGTTTCAATTAATATCTCCTTTTACTGACTTAGTAAAAGGATTCTAAACTCAAATCAGCAAATGAATCATTTGGTGATTCATTCTTCATAAAGCGCAATACCTCTCTGTGTGTTAATAAGCTTATAACCAGATGGCCACGAACCAATTTTTATGCAGTTTTTGTTTTATCCAACGAAGCTCGTCCCATCACCCATTTCGCTCAGATACCACTACGATGTTTTACACTTGGCACAAGGTTAAATGCTTCAATCCCAATGGTGGAAAGGATTTTCGTTATTTGAGATTTTCCAGTAGGTAAGGAGAGTTTGTAATTCAGGACTCTTATTCACCAGATTGTCTTCCAAAGTTCTGATTTAAATTAGTTAAATCCCAAATCTCTTTGCGTGAGGAGTCAAAACATATGGTAAAGTTCAAGGTGAGTCATAGTAGGAAGAAAGCTTAAATTTGGCAGCCCTCTTTGTGTTTTTGGAGGAATAGGTCTGAACGCCCTAGACTAGAGTATCTCTCTCTCCCTTTCTTTTACCACTAATGCACAAGACAAGAACACAATGCACTGAACACACAAACCCACACCATCAAGGTACTCATGCGTAGTGACATAGGAACATTTCCACACCAGAGAAAGCAGTAGCGAAATCCCTCATGTCATCTTTACCCGAGATACAAACTCTCTAATCCACTGGCAGAGGAAAAGATAAAGAACGTATTCTATAGAAAAGATCGGTTTTCAATAGGTAGCATGTAAACTACGTTTGTGCTGTATCTCATTATCACCATAATCGTTTAATAGTCTCCAGTCACCCGCGTGCGATGTAAGAGTCGTTTCAGCTACCACTTACGGGTTAGGAATGATTTTTTATCGTACTTAATTAATGCTTATAAAAATCCTTAAAATTAATCTATCCAAAGAAACGATAAAAGGTTAAAAAACTAATAGAGAAATACAAAAAGACTTAGTAATTATAATAATACTGTCCATACAAAAGGAGAATAAGTTAGTGCTGAATAAAATACATATATTAATTCCTTGTTGCGTAATCTGAATATTTCCTGTATTTTAATATATTACAAATGTTTCCAATTAATGGCAGTGGAATATTGTATATATTGCATATGTATCACTTTGTATTTCATGTTTATTTTTGTTGATATTTACCTTGTTATGAGGACCACAAAATAAAAATATAATTACTTTATTTAATTTCAACAATATCAGTCCGCACTCAGTTCGAATACAGATAACAATCGAATTTCTTAGGACCCTCCAAATGATGTTCACCTTTTTGAGGAAACTTTGCTGGAATGATTTTTATTAATATTATTACTATTTAAGGCAGTACGGTTTGCCAACGTGGAGGCTATTAGAGGCGGGAGAGAATTGGGTCAAAAATGGGAAGAATTCTGCCATTGCATTTTGAAGAAACCAAACCGGTAGTGTCTGGAGTGATTACGTGAAACCATGGGAAGCCGAAATCTGGTTGGGTTTGAAGCCGTATCCTGCCGAATGTCAGGCTAGAGCTATATCACTCGACCTTCTGGTTGAAAAACACCGACACTGCGTTCCGAACATTTGCACCAAACAATAATAGCAATTAGTTCTATCCGACTTCTGGTTTCCTTTGGTTGTTTAATTTAATTTAATTTAATTGCAATGGAGCACAGGCTCCGGTGGCAATTTCAATACACAGCCTATCTTCCCCCTATCCTGCACCCTACCTACATTTGCCCTCTACAAATCTTATCTTTAAATTCTTTCAAAGTTTTCGGTAAATTATTCATCATTTCTCTTGATAACTCATTCCAATCCCTGACACCATTACCTAAAAAAGAGAATCTTCCTACACCCTTGTGCCTGAAATCGAGTGCCAGCTTGTGGTCATGGTCATCTTTTCCCTTCCATGCACTACTTTTCATACCTACTTGCAATATCTTTCCATGCCTCATCACCAGTATATGCCCTGTACACTCCCATGACCCTCCTCATTCCTCCTCCTGTCTTGCAATGAATCACATTCCAGCTCCTTTATCATATCCGTCACTGATTGCATTCTACGATAATTTCCAGAAACAAATCTAGCAGCCCTTCTTTGCACCCTCTCCAACTCCTGTATTTGATACGTAAAATGATGGTCCCATACTACACTACCATATTCGAGCAATGGTCTGACCAAAGTTTTGTAACCCAATTCCTTGACTTCTCTCGTACATCCCATCATCACTCTCTCCCACAAGTGCAGAACTTTGAAACCTTTTCCTACCACCTGTCCTATGTGTCCTGCCCAGTTAAGTTTGTTATCAAAAGTAATTTCCAAGATATTTACATTTCAAGTCTTCAGCAAGCAATTCTTTCCCCACCTTATATTCATAATTAACCTTTTGTTTTTTATTTGTGTATCTAATAAGCTGACTCTTCTTTGCATTTATCTTCATTCCAGTGTTTACCAACCCAATTAGATATCCTGTCCAGATCATCCTGCAACTGTTTACAATCCTCTATCGTTTTGATTCTTTTATACAGCATTATGTCATCTGCAAACAATCTAATTTCAGATAGTAAACAATCAACACACTTATTCATTAGAATAATGAATAGCAATGGTCCCAATACACTACCCTGTGACACATCCATTTTTACTTCAACTTCTTTTGATACTACATTTCCTACCCTAACTTTCTGTTTTCTACCTTATAAAAAATTCTTCTACCCAGCAAATGACTTTCATATCCACTCCAATGGTTTTTACCTTATTTACTACCATTTTATGGCTTACTCTGTCAAACGCCTTAGACAGATCTAGTGCTACACTATCAATTTGGCCTCCCTTGTCCATTTCATCTGAAATATCTTGCATATATCCTACCAACTGAGATTCGCATGAATATCCTTGCCTGAAACCATGTTGCCTTGCTTGAAAACCACTTACGTTCCTCACATATACTTCTGATGTGGTTGCATATCAATCTTTCCATTAATTTACCTACCACTGATGTCAAACTGATTGGCCTGTAATTCTCAACTCTATTTCTCACCCCTCCCTTATGTACCGGTACTACTATTGCACTTTTCCAGTCCTGTGGTAAGCAGCAAGTGTCTAGACTCAATTTAAATAATATTTCAAGATAAGGTACAATGTCACATCCGGCTATCTTTAAGATATCTGTAGTAATATTATCTTCACCAGCCCCTTTATGTTTTTTCAGCTTTCTTATTTCCTTCATGATTTCCTCAGGATGGATATTAATTTTTTACTATCGTCATTTCTAATTGTGTTGTTAAGCTCGTTCTCCGAATTAGACCCTCCTGTTTCTGATTCGTTGTCCCTAATGCTTTCACTGAACCAGTTACTTAAAATCTCTGCCTTTTTCAAATCGTCAGTAACTTCTTCTCCATCCTTATCTATAAGTGTCTCTACACCCTCCCTTCCCCTCAGTTTCCTGATATAGCCATAGAAATTTCTAGATGCATCAGTCAATGGTCCTTCTGCACTGACAATACTCTTCATAAACCCATCTTTAGCCATTTTCTTTGCTGTTATTAAGTCCTTGTTTAGTTTTTTTAAATATTCCCTACTACCCTGCTGTCTCTTAACTCTGTTATGTTCTTTTCTTACGAACCTCTTTAACCTCCTCACTTCCCTATTATAGTACATAGGTTCTCTACTTCTCTTCATTTTCTGCTTTGGAATAAGTTTTTTTTCCCCCTTTCTTATTATCTCCTTGAACTCTTCCCACCTTGACTCTACTGTACCTGAGCCTTCCTTCCATTTGCTGAATTGTTCTCTGAAATATCTCTTCAAATTTGAAACCTGTGCCTTTTATAATTGTACCAATTTCCCCCTTCAATTTTGGCTGCTGGTTTACTGAATCCTCTAATATCCATCAGAATTGCTTCATGATCACTTATTCCTTCAGTTACTTGATACCTCAAAAGGTTTTCAACGGGCTTAATTAGAAATATATCCAAAATATTTTGTCCCCTAGTGTTTTGCTCAACCACTTGTGTAAATCCTAACGTAACATAAGCTTCAGTTTTGTTGAAATGTTTGATGTTTTGCTTGAGCCATGCACACACACATACCAAACTTTGAACATTTGAGGATTTAACCTCTGTATCGTCGAAGAAATATGTTACTAATCTGTATAAAATGTAACCTACATGTAACTAAGCTTTTAACAATGAGCGGTTTCGTTAAAAACTATCAGTAATTTTTGTATCATGCGCGAACATGTAGACATTACAAATTTTATGGTTTCGGAATCTCTATCATTTGCAGTTGATATTGCAATTATTCTTTTCAAATAGTATGTACAAATATAGATTTTCTACAACTTTATTGTATAGATTTAATATTAAGAAAATATAACCACAACCTGTTTTATTTTGTTTTGGTTTATTTTATTTAAATATAATATATCTGCGTTAACTTCAACAATATTAAATGTTTAGACTAATAATTCAATGTAACAGATACACCACAGTCATATTTTAATTGCAAATAATAAAAAGCTTTAACTGCGAGCTCATTATTTGCACCTCGAACTTTAAAATAATTGATAAAAGGCAAATGTTTGTTGTCTGCTTAATATGAGTGAGAGAAAAGTTGAAAACATTCTTTTTAAGTTTTTTATTATTCACTTTATACAATTATTGATGTGTTTTACTATCATTTTGATTTTATTAATGGGTATTCTTGTTATTTAATCATAACTGGTGAGGCATATTATCTCCATTTAAAATCATGAAATAATAAAAAATGTAAATTTGAAAATTTTGATTACTAAACAATGTGGACAACCATATGTATTTTTATGTGATAAAAAAGGGTGCACATATAGACATTACTTCAAACATATGGAGTATATGAACTTGCCTTTCGTGTATATTCCATGAATCTCTCTACTTGTAGGTTTCAAGTATACTTTAAAATTTAATGATTCAGATTTATTAAATTTAAACATTTATTCTTTCACTAGCATACAGCAACACAAATCTCAATCTTTCTTTCTTATTTTCGAAAAATGCTTCTCTCTTGTCTCCGATTAATCACTCCATAACAACATAATAATAATCCTACCAAAGAATACAAAAACTTAGTCACAGTTCGTTAGTTAGAGATGTATGTGTACGAAAACTTGTTTCCTTAAAAGTATTATAAAGTTTTAAACACTACCTAGGCAACATATTTCATGCTTCTTTCCTAAAGAAAAATAAAGTCGGTATTGACTGATAAATTGGTTTCAATGTAGCTTTATAAATTCGTGACCTACTGTGTATGCAACCGACAGTTACTGTCAAAGCATCCAGTGTTTCATTGTATTAAATTATCAGATATTCCGAAAGAAATTATCAGGAATCCATTTTACGATTTGCGAGACGATATATTTTCAGATTTCATTCTAAACTGTATTTGTTTAATGCTGAATCACTAAAAGTCAAGAATAACTTCGGATGAATTCTAGTTTGTAACCAAACATTGTCAGCTCATAATCACTATAATATTTTCGTTTGTGAGAGTGGACTGCAAGTTATCAGAAGCTGCACTTTCGTTTAAATTATTATGACAATACAGCTTAATTAGTCATAGATGGTCTAATTTATAAAATACAAATAGGTAAACTTGTGTTTTATTTTAGATGTTTTTTCTTCTGTTTAATTGATGAATGCAGATTGTTTCCTTACGAAATAACTACGTTTTCCATAGAAGATGATCAAAACTTCACATATCTATTTTCAACACTGCGTTTACAACAATTTTTTTTGTCAATGTGCAGTATTCTGAAACTATGACTCATATTTTTGCAAGGGACATAACATAATCATAACCGTCAATAAGGCAAACAGAAATTGGTTGTTTACGGCGTTCTTGAGCAGAAAATCAATCTCCTGATGATTGGCGTTTTTATATTAATAATTAAATTGGAATACATAATATAGGAATTTTTAAGAAAAAGCAATTAGGTAAGTTACAACCAGTAAGCTGGAATGAACTTGATATCACTTTTGTTTCTATAGTACAGAGTAATACTGTAGTATGGTGTGGACGTGCCCTAAATCCCAGAAACAACTAAAACAGTAATTGCAGTATCACGGAAGACAATAGTTCCTAGCTTAATAATTATACTAGAAATTATTGATTTTTATAATGTCTTGGAGTCATTATTGCAAATGGTTTTATCATTCCTATTGTAAATTATTCTACCAGTGTTACGATTTTTGTAAATGTAATGTTCTGTCATAATATTTAGATTTTATTGTCTTCATACTGAAATATTTTTGAGGAAGGGGGATGAAGTAACTGACAATGTTTATCGCTTTTCTTAAAGTGAATTCACAAGCGAGACTGCGTAAGGTTTTCGCAAAATCAAATGAGGTCTGAGATTATGTGAAGGCCAACGACTACCCGCTAAAGTTTACGATGACGGCCGCCAGCCACTTGCCACCCACCCTGTTGCCATAGCAACCTGTGGTATCTGGCGCCGGGACGCCCCAGGCCGGAATGACTGCTGGGCTGTTCCGGAGGAGCGGCCATGCGAGCTCGCCGCTATTGTCGGCCGCTCCACAATGACCCCTCTCCCGCCCTTTCTCTACGTGACTTTCCGTCCGTCTTTCAACCGGAGATTCACTGGAAAGCGGAGGTCCTGTTGCCTTCCCGAGAACAGTCTCCACCCTGCTGCCGAATGAAAAGACATCTGTTTCACCGGATGCCCTTTGTCTTCACCGACTCTCTTATTTCCGTCGACGAGGAAGCACTAGTTAATTTCCTCCTTCCCGCCCCTCTTAATCAACTGGTCAATTTTCAAATTCCTATCTTCCTAACAGACATGCTACGTTTTGTTTCATATCAATGTATTGACTATATGACAGATCTGTCAGATAAAGAAAGTGAGCTCCACTGCTAAACGCAGTTCTAATTCAGACTATTTTGGAATCTGATCAGTTGATCATTTACTGCGAGGATCTAATCAGTGCAAGGTCTTTTTGTTCATCTATGAGATTTATGTTTCTAAACAAAAAGTTTCAGTTTTATTTTCATATTATTATTATTATTATTGGCAAACATTTTTTGTTTGTGCTAAATCCCTCACCTTTAAAACATGATTAATATGCATAGATTAATCGTTTCTGTGCCGTAAGAAATATCTATATTAAATAATATCTCAGAGTATATGATGAAATGGTGTTATGACACTGGGGTTCGTTCTCTGACTTACGGATAATTAGTTCTTTTGTAAACGGAATACGCGTACGCAAAGTTATCACAGATATTTACTTTTACTATCAGAGAGAGTGACAATGTTTTCTGTATTTAACATGCTATTGATTATTAAAGCTGGTAAATAACAGACATTTGTTTGATGTACGTAATTTACTGCAAATGCTTTATTCTTCTTCAGAAGGAATTATTTAAATTATGAATCATGGTCTGCAATATACAGTAGAATAGACCCTCTAGACTTTACAACATAGTGGAATATCGAATGTTTAGCCACATCCAGCTTATAATTGAATGTGTTATGAACGCACATCAGAGAGCCTGATACACCGTGTAAAGTCCTTTAAAAGTCACTGCGACTGTGCACCAGAGAGAAAATCTCGACACATGCAAGTGCTTTCTTTGTGGAAGCTCTAGCACCAGCGCTTAGGATTCCTGCGAAATTTGTCAGCGGATTTTTTGTGAAAACATAATATGGTGTAATAATACTCTACTTAAGGCGAACTCTAAATTATAAAAAATTCACTGGTGGAACGGAAATGAACACAGCTGTTAGTACGTCATATTTCGAACTGTGTACGGGAACTTGATTTAAAAGGGTACAAACGTCCGTTCTATGAAGTCAGATACCACGCAAAAACAATGAGACCAAAATCTACGCTGATCATATAATTTAAGGATAACTGGGAAGAAAACAGTCTTTGCTATTGAACAAGCTATTCTACCTCTTCTTATGATGCCAGACGCGGCTATCATGGCATGTACCCCTCAGTAGGAACTTTCTTCGGATGATGAACTGGTGTAGTTTGTCGTTGCCTTACCCAGTGTGTGTTCGTATTTACTATCGTAAGTCTAGATGACTTTGCTCAGTATAGAGCGTTGTTTGTGTTGTGTGAAATTATAGATTAAGAAGGGAGAGGGTGAAACCCGGTGCCTGTCGTTCAGGCCTACTCTTCCGAACGATACCAGAGCAGCCAGGCTAATGTCCCCATCTGACAGGCGAATCACCCGCCAACAGTGTTGTATGCCGTCACTCCATATGCATGCGGAGGGATTTGGGTTTTATCGCAGAACTTTGGTGCACAGTCTCGTGATAAGGAATTGTCCACCACCTCTCTATAAATCACGTGCGTCTTCCTTCTTATCGCATTGTATCAACAGATGACGTGATTGGTATTTTTTTAAAAATGTTTTAGTTAGTTTGTGGTTTGATGAAGCTTTGAGATATCAGTCCTTACCCATATCATTTAAGAAATCTGTTCAAATATTAGTCGTCCACGTGAACGCAGGCGCGTGAAAAAACTAGAACAACTTCCTCATGTCATCCTGTAAAAACGCACCTGATACAACATAGAATAACATACATCGCCATATATGTGTGAGGCCGATCACGACTTTTCAGACCACGTTCGCACATCGAGAAATTGATACTCATTAATTTTGTTGGTTATTGTGAAATTAACGAACGTCCGATGGGATATTGCATAAAAAATTAATAGAAACCAGTTCCATACCCGCTAGTGGAATCCTGTCTGTAAAGTTCTCTAGGCCTCGTCCATAGACAGCAATGAGATGTTGAATTTGGTGATCATCACACTCTACAGATAAATTCAAATTTCCACGTCATTCTGGAAATTCATATGTTAATAAGACTTAAAATTGTAGACGTTACCGGCTATTATCGAAGCTGAGAACTTAAAAAAAGAAAGGTAGTAGTTTTTCCGGTTCCACAGGTGATACAGTCTCAGGAACAAAACTTGATCAACCGTATGACATTGTTCTATGACTTCTGTTGGCAGGATTATCGAATACAGCATGATCTTTCGTCGGTCTTCAAGGATCGTCAACGTAAATCTTCATCAGAGTTATTTTATCTAATCTCACCATAGACCCGGATCAATTAGGGGAATGGGGGAAAACCAGGACACATGCCCTGGGCGGTAACTTCAAGGGGACGACAAAATTATGTATGAATGTTTAATAGGGCGGCGACTTTGCATGACGGTTACTTTTTTTTTCCCTAAGATCTAGCGGCCATCTTCAGGGGTGAGGAGAGGGGCTGCAAAATCATGTTTAAAGGGGCAGAGGGCTCAAGTTTTTGACCCGGCTCTGAAAAATTCTTAGATTCATCACTGGCTCGCGGAGGAAGGAGGAAAAGAAACAGGGCGTAGAGCTTGATTGAATAAATTCTGTGCTGCTTTATTTGGTTTTAACATTCCAGCGCCTTTTTGTTCTCCCAAACAGTGATGTATCGTGAGTCTATCGTTTGGATAATACGAAATATCATCACACTTTATAAATTATTGACCCTGAAAATAATAGTATTCATTCATTAATCTTCACTGATCCAGCGATTCGATTCCACTGCAGATACATACATTCTTTTTCTTTCTTTATTTATGAGTGCCGTATCTCTCAGCACAATACAGAATCTTCTTCACAGTGATAGTTAAAATATTGTTTCTTTGCTACACGAAATTCGCAGCTCGTCTAACAATTCTTATAAAACTGCAATCCCAAAACACTGATTCTACAATTGCTTCGTATAACTAGACTTTTCTTACACTAACTAATTGAAAATTCTAAAAACTATTGACATAACAAAAACACATCAAACTTAACTTACTTTCCAGAAATGTTACTTACTTTCCACAAATTTTACTTATTTTGAAACCAGACAATTAAAAAAAAAACTATATCTATTACCAGATAAATCTTTTCAAAACAAGTATTAACGTAAAATTTATTAATTATATAAATAAGATTAGCCACCCCTTCATGGTGCATACCGTACAAGTGATACAAAAGAATCTCCTAAAATGTTACCTCGAAAAAAATAGAAAATGTTACGCCATTTATTTGGACGGAACGACGTGGGAGAGCGGTTACGCTCTAGCCCCACAATTTAGAAGACGCAGGTTCTAATCCCCGTCTGGCCATCCAGATTTCGGTTTTCCTTGATTTCCACAAATTACTCTAGGCGAATTCTGGGATGGTTCCTTCAGAAGGGTATAGGCGATTTCCTATCCATTACTTATCCCTGATTCTTTCCCGCCTCTAATGATCTCGAAAACAACGAGACGTTAAGTCATCAGATTTTTTGTGAATAGTATTTAAGTCGGGAATCCGCCTAAGATCAATACATTGACTTTCGACTGGTCAAAGCTGCTACTAGTTTATGCTCGTGTTCAGTATGGTGTGATCAGATTATAATAATAAGGGAAGCTATATATGTTTTTGCTAAGAAGTAAAGTAATTCATTAGTTCTATGAGTTTTTGACGTTAGTCCCATGAGATCCACATATTATGATTATCAAAAATCGGAATGAAAGTTGTCACCCATTCATATTACATCCATCTGTGAGTAAAAAATTAGTTATTCGATTAAGGAAAGAATTTCTGGAAAGAAACTGCGTTACGCATTTTGTGCGTTCTGCAATGTCCTTCGTATGTTATGATGACTCGGAAAGTTTACAAGGCTTACAGGATATTTTATAAGCTGTTGTAAGTGTTCAGTATTTATTGGAACAAAAATGAGTTTTATCTGTCCCAACTAATCGACAGTACAAAGAGATTGCTCAGGTTTTCTAAACTCGTTCCTATTACGTCGGATACTTGACGACTGGTAATAAGGTTGCCTTTTCAGTTCACAGATTTATTTTAGGATTCGATTCCACTTACTTACATTTTGTGAGAGAACTATCAAAGGACATGATAATTAAAAAAACATGATGGCTAAGTATTCCACTCTTGTCTCGACATCACAAAGTCTCTTTTGACACAAAGAGATTCTAAGACAGAAGAACCACCTTGATCACTCTTTGTGTTCCCGCTTCTCATTTTATTAAAACAGAAACATGTACTTTGTCTTTAATACGGCTCAAACACTACCTTTGACCATTCTTTATAGCAATCCAGAAGTCTCTCATTAGCGTCAAACTTCAGCAATTAATTCGGTATTATCTTACATTAATTATAAAGTAGTGATCACTTATAAAGTGCGCAGAAAAATACCGTTGATCTTACTGCTTAAGAGTATCAAAGAAACAAAGAAAGAATTTATACTACTACACAATTATTAAACGTAATATATTTTTTGCGTTAAAAGCTATAAAATTTTCAGTGAACGGTGTGTGTACAGTTATAAATATGATTATGAGCTTGAAACTCATCTTGTCCATATAGTATCTAGCGGAATCATGCAACAGTTAAATTATACCATGCAGAGATATGCCCTCAAGCCCTAAACTTTATCGCGTTTACTGTTCTAAAAGCAATGTATGTTCCCCCTCAGCTGTATTTTGTCAGTGCTTCATTACGCTTTATTTTATTAAAAAGTGGTTAATGACCTCAGAAGCAAAGGGAAAAGAACATTTCAATAGGAGGAGAGAGCGTGGGAATCTAGGGACCAAACTGCATAAAAATTTCAGGTTGAACATTGTTCTTTAAGCTGTAATGAAAAAAATTATTTAGGATATTAGACCTCTGAATCACAAATCTAATTTTGTTGCTTTCACCATTGTAGATAGTAGATAGTTTTAGTTTATTTCACTTCATGCATCATATAGCTTATACATGATAAATTATTTCCGATAGTACTCTAGATGGTAATTCAGTAATTGTTAAGTTATGCAACACAATCAGGCCTAGGCCTATAGTTTCTTGAGAACTAACCTAATTCGTAGGAATGAGTCGAATCCTCCTAGACGTTACAACAAAGAGAGGACAAGATCCTCAAATTACGATAAATTCCATACAGATCTGTTATGAACCAGAATTCATGTAAAAACCAAGGGAATAGAATTTTACGTTAACAACGAAGTATTCAATTCTACAGCAGGTTTTCACGCTCTTTCAGACAGCTTTTCAGCCAGATTCTTAAACGTGTTACAATTGTACAAAATAATAAATGAAGGTAACAGAAAAAACACAAATCTATTGTAAATCTTTGGGAGTATACTGGAGAAAGAACTGCCCAAGATAGCAGAAGATCATGTTCTAATAATACTGGGAGATTTAAATCTTCAAATAGGGGGAAAAAAAAGCGAAAATATCCAGTTGCCAATACTTCAGCTTCAGACGGATTTGCACTTTTTTTTTTTTTGAAAATCGTTAAAATATTGCATACATCAACTAATGACAAATGAGGAGAATTTAATATCGACCATGTAGTAATTTACGGGAAGATCAAAATCTGGTTAGGAGGAACTGGCATTGAACCGACGTCCTGTGTTAACCACTGATTTACAAGTCTTGGTTTTCTTTTGTTTCCTAGGAAACATAGAATCAAGGATCGTAAGGATACTCAGGAATCTTAGTTAGTGGGCTACATGCAAGATATTTCGGATGAAACGGACAGGGGAGGCCAAGTTGGCAATGTAGCACTAGATATTTCCAAGAGATTTTACGGAATGAGTCATTATACGGTGTTAAATAAGGTAAAAATCAATTGCAGTGGATGAAAAAGTGACTGGCTGAGTAGAGGATTTCTTAAAAGATGGGAAGCAAAGAATTATGGTATCATTTGCTGCATCAAAATAGTTTGTAATAAAAATGGAAGTACAACGTACTAAATTATATGAATCATTGCTTTTCATTATTCTAAATAATGATTGTGTTTATGGTTTATAGTCAGGGATTTGGTTGTTTGCAGATGACATAATAGTATATATTACGATCAAAACTGTACGTTGGAAGGCTGTGAACAGCTACAAGGTGACCTGGACAGGATATCCTTCTAAGATAAGTACCAGGAAGAGTCAGCGTATTAGGCACAGAGATAGAAACTAATGGTTGCTCATAATTATGGTTCGGATCTTTAGGAAAAGTAATATTATTTTCCTGCCTTCTTTTTGAACTGAAACACTCATCCAACGGTTCTGATTGTATTTAAATGTATTTTATATAGCACATTCAGGCCATTTCTAATTTCTGTCATGTTGCAACAATTTTTATGGTCATATGGTATCATTTTGAGGAAAAAATTCTGGTAATTTTTTGATAGACGTTATAGATAAGAAAAAAGTAAGATAATTATTCACAGAAATATACTCCTATTATACATTGGAGAAAGAAACAAAACTAATTGTCGCTGAATTGGTCAGAATTCACCAGTCAAGAATTAAAGTTATAAATTATTGTCACTCTCTAAATGTACCGGCCGCCTTTTAAATGCCTGTGTCGAGCTGCGTCAATTAATGTCTCACTTGGAACGGTAACGCGAGAGTTGAGTCCTCTGCAGTGACCCAGCGATGAGTTGAGAGGATCCAATTGTATTCCTATGGTTCAGGACGTATAAACTGCTGCTTAACGGGAAACCCCTCCCTACCAAAGTCAGGTATTCCCCGCACACCAGAATCTATGCGTCAAAACAAGCTCAAAGCCTTCGGCCACTCACACACTGTCACCAATGCTTTTGAAAATAATCCTCAACCAGCATTAAATCTGCAGTGGATCAATTAGTACCGCCATTCCGAAAACAAAATTTCCTGAAAGTGGAAAGTTACGCAAAGGAATTTGGAGTGGAGTATTTTAGCTCAGATGAAAGAGTTTTGTTCTGTAAATTATGGAAAATAAAAGGGACTGCAACAAAACGATTTGATGTGCAGCAGCATTGCAATACACCAAGAGACAAGAATAACGCATCAAGGCATTCAAATCTACAAAGTAAACAGCGACTTTTTTTTGGATACATCTACAGCTTCGTCGCCTTCCAAATTGTCAATTTTTTTTTTAAAGAACTTTGTGAAATGACCCCACTTAATAAGGTGAACAATGAACATTACAAATCCTTCTTGGATAAGTACACAACACAGACGATTCTAACCGAATCAACTTTGAGGGAGAACTATTTACCGTCTTGTTATGAAAATTTATCGCAGACAATCAGAACTAAGATAGGCTCCAATAAGATCTGGGTATCAATGGATTAAAGTACTGATGCTTGGGGGAGATACGTTGAAAATGTTATCGTTGGAACCATACTTTCTGACAGAACGAGTGATATATTTTTATTGGATTGTGAAGTTCTTGAATCAGTAAACCACTCAACAACTGCCGTCCGTTTCGACAACGCTATGGAGCGGTGAAGTTAAGCGAGAAAATGTCTTACTAGTTGTGACTGACGCTGCGCCGTACATGGTAAAGGCTGGAAAAGGTCTGAAGATGATCTATCCTTCGATGGTGCATTTAACTTGTCTCGCTCATGGATTAAATAGGGTTGCCGAGGAAGTAAGACTAAATTTCCCTGATTTTGATAAGTTAATATCAAATGTAAAAAAGATTTTTGTCAAAGGTTGAATGAGAGGGGCGAAATTTAAAGAAGACGCACCTTCTGTCCCTCTTGTACCCCAACCAGTACTTACTCGTTGGGGCACATTCCTAGATGCAGTTAGCTATTACTGTGAATATTATGAAAACATAAAGAAAATAGTTACTAATTTTGATAGCAGTAAAGCATCTTTCATAAAAATTGTCCAAGAACTCTTTTCCAGCAATTTATTCAGAAATTTGGTATACATAAAGTCAAGTTTTTCAGGCATCACAACTGCGATTTTGCGTCTTGAAGAAATTGGTCAAGAACTGAATGAATGTTTGGCGATCGTTAAAAGTGTGGAAACCGAGATAGGCCAAGCAGGGTGAAAGTGGCTAGTTTGCTGAAAAACAAATTTGATAAAGTCTTACGTGGGAATACGGGTTATAAAACAATTTGTAAAATTAGTGAAATTTTACATGGCGGTGATCTGTTTTAACTGAAGACGACCCACAATTAAATTGCAGTGACCTGACTCTGTTTAAGTACGCTCCCGCGACATCTTGCGATGACGAACGAAGCTTCTCACACTACAAGACAGTTTTAAATGACAACCGGAGCAAATTCCTCTTCGAGAACTTGAAGATGCAAATGCTGATATACTGCAATGCTGGCATCAAACAAGAATAAAAAATGGTCTGTACACTAATTCGCAACAAATTTATAGTAAATTTACCTTCTTTTTAAATGTAAAATTCTAGTAATCTATTCTTTTACACGAACAATAAAATAATTTTCCAAGAAATTTAACTTCCTAATGGTACAGTGAGTGCACGAAAGCAAATTATGCTGTCTACATGAAAGCGACGCTGTTACATAAAATAAATGATGTACATTTAAGCTTGTTTTAATGTATAATTAATTTAATGTTAGGTCATATTTTATCTCTTTTAGGTCATATTTGCCCATTTTTAAGGTCATATTTACCTGCAATTTCTCGATTTTTCCTTGTCATAAAGATCCGAACCTTACTCATAATTAAACAATAGGGAAGGAATTGCTTGTTGAAGACTTAAAATGTAAGTTCCTTGGCATGACATTTAATAACAAATTCAATTAGGCAGAAAATTGGACAAATTTTTGTATAATGTGGAAGCTGTGAGCTAAGTTAGAACGAATTAAGTTTAGTGTGTGATCTTATATATGTTTTAGTGTGATCGTGTTGGTAAAAAAACTAAAAATTTAACCCAAAGAAACTGCGGTAAGTGGAAATTTCTTTGACAGCTTTATTTTGAGATTAATTAAGACGAATAATGGTAAAAAGATGAATATTTTACACGATATTCAAAGTAATGATTGCGAAAAAGGTCATTTATTTAATATATGATTTTATAAATTAAAATATGAGCTTCTGGTCGTTATCTAATATTATAATAAGCAACTGTGTCAGTATGACGTTGTCTGTCACGGCATGAAGTAATTTTATGACATTGCACAATAACGTCACGCTTTACGCTATTATTCTTGGTAGGCGTAATTCGCATATTTAATAACATTTCCAAACATCCGCGAATAAATTAATTGACAGAACACTGAAATAAAAGTATGTAATGCATTAAAGTCGACATATCAATCATTGAATGCTTATATTTACATAATATTCTTTTGTTATATAGAAGTATTCCTTGAATTGTTTGCCCATATAGGCCTATATCTATACTATTATAAATCTGTAAGCAAGCTGCGTTTGTAGTGAGGCTTGATCTCTAATAACGCAAAAACTACCGCATCAATTTGCATGGTGTTTCCAAATTTTTAAAGCTAATGTTGCTGATCAACATCTGCAGAAGTAGCTAACGACTAATATGTATCATGGGAAGAAGCAAGTCAGTAAAAAACTTCAGAAATGTGAAACTGTAGACCACAGATAATTATACACATTCAGACGGTCACTCCTTTCATGAAGAGACCTGACAAAATTTAGGATTTCCCTTTTTTTTTTTTTTTTTACTTCTGCGATTCATTTTTCTGGACCGCAGTACTTCAAAATAAAAAGAATACGTGAATCAAGTATAATCAGCATTTACTTGAATCGTAACAGGTCTGTTGAATTACGAAAAAGTTATATTACTAATATTGAAGACATGTATTGTCTCTGGTAGACTGTTATACAGTTTGTCTCTGGAACAAAATTGCTACGTGAGCGCTGTACAATACAGCCACAATAAGCCAATACTTAATACGAAATTCAGTTTTTTCTCGAAGAGCGATGTCTGAAAAACAGCTATTATAAATATCAGCAAGTAATAAAACATACTTCTTTCATAATGACTTGTGCGGAATTGCACATATTTGGAAGTACTTTATTCGATTAATATGTCTCGTGGCTATAACGTGCAAATATAACTAGGCATCCGAAAATTCAGGTATATGCGACTCAAATAATTACATAGAGAATACGGATATATTGAAAGAAACTCAAATAAAAAAATTTTCATATCCTAATGCTACACCGCGTAAATTATAAAGCTAAAAGCATAGTCCCTTTGGCCTATAACAAAGCATATCAGCTGTCATCACTGTCCAGGTTGCATTTCAATCGATTTACAACTTGCGATAATTTTGCCACTCAGAAATAATTGCTTGAGTTACATGCACATTAGTACATATACTGTACCGTGATCCATTTTGACATTTTTGAATTAATTATATCTGACTGAAATAATGACAATAATGATACGACGATTTGAAACCAAGATTAACTCCAATTCACGTAAATTTCTATTTTAAAGCAGGAATAATTGATGGTGTATCAACATAAAATAAAAACCAATATCCAAACAGCAAAAAATAAATAAATCAGAAAAAATTGAGATGCTGTGATTATTGGTAACGAATTTTTATTTCAAATATAACTAGGCATCCTAAAATTCTATTCTACACCGCGTAAATTTTAAAACTAAACCCGTTATGCCTGATGCTAAACAAAACGAGTCAATTGTCATCTGGTCCAGGCTGTTGTTTCGCCAGGTACTTACATGCGACTGAAATAATTACATAGAAAATACGGCTATATTGAAAGAAACTTAAATTAAAAATATTTCATATCCTAATGCTACACCTCGTAGATTATAAAGCTGCAGGCATCGTCTCTTAGGCCTATAACAAAGCATCCTATCGGCTGTCAGGTTGCATTTCAAGCGATTCACAACTAGCGATAATGTTGCCACTCAGAAATAATTGTTTCAGTTACATGCACGTTACTACATAAACTGTACCATGATCACATCTCGACATTTTTGGATTAATTATATCTGACTGAAATAATAACAGTAATGATGCGACGATTTGAAATCAAGAGTAGCTCCAATTCACGTAAATTTCTATTTTAACATAAAATAAAACCAATATCCAAACAACAAAAAATAAATAAATCAGAAAAATTGAGATGCTGTGATTATTCGTAACGAATTTTTATATTTCAGCACACTTCCAAGAGGACTAAGTCGTAGATTACTGCTATATTTACATAAATTTATGGCACCGCGGTTATGTTGCAATCCTTGGTATCCACATTTAAAAATAAACTTTTTTTAGTTAAGTATCATGGAAACAATATTTTTCATTATATCCACATATACATCCTTAACAAAGCTTATACCTAGCTATATAATCCCAGGCAAAGTTTACACATAAAATCGCCAAAAAAATTACACATAATGATTATAATATCAGCTTTCTTAACGTTACAACTGTTATATATCCATTTAAATTTTCGGTACCACGGTTAACGTGGAATCCTCCATATCAGCATTTAAAAATATTATGTTTTAGCTGAATTAAATATTGCTTTCAGAAATAATATATTTATTACTACCACAGATATTCTATATTGTAACCAAGTTTATGTTCATCTATATACTTGCAGCCAAAGTTCACGCATAGTGATAATTGCAGCTGTGAAAACGTTTTAATTGTTAGTGCTGTGAGTTGGGTAAGTATAAAAGTTTATGATATGCCCTTGCGAAAGAGATCTAATCTGTCGGGGTCAACATCTGTAGCTAAAAGATGTCGCCGAAATCGGCTAAATGAGAGTGAAATAGACCGACAACATCGTCTGCAACGTCAAAGAGAACGAGATGAAATAGCTAGAGCAAATGAAAGTAACCTGCACCGAGAAAAGCGATTGACCTATAACCGGGTTCTATACGCTAAATCCATAGCTTCTGAAAGCGCACAGAAGAAAGAATGTCGTTTGAACCGTGAAAGCCTTTCTAAACAATAAATGTTTATACTTCGCACAATAATTACAACCACGAATTACTACTGTTAATTTTTCAGGAACCTTTTCTACTATTGAATCAATTGCATCACGTTAAAATATGACATCAGTATGAAAACCGAACCTAACGTATTAACCGAAACAAACGAAACTATTCAGAATACATTAACAGTTCATGCCCTTCCACGTTAATGTCTGATAAGACAATAAAATCGGTAAATAATTTCTACACCTGCCAAGGCACGCGCGCGTGAAGCAGCGGGCAAATGCTAGTGTTAGATAAAAGCTTTGTATTTCGTGCATCAATGTACTGAAAGTTTTGGTTAGATTGTTATTTAGCATGGCTCAGAATTACAACTGGTATTTGACGTTACGGCGGAGGGCATGAATAATTTAGTTTTTTTTTTTTAATTTTAAACTGTGTCCTATTATTAAAATTATTAATTCGTTTCAACGGAGATAGTTGCAGACTGATTATGATCTGTGCATCTTACACTACACTTAAAATAAATATTACTTGACATAATGTAAGTTTAAAAAATTTACTTTAATTTCCTTTGCTTTCACTGTGTAATATTACTAAGCCTATTATTTCAGCAACTGTGTGAGTCATTCAAACGTTTTAATATCGGTCTGAATCACGGATAACAAAAAAGGAATGTGTAAAAACCATTGAAGATTTTTGATTAAATTAAATCGCTATGCATTATTGCCACTAAAACGCGATACAGTTCATGTATTAATATGTGTGAGATTGAAGTATTGTTCTTCTGGCGGCAAGTTTATCGTAGTAGGTTAGGTTGAAATGCAATCTGGACTCGAATGGAAACGGAAACATTTTGCTACAGCGCAAGGCACCAGGAGTTACATTGAATATTATTTTATAACAATTCTATTTAGTTAAGCAATTGCTAAGACATGAGTTGTCAGAACACTGAAAGAAAAGTATGTATCTCGTTTAAATTGGCATATAATTATCAGTTTTTTTTTTGTTTTACTGAAATCATTACATGGTTTGAATGAAATAAGTTCCAAATTGATCGCGATATATGTGGCGTAAACCACAATTAAATATTACGTGGCATAGCGTAAGTTTTTAAGATTTTTTTTTAGAATCCTTCGTTTTAACCGGGGTCATTATTTCAACCGATGTAAGCTGTATCAGCCGTTAAAATATTTATCTTCATCATAGGTATTAAGAAAGAAAAGTGTAAGAATCTGTGAAGAATTGGGATCAAGTTTATTTCGTGAAGCATGATGACTCTGACATGCGATACAAGAAATATATTAATTCGCGCGTGATTGAAGCTTTGGTTTTTCTAGCAGCAATATTTGTTGAGATTGTGGTTAGGCTGAGATGCAACCTGGACCAAGTTGACAACTGAAGCTTCTTGCTACAGCACAAGGGATGATAAATTACAACGAATATTATTTTATAACAGTTCTATTTAGTTAAGCAACTGCAGAGAAATAAATTACCATAACACTCCGTTAAACCCGTCACTTTTGACGGGATTTGGGGCTAATTGGTATCCATATTCCACCAACTGCCGGAAACGAAAACAATATCTTACAAACATACATAACAGCAGACACAGAGTCGAAAAATGGCATAATAGATCTTATAAACTTCAGAAGCTATGTTTCGCTGTATTATTTTGCCAGACATAGTCCTATGATCTTCATCATTAGGCTACATAGGTCTATATACAGGAAAATCTGCTCTTTGTTAATGGATTGGAAATGTAAATACATAAAGAGTTTATCATCAAAATGTAGGAAATAAAAAATGCCTTCCTTTGGCATGTGTTTTAACGGAAAAGATTATTTCGTGGCAGTCCATATCGATTGTCCGAATACGTGAGTCAACGCGAGAAACATTTTTCACAGTACAATTACGACGTGGAAAAGAGTGTTATTGACGGTAATTTTACGAAAGATATAGTAAATTTTTTTCTTGATTATAGCTTAATGTCTCATTAGAGGCGGGAAAGGTTGGGGAACAAGGAACGGGAAGGATTACGGCCATAGCTTTTTGTAGGAAGCATCCCTGTATTTGCATGAAGTGATTTGGGGAAACCTTAGAAAACCCAGATCTGGATGGCCGGATGGGTATTCGAACCCACGTCCTCGCGAATTCGAGGCCAGAGCGTTATCCACTCATCCAACACCCTCTGTGATACAGTAGAAGCTCTGATATGTAACAAATATTAATTTTTGATAAATTAATTCTATACTGGTTAGTAGTTATGCCCAAACTACATTTTGATCTGAATAAAGGATTTTAAACAACCTTTATTCTTGGAAATAGAACTTGCCTTTTTTGGGATGTTTATTCTTTTCTTGTAAGTAATATACTCAAATTCGAACTAATTTATCGTAGAGAAAGGTTTCTGGTAACTGTTTGCATAAAGCGTTGGTCTTGTTGACATTGTTTAAATTATTCCCTAAGAGTTTCACATTTAAAATCAACTGTGGTTAAGTAGACCATTTTCTCAAGACAATTAACGGCTGCGGGCCCGAACTTGGCTCCACCCCCGTTCGCCAGGAATTCCACCCTCCTCATCCCGAGTGCGGAGCAAACTTGCGGAGGAAGAAAACCGAGCTGAGTTTAAAGAGGTCGACAGAGAGAGATAAGAGGTGCCCCGTAAGGCCCTCGTGTCGCTGTCTCCTTCCGTGCGAATGCATTTCCATTCTAATGAGGGAGACACGCAGAACACTTTGTAACTTGGCGTCCGCCCCACTACCCCCACCGCCCCATGGATATTCATGACTCGGCGTGGCTAGCTGGCCACTCCGTCGCGGCTAGGTATACTACGGCCAATCTGGCACGACGGACTAGCTTCGCCTCGCCTCGTCGCCATGAAACTTTCATGCCAGCCGGAGGGGAGAGGGTAGGGGTCGAGTCCGAAATTAATAGAGGGCGTCGTGCCACTAATGGTCTGGATTACGCCCGACCTCTGGCGCCTCCGGCCGCTTCTCCCTTTGTTCGTTCGCTGTCCGCGCCACAATGGACAACCATCCACCCACGCCACCAAACAGGCTAGATGATGACACTGTCCTGTTATCAGAACAGACTGAAGATCTTGAGACGTTACTGAATGACATGAACAAAATATTTAATGAAGATTTTGGGCTAAACGTAAACCAAAGCAAGACAACAGTGATAGAAATAATAGTAAATTGAATATAAAAGTAGGATCGGATGCAATAGGAGAAGTAAGTGAATTCTGTTACTTAGGCAGTGAAATTATAATTGATGGACGAAGCAGGAACGATGTTAAAAGCAGAATAGTACTAGCGAAAAGAATCTTCTTGAAAAAAAGAAATCGTTTAGTTTCAAATATTGATTTAGGACTAATAAAGAACTATTTAAACCTGTATGTGTATAGCACAGCACTTTGTGGTAACGAGGCATGGACTTTAGGAAGACCAGAAAGAAGGAAAATCGAAACATTTGAAATGTGGTGCTTATAGAAGGATGCTGAAAATTAAGTAGATGGATAAAGTACAAAATGAACGTGTTTTGGAAGTGACTGGTGAGAAAAGAAGCTTGTGAATGATTCTTATAAGAATAAAAGACCATGTGGTGAGTCATGTTATAAGACATGCGGGATTGGTTAATTTGTGAGTGGATGAAACCTTCGAAGGTAAGAACTGTAGAGAAAGACAGAGATTACAATACCTGACGCTGATAATAGGTTAGGGCAGTGGTTCCCAATTAGTTGTCCGCGTACCTCCAAGGGTTACACACGGTAATCTTATGGCTAAAAAAAATCGCAAACATTACAGTTGGTATAATAGACTTCAAGACAAACTGTGTGTGTGTTTGAATTACATTACTGTAACGGTCTGGTTGAGCAAAGCACTCAACTGGGATGAATGTATTTATTTATTTATCATTTCAGCTATAAGTCGTACGCAAATTTTTTTTTTTTTTTTTTTGGAGTGGTAACGGGGGAAAACTAATTTGGAACAAGTGTGTTAATGTATGTGGAAATGAAGAGGTTAGCGCAAGGTAGGAATAGATAGAGGATTGCATCAAACCAGTAGAGACCGAAGACAGAAAATTATTACGTTCTCAATTTGTCAGATATTACCTAATTGTTTCATTTTATATAATCCTTCTCGACTATTCAATTTTTTTTTTTTGATACTGTTACAGGGTTCACTAATGTAAAGATCATTAGAATCGTGAGGAGATGGAGACAAGAAGTGGGAAGAAACAATTGCAATGTACGCCTGGAGCAATTTCGTGAAACCATTGTATACTGAAATCTGGATGCGGCACCAGATATTGAATCACCTCCCGAACGTCAGAGTCAACCGCTCACGCACCAGGCTTGGTGTTTAAGCAATACAAATACTTTCTGGAATTAGGTCAGGGACGGCGAATGTTGGAACTATAACTGAAATAAAAAAGAGAGTGATGTGTACTGGAACTAACAATCATCAGGAATTCAATCATTCTGTTACAAGATACTCATAATCTATGCCATGCTATCAAACGATAGGGCGTCCCACAGCCTTCTTACTTGTTTTTGCACGGCCGCTTGGCGCTATTATGCTGTAAATTGATCCTGACAGTTAATAAGTTATAAATCGCTCTACTTCTTAAAATTATTTAGGTTTCAAAGCATTTCTTAGTAACGGTGTCTTGGAAAGAGTTTGTTTAAGTTATGATGGTCACATGCTCCTTTTCTACCAAAAGAAAAGTTCTCGCACTTCCAGCCCTCCCCCGGGAAAATTTGGTTATTATAAACGTAAATGCGTACTTCTCAGTACTAATAATGACATGTCTAAGGAAATTCTCTAAGGATGTGATAGGCTTCCAGCTCTTAGAGGTCGTGAGAGAGACATAGTACTTCCGACGGTGTAGAGCTAGGGTATCGTCGACACTGACGGCGGAGCTACCTCTCACCCCGCGCCTCCCCTGACACGTCTTCGGCCCACTCCCGCTGGAGGATGACGCACACCCCCACACCCAGTTTGGGAACCTATATATTAAACCGATTATATCACAGCAACACACCTTAAGAAGGGTGGGTGGGGGGGACAACTAATATGAGGCCTTCTGTGCGCTGAAATCATGATAAACGTTTCGACAACTAAAATTAACTAAAACCGAACAGCTTTATGCGAAAGATAGAAACAAACTTTTGGAAACTGTAACATTAAATTTTCCAGATTTCTGACTCCACACAAATTGAAACATTTTCTATTTTACCACTGGCACTATGGGCTGTAATTTTTTTCGAAATGATATCAAAATCCTACTTGTAGATATTGCGTGAATCAGGTTCAGCGAAAAATCTATACTAATTTGCTGAGAGTTTTACCTTAAATTTACCAGTTTTTCGTTTTAACATCAAAAGGAAACATATTCTATTTTAATCCCCGTATCATCTGCTGTACATTATTCTAAACATCATCAAAATTCCAGCTGCAGTTATTCCGTGAATCCCGTTCATCCAGACAACCAGACAAATACAAAGAATTAAATTGTTTATCGCAGTCGAAGTGTTTACTGCCTACGATACAAAGAAAACCAAGTCCTAGAGTACCTAATAGGCTGACTCCTTTTTGCATTTATGTTTTCCTATTTTTCCCAACCTCGTTAAATATCCCGTCCAGATCATCCTCCAGCTGTTCTCAGTGATTTCATTTAAATTTTTAATCCGAATTAGGAAGAGGGAAAATTTGCTCTCCTACCTAACATTCGAGAGGACGGAGGCCACATCCCGTTCAGCCATCCTGACTGGGGTTTTCCGTGGTTCTCCTCAATCACTCGAAACGAATGTCAGGATGGTTCCCTAAAAGGCCACACCCGACTACCACCCACTTCCCTCCCCTCGCTTTAGGTTAAGTTAGCTGAAAAGGGTCCTTGAGACACTCCAGCAACCTCGGGGGAAATAAAACCTAAAAAAGCGTGTAATATTATAAAGTGACGTTTCAGTCACATTGTAAGACTCATTTTTTTAAAATACATAAACCATAATGTTAGATTGATTTTCATAAATCTTGGGCAACCACCTAGATAGTTTTTAGTAATGTTCTAAAGTACGCAAGATTCCATGCGAGGACTGAAATGCCAATGGTGAACATTCAATGTATCTTGTTTGCAACGAATATTAAATAATTATTGAGCCATGTAGGCTTGAATAGAATCGTTACGTTCCCGAGAAGCATTCACTGGTATAATCATTAGCTATGGCGACGGGATGTCGGGGATAAAGGGTTACGCAGGAGAACACTTCCTGTCACCTTGGAGTTGGCAGTCAACAAGAGGCCTCCGACCTGGTGTGAAAACCCGCCACCCAAATACGCTCTCACCCCACCAAGGCGGCCTAATATTTCCGACCTCTGTGATATACACGAGGAGCGAATAAAATATCAGAGATTTCACGTTACATTAGGTGGCCAACCTCTAGGTCCAATCCAAGTGAGCATATAACTTAAAATCCTGGGAATTTTCTGTTAAATGTGATCTTCGAGACTGCAAGGGCGGAGCCGAAGTTTCCCTCGGAGATGTAAGAGCGACGAGATTCATTCTGTTGCGGACACCGAATGTTGGCTTTTCTCGCTAACTGCTACAGTCCGACTCCTGGTGTAGGAAATCTGACGCTGCCGGTTTGAATAGCGAGGCGATTGCTGGAGCAGCTTTCGCACGGCGACACAGTCAGTAATGCCTGATGCGCATTACCATGACGAGCGTGACTGTAGCCGCCTTCTAAGACAGAGGTCCCGTACCGTGGGCCATCTTCGATCACCGCAGACATCAGACGCAGAACTATAATGGTGAAATGTTACTACCGAGCCATCTGATTGTGCATTCTGTGAAACTGAACCCTTCAGCGTCTTTGTAGCTGGAAACCCTTGAGCTAGCGGCATAATTTGCCAGAACTATTTCAGTTATTTTCGAATAGCATAATTGTTCATTCGTTGCGCCCTTGCATATTAATTCTAAGATGGATTTAAAAGTAAATTACAATTGTGTGCTTGCTAATGACAGCTAATTGTACCTGTGAGCGTTGCTTTTGTGTTTTTTGTGATGTTGACGGTAAATTCGCTCAGACTTCTAATTGCCAATGATACTAAATAAATTTCATATTGTGACAGTTTTCCTGTATTCCAAACAACATCGAGATTCTTGCAAAATCCATGTTTTCACTCCTTCATAAAATCAAAATTAAAATCCCCTTTATCAATGTTAATCATAAATGTACCAAGGATAACTACAAGTATAACGTATTTGCCCTCCAAGACCCCATTTACTACGATATATATATATGCTTTTTTTTCTACGTTGTGAACTGTTTCCGTCCTACCTAAAGCGTGAGATATTCTGTTCACGCCAATTAATCGTCGACCAATGATTTACTTATTCAGGAGAATCGGGAAACTTGAAGCTATTTTGGCTGTTAGGGTGACTGCATTTGACATACTAAAACAGATGGTTAGTACGAATCTTGATGTGTCATCAGTTACGGCTGTTTTAAAGGTTTTCTTGCCAATGTGAGAAGATATTTGCAAATGACATACAGTCAACAACTGAAGGTTCTGAACCATAATTCTCAATTATAAAACAATATACAGTTAAAAAACATACTAAATTCTACTAATTGATTTCTTTATCTTTTTAATGCACTACACATCTTCTCCTAAGGCATCATCAGGGACTTTCATACTACAGTATTTCTCATTTTCGTAATACATTGGTTCCATGATCTTCATCGCTAGCCTGCTTTGCTGTTGATCCGGATTTAGTGAATTCATTATGACCTAAATTGAGCATTTCATATACTTCAGACCACTTTAGGGCTTTTGATGTTCACAGGATGCTTTCACATCAAAACAGGCACTACACATCCAAATAAATCACTTGAAATTATGGTGAAATCTCCTAAATGTTACTGGAATTCATCATATGACTGGGGTTTCAGCAAAGAAGAATAACTTCACTGTGTAATTTTCGGGTTTGCTCAGTGCTGCTACTCCTGGTTGGGTTCTGACTGCAGTGGTAAGGGCAGGTAAACGATATTGACATCGGTCATAGTTTTTGTAGGCAGTCTGCCAAGTGCACACTCTATATGATTTCGTATAAGATGATTTTGTAAATGACTGTGTAATCATAGTAATAAAAGTCGAACTTTTGCGCATTGTGAGAGGTGTCTATTAGCTAAGGGAATTTCCAGAACTGAATCTTCAATTTCTTAATGACAGAAGTGCCTCCGCCAGGCTGATGCCATTGCGGAACCGCGGTGGTATTGTAAGGGAAAACATGTGAAGGTATATTTTTTATTTAATTTAATATTATGCCAGCAAAGAGTGTGGAACATACGAAGTATTTATTGAGAGGTTTCTCCATAAACATTAGTCGAAAGTGAAACAAATGAAAATAAAAAGTGAATTTAGAAATTACCGACAGTATAGTAGGCGTAATGGGAACATAAGATAATTTTATGAAAAAGCAATCAAAGAGTTAAGTTAACTGAATGAATCCATTCCGGATTGTGAAATGGTGGAGATATTACTGCAGAAGCTCCCAAGGGCAATGCAGGAAATTTAATAGTAAATCAATGGGAATATATGGAAGAATTCATGGACGCGGTAGAAAGGCTCAATCGGTGAAATACTGCAATGGATAGGGTATTGTGGCATAACGTGATCATGGAGAAATTATAAAAGAAATTTGTCGCCATAGTAACGACCAGAATAACAACAGAGGACGAGCGAGAGTGAAAGTTAGTGTGAGTTTGAGTTGATAATAGTTACGGAGAGTAAAGGACCTTGTATGCTTCGGATACCTATCAATGAAATGCAACTGGTATAAATGTCAATGAATCATATGAACGTTTATTATTATTTAAATAGAAAATATTAAATGAATAAGGTTGAATGTTACAGTTTAAAACGAGTTAAAAGCTGGGCATTTGTCCCTGGCGACCGGGTTATACGGGGGGGGGGGGGGGGGAAGAAAAATACCAAGTCCGATACCAATAAGACCGACGACAAGAAAGATTAAAATTAATACAACAGTATCATATCATGAAACGGAAAATTAACATGTGAATAGTTGGCCCGAGGGGCGAAATAATAATTACAAAATGAATAGGGTGACCCTAAGAGAGAATCTGCGAAATGACCAGGGAGGAATAAGATTAAAGTGGGCAGAAAGAGAAGATAAAAGATTTTTTGACAGAAGAGTGAACAATGGTGGAAGTAGAGATTATCATGACGAAAGGAGAAGCAATAATGAATTTAGTCGTAATGATCCACTAAGTTTCCTTACTTTGTATGTACATTTGTATATTTTTTAAAAAATATGATCTGTGTCTGTGATACAGTTTTAATTTGAGAAGAGTTATATAGCAGCTCTGACGTGGTTGTTGGGGAGACGGAACATCTTTGGTAGTTTGGTTGCCAAGAGCGGTTTTCATGGCAGAGAGAAGAATACTGCTGTAAGAGAATACCGTTGTATTTTTATTTGGAGTCCTTTTAATGTCTTCAGTATGAAGATATGGAAAAATAAACATTGTTACTTAATATTTAATTTTATTAGTATAACAAAATATTTTATAGCAGGAACAGAAAGGAGTGAAAACTATGTACCGCGACTGTTTTGGTCCTGTCAGGAGCGGAAAAGACGGTTGAAGGGCTAATAAGAAACGTAAGCAAAGATGATATGAGTGGTGAGGAAGTTTGAGAGGAAGTTACAAGAATTAAGAATTGGAACAATTGAGTAGTTTAGATAAAACTGATGGTATCATAAAAGAAAAATGTGAAATAGAGGAAAATTATAAGAACCATGTCGAGCGAGTAAATAAAGATCATGCTTTTCAGTGGTTAAAATGATTTGAAATAAAACAAAAAGTCCGAAAGATAGAACGGATCTTTGGAAGGAAGGTGGAATCTGAAACTTGCTTAAAGTAACAGCGTGGACTGAAGAGGAAGAAAATACATTTACACGGGAAGAGATAAATGACGCAGGATAAATTAAAGTTAAGGTTTTTTTTTTTATCTGCTTAACGTCTCTCTAACAGCGAGGTCTTTAGAGACGGGAAAGGATGGGAGGCAAGGAATGAGAAGGAATTTGGCCATGGCCTTTTGAAGGAAGCATCCCGGCATTTGCCTGGAGTGATTTTGGAAACCATGGAAAACCCAAATCTGGATGCCCGGACGGGGATTCGAATTGCCGTCCTCTCGAATGCGAGGCCCGAACGCTAGCCGTTACACCACCACTCTCGGTGGTAAATTAAGTTATTAGCTGATGAATCGAATATTGAAACATAACCGGAGAATAGAAAGAAAGGATTAACCAGTGTTACGGACCAAAGTGGAAATGAAGAAAGCAAGATCGACGACGAAATTGAAGAGTTAAGAGATGCGAATGAAGAAGATGAAGGAATAAGATATTTTTTAATTGGAAGAATTGGCGAAAAGGAAAAGAAAGGGATGGCTGAACGTGTGGGGACATCGTTACAAGAAAGAAAAGTTGATCACACAGAAATAAATGCAGATGGATATTATAATGAATCTTTGGGCGCGGCTTATCATTGGAGTAGTAAGGAAGTTGGAAATAATAAAGGCAGTTCGAGTAGAGAAGTTCCGAGAGAAATTAGAAAATTTAGTTACGATGATGAAAAAACCATAGAAGTAGAATGGTCACAGTTTGATGCTTAAGGAGGATTGTCGGAAAAGAAGTAAATATGCAAAGGGAAAATTTTAATGAAAGTGTAATAAAGAATAATGAAGGACCATATGTAATGAGAGAATAAAGGAAATGAATGACGTATATGAAGAAGAAATGAGAAACTGGAAGAAGAGAAAGAAAGAAACAAATGCTACAAGCATATAAAGCCAACTGAGTTTAATTTAGGTAAAATCTCAGGGCAAATCAAGTCAAAAGAATTCAGAAGTAAAGAAATTATTTGATATATATTGAGGACCCTTTGAAGTAGGGGGAAAGCATCACGAAAATGTTTATTTTTTGCTTTACCCTAAATAAAAAAAAATTAGGTTTGAGAAATATAGTAGATTTAAATTTGTACAAACAAAAATCAGAGATAACACAATATAATAAGTGAAAACATTTTCCCTTTATGTAGCACATTTCATTTTTATAAAAGTTCTGAGTTCAGAATTTGCACAAAACGAAATGTGGGAGCATGTGTAAGGGAAAACATGTGAAGGTATATTTTTTTATTTAAAATAGAAAAGATAACCCAGTTAATTGTTTTGTTAGTTGTTACGAAAAATGTTACGAAATAATATCTATGGATAACAAATAAGAATGAGGCTCAATGATATGTGGAATGGGTCAGAGAAATTATTATAGAGGTTGTGTTAAAAAAAAAAAGGAGAAGAGACGAACAAGTCAAGAGAAAACTGAAGTAATTATTCGTTTTGGAAGGTGATTGTATGTATTGTATGATGTGTAAAGGTTGTTTATTAAGAAGAATGTTCCTTCAAATAAAAGTTTATTTCCTAAAGATAAAGAAGTCAGGAAATAATCATTTACCACTACCTTAGATTGTTTGATTCCTGGCGAGGAAAGGAATTTTCTTGACTGTCGGAGAAGATGAGATGATGAACGATCACCATATTGCATACAAAAGTCTTCGGTTAAATCTCAAATGTCTCCGCCGTGAGTATGAAGTACAGGCAAGTGACACTTTTTTTTTGGGTTATTTGTCCGTTGGTTGAGGACGTTAAATTTGGCAGCCTCTCCTATTTCATTATTTCTTCAAATCACAAACAAAACACCACATCCCAGTCATCCATACGAAACAGTACACATACATACACTTCCTTTCCCGGGGAAGACAAGAAGGAACCACACCAGTTAAAATTACCAAGGGCAAGTTTTCATGTGTTAATCCTGTATCAGTGCGTGTGGAAATAATTATAATGAGAGAAGCTGCATGGGATAAGCGTCTGGCTCTCAAAAAGGTAACTTAAACTTTTATCTGACTGTAATATCTGAAATATACTATGTTTAAGACAATTTTCAGTGAAATGGTTCGGACAGCACTCCAATGACTTAGCAACAAACCCCGCTGTTTAGTTCATATTTCTAACATTTAGACATGTGGAGTAGGGATTTCATTACAGCAAAGCGGGATCCCGCAATGCCGCACGAAATTAAGCGGATCCGCAATCCGCAAAATGCGTGACTCGCTGCCCCACTCGGTCTCTATCTGATGTATTGCACTGTTTGCCTGTATCCTTGCAGTTGGCATTTGACTCATGTGAACAAGCGTTTGTTATTGTTAATGTTCCTCATCTGTAAGTAAATAGATCCAATTTTACGCATTCATTAAAACTTACGTTTGTTTTGAGTACAAATTTCTATATCAGAACGTATATGTTGCGTATTTAGGACGATTTTCTAACTACATAAAAGTATTTTTTGTATCGCACACGTTATCTGAAATACATCGTTAAAGCTTTTTATTCAAGATTTCATTATTCGAATTTTCTGTATTTTCATATAAAGTAATTGTGACAACTTCCTGTATTTGCGGCTGAAAATTTGATTATTCGTTGATACGAAAATAATGTTCTTGTAATTTTATCAATCTCATACCTATTAATTAGCAGCTATCAAAAGGCAATTGTATAACCTTTTACTTATTGCTGTCTCGACCACAGCTTCAATGGGTTTGAAACATATGTTCTTTGACGAAAGCCGTCTGCTTACATGTGCCGCTAAGGCTTTCGATTAATCTCTCTTGTTATTGTTTGGTCAATCGCCACAATACATTATTTTTGAGTGAATAGGAAATATCCTTTCCACTCCTTCTTATTATTGCGGTTAAAGGCAAAAAACTTTATAATGGAGTCTTCACGGGTGTATCGCTGAATTGTGTTGTTAATACACTATACATCGACGGCTACCTCCGCCGTCTTCCTCACGTGTCAAATTTCGTGATTTTACAACGAAATCCGGTGATCGGTGAGGACTTCAATGCAATCATACGCCGATAAACTCTCCTTTCTTATTAAAAGAAATCCACTCTAAAAAAAAGTCGTCACGCCACTTAAAGTAAAACTGAAATACTTGACAGTTTACGTTTTGGAGCAGTTTCTTTTAATAACAATGAATCAACTACAAGATCAATCAACGAATCAGGAGACATAATAATGAATCCAACAATAACAATTCATGCCAATTTTCCTGCTTGTGCACTGACAAAAAGTTATGAGGTCTTGTTCGGAGCCAAGTCTACACTTAACAGAGTATTTTCAACTCACTTTGTGAAAACCGAGTGTGGTGGTGTAACGGTTAGCGTTCTGGCCTCGCATTTGGGAGGACGGCGGTTCGAATCCCCGTCCGGGCATCCAGATTTGGGTTTTCCATGGTTTCCCAAATCACTCCAGGCAAATGCCGGGATGCGTCCTTCAAAAGGCCATGGCCGAATTCCTTCCCATTCCTTGCCCCCCATTCTTTCCCGTCTCTAAAGACCTCGCTGTTAAGAAACGTTAAGCAGTTAAAAAAAATTAATAATAATAAAAAAAAAACCGCTGGTGGCTTGGCCATTAAGTATACCCTGTTTATAGATTGATGTGATGTGTTTTAAGACACATAACATTACCTAAGACTAAATAGTTTCCATTTTTGATTACTTAATTAAAAATTGGTTTAGATTTAAAAATAAAAATTTTAAACCCGGAAATATACTTAAGACATGTTAAAACTTTTTTATGTCATTTTGCCAGTTAAAATATTGTTAACTGTTAATTTTTATCATTTATCATTAAAATTGATTTATTAATTTAACTAAAAGACTTTTATTATTTAATTTATTGACGCTTTAAATAACTATGTTTTAAATATATTCGTTAAAAAACTTTTGGCGCCAATACCTCTGGATCCCACGGAATTTATGCAAATCCCGCGGGATTGAAAACGCCGCGGGATTGCAATCCTTAATGTGTGGTCACAATTGTCAATGGCATAATTTTCTATTTCTAAGTGTTAAAATCAAGTAAGAAGAATGAAATTGCTTCTTAGTCTGTGTGGTGACTATCTTAAACGAGATCATTCCTGTTTTTGATGAAAGTCGATTGCTGATTACACAGTCAGCGTGTCGTAAAACTAAATTGTTTACTGTATGCTATTCGAGTGCCAGATGGTAGTAGATAGCTGCACTTCTGGCACTGTCTATGTACATTTCTATGTCTATGTTAAGTTGATATCTTATATTTTATCATGGCTTTACGCATCGTCGATGTCGGGGTTATTAGAGGCGGGAAAGGGCTGTGAAAAAGGAACGAGAAGAAATTAGACCATAGCCTTTTAAAGGAAGCATCCCGGCATTGGCCTGGAGTGATTTGAGGAAACCAAGGAAAACCCAAATCAAATGTTGATGTTATTAGAGCTTAAGTGTAGTTGTTATGTGGCGCCAAGTCTGGAGCAAATGCTTAAACTGTTACTTGAAACTATCTTTCTATGACTTTACTCCTCGTCGACGTCGAGGTTATTGGAGGCAGGAGAGGATTGGGGGCAAAGATTGGGAAGGAATTTGGTCTTGGAATTTTGAATACTCATCCCGGTATTCACCTGCAGTTATTCCAAAAAACCATGGAAAATCGAAATCTGGATGACATGCGATTTGAATCCACGTTCTTCCAAGTGTTGGTCCCGAGAGTTACGGGGCTCGGCGAGATGATTTAAATAATCCTTGAAAATCGAATCTGATTTGTCTGACAGGATCGATTTAGCGTCGTGTGAGTGACGCTGAAAATCAAGCGTATTTGGTTTTTCCAAAACTGCTGGTTTGCGACACTAGAAGAATCCGTTCCCGTACTTCCTGACGAATGAAGTAAAACACAGATCGAAATCTGCGATCAGCAGTTATAAGTACTAAACATAGTTTAGTGAATATTTCCTGCAAATGAGTGAAGTATCGCATAGTTAAACTCTAGCTTTATTTGTGGCTTGCGTATTGAGGCAGCGGTTACCGTTAACCATCTGTGAAGGCGATCCGAGGTGGCTCAAGTTGCGTGGCCGGCGGCATGGAGGTGTGCGGCGGAAATTAATAGTGCTACCGCAAGAGCCGCCTCACCTCGGCCCAGCAGAAGCGCTGCTAATTAACAACTTGCGACACGGCTGCCAACCTCTGCGCACCAAGTTAGAGCGCTTCCGGCTCCTTTATGAAGAGGCTCACACAGATCACGTGGTTCCAGGGAAGGTCTCGGCTTTTGCGATTGCCCAGCTTCCAACATTTATAGAGGAAAGCTTGATTCCTACTGAACTGAAAAGCAGCATCAGCACTTCCAGAACGATTGTATCACAGAACAGTAATCTTGAAATTCAACGTACATTCATCATGTGCCATGTAAACCGAAGGTATATTTTAAAAATTTACGTTTGGTAAAAATATGCTGTCTACCTACATAATACTAATTAAACTCCAATACTACTTACACAGCTACATAACTAATAGCTACTTGTGTCGGTATGGCTGTGGTGGCCGTTCCTTAGGACCAAAACGTAGTCGTTAATGCTGGATCACATATCTATTCTAATTAAACACGGGAAAATGACCGTATGTAAGTGAATAAACAGTAAGTCTGGCGGACTGTTTATGTATCACTCGAATTAGAATAATACATTATGTCTTTCAAAAATCAGCAGCTCCATGTTGTTGTTGTTTTTGTGGTTTTAGGGCGCGTCGACAGCGAGGTAATTAGCGCCCTAACAATGACCAGCTAATACTTTGGCTAAAAAGTATACTAAAATACTGTCTGCATGGTAGACTGTAAAGGGGTCGGCCATAAATACAGCAAATAAAATAATTCACAAAATAAGACGTGGCTTAGAGAGGGACCACCAGGACCAAAGACCTTACAACATCTGGATGGCTGTAAAGGGCCAAACAGGTTCACAAAAACATTAAAAACACTACATTTCTCGCTGGCTGTATAGTGGCCAGCGAGACAGGAATTGTAACGATATAAAAAATTAAAACAATGCGCAGGGATGGGTGGCTGTAAAGAAGCCATCCTATTTGTTTAGTTACACCCGCCCCGGTTCGGGTGGGTCTTCGGTTACTGTGTGCTGAGGAACAGGACCAGACTCGTCCACCAGCATTTCAGTTTCTTCTGGATCTGAAGAGACAGACGTCTCCGACTCAGAAGATGACTCAATCACCTCTTTGGCCTTCTTCTTCCTCTTTCTTTTTCCCTTCGTCTCCCTAGTACTAGGTGTTCTGGGAGAGGACGAAGAGGGGGATTTCACGGAATAAGTCGGCTCCGTCTGTCTAAACTTCGGGCCCCGGATCTTCTGATCGCCTCCAGTAATTTTGGTAACTGTTTGTAATGCTACCACTGTACCAGCACATGGTGGCATTGGAGGTGGCTTTACTTTCACTGTTACTGCTGGTGGATCCTGTTTCACTGCTGCTGGTGTGGTCGAGATCGCAGACGTGTTGTTACCAACGTCCGTGGTATTGGATGTTGCGACCATAGCGGATTTTGTACCGCATTTCCACTGACATGAGCACGATGTATTTGTGCTCATGTCTGCAACGTTTGTCTGGGTAGCAACACTCTGTTTCCTGACGGGAGTTAAAGCCATCTTAGCAAAGCTAGTTACGAAAATTGGAGCGGCGAGCGTCTTGGCCTTCTCCTTCGCTTTTGCGTAAGGTATCCGCTCTTTGATCTTCAACTCCTGTATTTTGCGCTCTTCAAGATACACTTGACACTCCCTGCTCCAGGCGGGGTGCGAACCGGAGCAGTTGACGCAAACCTGTGGGAGCGTATAACTACACCCGGCTCATGTGCGCTCTTCCCGCACTTAACATAGGTTGGATTTACTTTACCTGACGCCGTAGAATGTCCGAACCGCTGACACTGCAAACAGCGCATCGGGTCCGGAACATACGGACGGACGTTCAAGTTAATGTAACCTGGTTTGATGTTCTTTGGTAGAACTGGAGTGTCAAACGTCAGGACGAAGGTGGCAGTCTTTTCAATACTGCCACTAACCCTTCGCGTTATCTGACGTATCTTGACCACTTTCTGATCTTCCCATTCCTTAACGAGCTCCTCGGTTCCTATTACCATTATGTCACGGCAGGTGACTACGCCTTTAGAACAATTCAAGGATTTGTGGAGTTCGCAGGCAACGGCATAATCCCCGAGTTTCACACAGTTAAGGAGTTGGGTCGCTTGCCTACTGGTGGAAGTTTTCAGCAGCAGCATCCCGTTCCTCAGATTTTTTTTACCGAATTCAGGATCTCTACCAGACCCTGTAATCTTTTATGAATATAGAAAGGCGAAACTTTCTCGAAGGACCCTTCCACTCTTTGGATTACAACAAAGGCGTTCGCAAGCGAACATAGCTTTCCGTTACTGTTATTTTCTGAAGCGGGGGGGGGGGGGGGGAGGGCGCTACCAACCCTCATCCGCTTCTTAGAAAAGGGTGTATTTAGATTATCCAGCGGCACACCCATAACGCAGGTTTTTTTTTTTTATTGTGAGGATGAATTTTGGTCCCACGAGTATAACCAATATAAGAGGAAATGCTAATACAACAGGGGTGCGCAGGTGCCCCCGAGGTTGCACGGTAGCAACTGATTTCCCTCATCACCCATTCACCTCCTCGGCAAGTGTCTGACCTTGAGGTTGGTTTTTTTATTGAGGTTTGTTCCGTCCTCACGATCTGGGCGATGAAACCATGGTCCCCGTTCTCCTAAGCACACAACGTTCCACCGTCATGCTCTACGGTGGTCGTTGAAGAATGGTAGGACTTTACGGTGTGGGAAACTTGCGGCGCTCACAAGTTTCCAGC
Organism: Vandiemenella viatica; assembly: GCA_031002005.1. Taxonomy (NCBI): domain Eukaryota; kingdom Metazoa; phylum Arthropoda; class Insecta; order Orthoptera; family Morabidae; genus Vandiemenella; species Vandiemenella viatica. The sequence goes on from JARYHS010008074.1 coordinate 299,388,254, forward strand.
TCGAGCAACATGGGTTCACCAAACCCGTACCTGGCACTTGCGTACCAGGCCCCTGCGGGGAGCAACTCCAAACAGGCATCTAGTAAACAAGGTTATTTGTTTGAATAGTTGAAAGACAGTCATTAAACGTCTAAAAATCAAAACTAATTTGTAATGTTACTTAATCGTCAGCGTAAAAATTAAAAAGAAATGTTTTTAAACGGATTGATTTCTTGGAAAGTCACATTTGATGCATTGTTTGAATAGAAATAAAATGATATGTTCTTATATAGTTGTACATTTAACATTGACTAGCAGATCGTTACATTTACGCTTAGAATAAGCGTTTATATCCCTACTTTCCAAAACGATCTTTCCCGCATCTAATAACGAAACCTCATCTGATCGACGGAAGTGGAACTTATAAGAGCTTAAGAAACTGGTTTAGACATACTTTTAAACGAATTGATTTCTTGGAAAGTCACAGAGATATATAAACACTCAGAGTAGGGTGCTGCGGTCAGCAATATAAGACAACAGGTGTCTGGCGCAGGCGTTAGATCGGTTACTGCTGCTACAATTGTAGGTAATATCACGATTTAAGTGAATTTTAATGTACGAGAGATTGGACACAGCATCTCCGACGCAGTGATGTGGTGGGGATTTTCCCGTACGACCATTTCTCGAGTTCACCGTGAATATCGGGAATCCGGTAAAACATCAAATCTCCGATATCGCTGCGGCCGGAGAAAGATCCTGCAAGAACAGAATCAACGACATCTGAAGAGAAACGTTCATTGTGACAGAAGTGCAACCCTTCCGCAAATTGCTGCGGATTTCAATGCTGGGCCATCAACAAGTGTCAGCGTGCGAACCATTCAACGAAACATCATAGATATGGGCTTTCGGAGCCGAAGGCCCACTCGTGTATCCTTACTGAGTGCACGACACAAATCTTTACGCCTCCTCTGCGCCCGTCACCATCGACATTAGATTGTTGATGATTGGAAACATTTTGCCTGGTCTGACGAGTCTAGTTTCCAGTTGTATGGAGCGGATAAACGTGTAGGGGTATGGAGGCAACCTCATGAATTCATGGATCCTGTATGTCAGCAGGGGGCTGGTGGAGGCTCTGTAATGGTGTGGGGCGTGAGCAGTTGGAGTGACATGGGACCCATGATACGTCTAGATACGACCATGACAGCTGACACATATGTACGCATCCTGGCTGATCACTTGCATCCATTCATGTTCATTTTGCATTCCGACGGACTTGGGCAATTCCACCAAGACAATGCGACATCTCACACGTCCAGAATTGTTAAAAGAGTGACTTCAGGAACATTCTGAACTCCACTGGCCATCAAACTCCCCAAACATGAGCATTATTGAGAATATCTGGGATGCCTTGCAACGTGCCGTTCAGAAGAGATCTCCACCCCCTCGTACTCTTACAGATTTATGGACAGCTCTGCAGGATGCATGGTATGAATTCCCTCCATCACTACTTCAGACATTAGTCGAGTCCTTGCCACGTCGTGTTGCGGCACTTCTGCGTTCTCGCGGGGACCCTGCGCGATATTAGGCAGGTGTGCCACTTTCTTTGGCTCTTCAGTGTATAACATTACTGTGATGAAATGACGTAAGTCCGGAACTATTGCTTTGATGCTTTAATCTTAACATAATTAAGCAACTCTGTTTAACTGTCAATATTTCTATGCTCCTGTTGTAGAGTGAAACTTACATGGGGAGCAACTGATATGGGACTGTGAGAGTTAATTTTTGGCTGGTGCAAAAAAAAAAATTGTGAAATTAATCATCAGAATTTTACAGTAACAAAGATTCGACTCTATGATTTATAGAATTTGATATTACACGATTCTATTTGAATACTATTTTTTTAACGGTGACTTCAAACACTCTTCATGTTTTGATATATTTTGCAAAAGGAATACTAAATTATGATTAATTTTTCATCAGACAATAATTAAAAAGGAGGCATGATGGATCATAAACGATACACAATTTATAATTTACTCTAAAGATCAGAAAAATACATTTAATTACCAGTGTTTAAGTCGTCAGTAAATTAAATATTTTGTAGCGATACAGGAAAACATGTTATACTGACGCTTAATGAACTATAATGAATATATTGTAATACAACAATTGTATAGAACTATTACGCCAAAATAATATTGTAATACAACAATTGTAATCTGGCTGTATGGTCGTTAGACCAAAAGCTATATAAAAAAAAATAAAAAAATGAATATAGTTAACTTTGTAGTTTCTTTTCTTTCTTTAGGTAATTTTTAAGGCATCGAGATAGACAAATATTTACTTTGGCGCAATACGCAGAGAAAAAAATTAGAACAAAAGAAGATTTACTTGCAGATAAGGGCAAAAATAATTTGGAATGGAACAATTAATCAGCAAAAACTATCTGCAAACTTCGCCAAATGTCTCCAGCATCACTAAGCTTAACCAATAAAAGCAAACTGAAAGAGAGGGGGGTGTTTGTTCGTGTTGCTAAACGATCAAACCTGTTCCAAAGAGTTACAGGGAAAAGGTCTGTTTTGTGAATGTTCAATAGGCACCGCAACTGTTCTCAGACATCAAAGCAGCCACAGGACTCACACACAAAGGTGTCATTAATTACGCAAACCGATGCCTCTGCCGGGGCCGACCTCGGCTGGGGATTGTGGCCGCATGGCGATCCGTTTGATGTGGTAATCGTATTAGCCAGCCTCGGAGACCACAGGCCTCCTTAACGGAGCTAAGTGTGTGGCGCAAAACGAGAGTCTCTTTTAACCTCTTAACAACTCCATTCTGTTGCAGTCTCCTAAGCCAGGGATTTGCAATTTCTTTTTGGACCCTAATTGATGATACATTTTTTTTGGCGTATCCCCATTTTTATAATAACATAAGTGATTGTACCTTGTAGTTCAAATATTTCCATGTTTGATTTGAAAAGAAAGAATATATTATAAATGAAAAATAATAAATATTAGTGTTATTAAACAACGTAACTGTTTAGTGTGAATAATGAATTTTTTCACATATTTACTTATAACAGCTCTAAAATTAGACCTAATGTATGACAATTGAACGCGAAGAATAGGAGCTGCATCCAATCTGTTTCTGTACTTGTACACCAAAGTAAGCGTGAACTGAAAAACCAGTCTCACATCGGTAAGTGGTCGCAAACGGAAACAACCCCATTATAGCCTTCTCAACGGCTGCGGGGTATTCATCTTTAAGTCCAAGCCAATAGTCATTCAAATTAGAGTCTTCTGATTCGATTTTTTTTTTTAAAGGGATGAATACTTAATGTCGATCAAATTCTCAATTTGACGTGATTTGTGAATGGATTCTGTACCCAGTCGATGTTCTGTGACTTCTCCGGGAAATATACTTTCAAGAATTTTTTAGGTTAATCAAATGTTCATGTTTTTTTTCACATCTGAGGCTACTTGCAACTCATTTTTTCCCCAGAAAGCCGCTCAAAAGATTAAAACATTCGATCCAGAAGCCAAGTTTGTTTTTAAGTGAAGATATTAGGTCTCTTCCTGTAAACGTGGTTGTGGTTCTTCCCTGTAAGGACTTGTAGATCACACTAAGTTTATTGAATATATTGGACAAATAAAAAAATTTCATGCGCCATTGCTCACTGTGCAAATAGCTCAACAAGCGTACTAACTGATACAGAATTGGATTTTTCGGCCGAGAATATCTTAAGCTCGTTGCCCAATTCAAATAACCTTGATAAAACGTTTCCTCTCGATAGTCATCTTACTTCCGTGTGTGGAAGAAGTGATCGATGCTGACCTCTTACATCTTCAAACGGTTTTTTAAAAAAAGCCTTGACTGGAATAGATGTGATTTAACGTAATTGACAATTTGCACAACTTGATCGAGAACTTTGCGACAAGGGTTGGCGATGTAAAACGCAGTGACTGCTACTACATTTAGGTGCAACATTCTTTATTCTTGTTGCAGTTCCTCTTATTTTGCCGGTCATAGCTGCAGCTCCAACGCTGCACACATCAATAGATTTTTCCAATCAATATGGTGTTTACTCATGCAGGGGCGTACAAGTAGGAAATGGCGCCTAGGGCAAGCATCGAAGTTGCGCCATTTCGTAAATTATGTAATCTAAATATAAAATAAAAAGATGCACTAAATAAAACAATCATAAATGTTGACAAACACTTTTATCTTCTGTTTTAGAACAAAATTATTTCATAAAATTAAAATTCACCTTCCTTGCCATTTGCGACGCAGATAGATGTTTCCGAAATCTGTTTCTTCGGTTTATTCTCGCTCTATACAGAGCATTAACCATTGTAGCCCTCAAAGACGAAAGTATTAGTTTTAGCTCGCAACTTGAGATGCATATTTCAGGTGTAAGCATAACCTGAATGGAAATGCGCAGATTCAGAAAGACGCTCTCATTCCATACTCAACAATGAATTCAAGAAGTTCTTCAGATCTTTTTATGTTTACGTTTTTTCTTGTGGATATTGGCATTAGAAAATCCAATGTTTCTTCGTATCTGTTCTACGTTAACATCACAACCATAGAAGTCTCAAAATTCTTTAGATTTCTTTTTCAAACGGTCGCAATCGTCAGGAGAAATCCAAATCAGGCATCGGTTTCATGCATATGACTGAACCTATCGCTCATTTCACACGCAATACGATCCAGCGATCCTTTCATGACTCGTTCTATTTCTTCTATAACACTCATCTCAGCGTGCATACCATTCTCTCCAGCCACACGTTTTTTTTTTCACCTTTAGTATCTTTCAATAACTACATCCCATTCCTGGCAATGATTGAAACCTTTCTCGAGTAGATCATTAATCAACCTATCTCTTTCATTACTAAAATGGTCTCGGAAAGTTTTTATATCGAAGACAGCATAATGCAAATTCATGCTAGGATTCTGGAGCCGCTTTTGAACGCAGTCAATACATCAAAGTCAGAAAATCATAGGACAACGAGGGTTTATATTGCCTCACTTCTTGTTTCACTAGTTTTTGTTGCCATCGTCTGTCATGTCTTGGAGAACTTTCAGCATATCTTCAGTATGTTTGTATAGATTAACTGTTTCAACCCTTGTACTCCATCTTGTTTCTTGAGTTTTTCTCAGCACAGAGTGGAACCAGAAAAGAATACATAAATAGTTTCGAGAATCGTGACCATTGTAGTATCGTGCTTGGCTGCAGGTACACTAACCAAATTGAGCAAATGGTTATCGCAATTCATCGACAGATTATTATTTTCGCTTATTCTTTCGTGAACAACAGTTCGGTGGCCAGCCATCACAGCAGCGTTGTCATAACATTGTAAACGACATTCCAGTATATCCATACCTTCTTTCTCTAGCTGTTAAAGGATTTCATGAATTAAGCTTCCAGCGTCCTTTTGACTCACCTGAATTAAACCTAGAAAGGGCTCTGTAATGAGGACTGATTTCCTCTAAAAATCAACTTCTACGTATCTCACTACTTCTGGCAACTTCTAACGATGTTTATGGTCAGAAGTGGAGTCAAACATTAGTCCATAGTATTTTTATTTTCGAATGTTTCGCAATAAACTTTGGCGAACAGGTGTCACCATCAGATGAACGAACTTATTTTGAACACGAGACTAAAAGTAAGATGTGGTTCCAGGATGATATTTAACCCGAGCAAGATGTTTATTCATAATGGGGTCAAATATGTCCAGGGGCTTTATTAATCCAAGGAAGTTTCCGGCATTATCGGATGCATCGAATGTACTAAGTTTATATATGTTAACAATTTTAATAAATGTTGTGAAACTCCTTCCTTACCTTGTAAACAGAACAAATGTAACATTCACGTATAAGAAGTCTTCAAATTTAAAATTATCCTTTCGTCTCATTAACAGCTATTTAATATTTTACATAAAGCCAATGTTTATTATTGAAATTTTATTCATGAAATATTTTGCGCTGGTTATAATGTGCACGAATTATATGTCTTGAGTGTGTTTAGCAAACAGTTAATAAACTGAATTTGAACTGAACGACACTGAATTACTCAGCGAAGTGAACAATAAAAGGGAACGTATGGGGTGGGGGGGGGGGGAAGTTAGAATCAGGATGTTATTAAGATTTTGCAGTATTTTCTGTGATTCATTATTTAACAATTTTTGCTCTACTATCGAAGCATACAGCTTCTGTTATCTGATTGTGTAGTCAGCATTCCACTTTGGAAATGTATCGTTTCTCGTAAAACAGGTTGCCAGATTGCCCCAACATGGATGGCATGTGTTCGTAAAATGACTATACGTCTTTTTCGCAGAATTTATCGGGCAGCCGGATTCCTTGTCCTGTAAGAGTGACTATCGTGAACCATGCTCAGTAAGGAAAGAGCCTCATGTAGATGTAGATGCAGGTAAGGTGCAGCCTGCCATAAGGATTAGTGGCGTACAAGAAAAGAATAGGAAGAATAGGGTCTTGCAACTATGGGAGAAGTATAGGCCCATTTCTGGAAGATAAGTTAGGCACAGTTTAGCAGGATACAAGTTGTATCAAATCTAGTGCAACATTAGGTCAGATAATAGAGGATATAGGCTCACTTTGTATGAGTTTCACTAAGGATAATAGAGTAGTGATGGTTGGAGGTGCAGTGAATAGTATTGCTAGAAACATGAGTTTTTGTATAGAAAGTGACCTGGGGAAGGTGGTGAATGAGGCGCAGCATATCAAGGTTGAATTCATGCAGGTCGCCATGACCGGTCACAGTTGAACCACGCTATGAAGCGGGTAAACGTGGAAATGGAGGTGCTACTGGGAAAAGGCATTGGTTCATTCTTGGTTGTGCCTGCGGTAGGTGGGGTTTCACTAGGCATGGCGTATACGTAAATAGAAGGAGCAAGGGGGTACTTTCTGAGTTAGCTAAGAATGTAAGGGAGACTACTTCCACTGATTATGGGGTCAGGGCTGTAATTTTTTTAGGTTAGGGGCTGCTGATGAGGCGATGTAGATAGATAATCAAACGGATACTCGTCGCAGATCCACGATGGGAAAACTTGCAAATGAGAAAGAAATGCATGAAGCTGCAGAGAAAGTATCTGACAGGTGTAGAACCGTGAAGAAGAACGTTAATGATCAAAATATCACAAAGCCAGGAATAATAATTCCATGTGGTCGTAATGACCTGGTAGCAGGGTTCCTGTTGGCAGCACATTCCGCCCCTGTCGTAACCGCCTTAATCTAACTCGCCAATCCTGCCGGGTACAGGAGACCTACAGTTTAACATGGAATCCGAACCACGAAAGCCTTCTAGCGTACTTTACATAACATAGCAAGCTGTGCTAGAGGTGAAGGTTAGGGTTAAGGGCCTATGAAAATCTCCGCCTAGACAGCTATTCGAACCAAGGAAATTTCGACCTGCAGTCAGACGCCTTAACCGCTAAACTACCAGAACGCTCTAAAGCCAGTAATAAGAATGTTAATGGTGAGCGGTAGATGTATAATGAACAAAGTAATAGAATTTTCAAACTTAATAGAGATACACAAATCACAATTAATAATAGGGGTAAAGTCTTGGTCAAAATAAAAAGCTCTATACAATAGGGTTTTCCCCAATGGTTACAGAGTGTACTGCAGAGATAGATTAGCAATTAGTGGAAGAGTTTTCATACTGGTTAGCAAAGACTACTGCAGTTCACTTGTGTTTATAGATCATGACCATGAGTCACTAAAGGTAGATTTTTGGGGTGATAAAAAAGAAAAAATCAGGGAATTGGTAGCTTACCGTAGTGGAAGAATGAATGATAGAGATGAAATTCTCGGAGGGAAACAGAATTCAAATTTACAGTTCAGAGTGAGATTAGAATGGTCATTATTGGAAGTAATTTAAATTTACCAGGTGTCAACTGGGTAGGAAATAAGATTAATAACACATGAAAAAAGAGATTTGTAAATACCTTAGTAAGGGAAAGAAGTTTTACACAAATGGCTTAGTAAAATACGAGGGGACCAAACATATTGGATATTTTTGCAATAAAGACTGATGAAAATCCTATAGGGGGTCAAGTAACTAGAAAAAATAAGTGATCACAATGCAGTACTGATGGATATTAGGGAATTCAGTAATCCAGTGGCCAAAATTGAAGGGGGAAATAGGTACAATTAGAAAAAAGGCACAGATTTTGAAGTTGAAGAGATATTTAAAGGAAAGTTTCAGCAAATGGAAGGGAGGCACAAGTACAGTGTAGTCGAGGTTGGAGAAGTTCAAGGAGGTAATAAAATAGGATTAAGAAATATATAGTCCAAAACAAAAAATAAAGAGAAGTTCAGAACACACGTACTATAATAGGGAGGTGAGGAGGTAAAAGAGGTTGGAGGCTTTTGTCAGAGTGAGCAATAGAATGGTGATAAATAAGGGAAAAAAAAAACATTTAAGCGGACGAAAAAGATTTCTTGAAAGGTCGAAAGTAAAAATTCAGGGTAGGAACTGGAAGTGAAAATGGGAGTGCCACAGGGTAGTGTATTGGGGCCACTAGTGTTGTTATTCTGATGAATAACTGTGCCGATGGCTTACTGTAAGAAGTTAGGTTGTTTGCAGATGAGAAAATCCACTGCAATAGGGTCAAAACGGTAGAGGACTGTGAACAGCTGTAGGGTGACCTGGACAGGATATCTAGCTGGGTAGGTCAACATGGGATGAATAAATGCAAAGAAGAGTCAGGTTCGTAGGTACACAGATAAAAAACTAAAGGTTGATTACGATTAAAAGTTGGGGACAAATCACTTGGTGAAAGCTTGAAATGTAAATACCTTGCAATAAAATTTAATAACATACTCAACTGTGCATGACACATTGGTCGGGTAGTAGGAAATGCTTTCACTTGTTGGAGATAGTGATGAGGTGATATATCAGAGAAGCAAGGGAATGGGGTAAAAAAACTTTGGTTGGAAAATTGCTTGAATATGGTGATGTAGTATGGGACCAACGTTTTGAGTATCAAATACAGAAGTGGGTGCAAAGAAGGGTTGCTAGATTTGTCTCTGTAAATTACCAAAGAATACAATCAGTAATTGATATAATAAAGAAGATGATATGGGATTTATTGGAAGACAGGAGGAGGGAGAAGACAGTCGTGGGAGTGTACAAGGCATATATTGGTGATGAGGCGACGAACTGTATTGGTGTAAGAATAATGATTAGTGCTTGGAAAGGAAAAGATGACAATAGCCATAAGCTGCCAGTTGATTTCAGGCATAAAGGTTTTGGAATATTTTTCTTTCGTAAGTAGGGGTCTCAGAGATTGGAATAAGTTGGCAAGAGATACGATTAATAAATTACCAAAAATGCTGAAAAAATTTGAACTGAAATCTATTGTGAGTAGAGTAGGCTTCTACAGGAAAGGGGAAGAGTGGGAGTGTAGGGAAATTACCACCGGTGCGTGTGCTCCATCGCAATTAAATTAAGATTAAATTAGGGACTTATAATATGACGCTAGCAGTTAACTTTAATGCAAAATAGTGTACATATTGAACCACATTTCCATATTAATACATATTTATAGGTTGGCGGGGTTTATGACTGCTATACATTTATTAAGTCGTTGACTCTGCTAGGATAATATGTTATTCATAAAACATATATATCAAGCAACTGGAATGACGGACACACAGCTCATTACATATTTAAATTTATATTGTTGTTTTGCGTTTTGTATGACAATTATGTACATTTTTATAATTTTATTTTATCTGTTATATATCTCAAATTTCAGAAAACATTCTTAAATCAATTAAACAATTACGTTCAGTTTTGGTTTTGTTCAAACTATAGCGTACTTCTGGGACACTAAAACACTCAGCCAATTGATTTCCAATCACCTGTGAATAAAATGAACTTCTTTCTCGTCTCATGGGAAGGTCATGAACCCAAGTGTTAGAGTTGCTTTCCTCCATATTCCTGAACGAGTTTCTCCTGTGATAGAGCATTCGGTGGACGAGGCATTTATTGATGCAATGGCGGCAACAATCAAATCATGGTCACTAAACATTTTGTGAATGTCATTTCATATTGGGGTGGCAACTAGCTTTACTAACTGGATTTACAATTTGCCCTGGCGAGTTGGCATAGTGTGAACGCGTTATGTACAATACCATGTGGTTGATCAGTGGTCGTCCTATAAACGTTAATGTTTATAACTCTGAAATTAATATTCATAGTTATTTTCAGTAATAGTATCTGTCTCTTTTAAAGATTATTTAAGTTAGCACGATCGTTCTTCGTGATACATTTGATTGTAAGCGCAAAGAAATTATTTATTGTTTTAATTTTTTGTGATACACATGGTATCATTTTTAACGATTCGTAAGTAGCCAGATCGAACCTCAGGTTCACAATGCAATACCAGCTGCTTTTGCCAGTCTGAAATCTCTCGCCTTAAGGTTTCTAGTCAGTCCATAAACAATGTTACAGGTAACATTTCCCGCCATTTTGGACTAAACCATACGACATTCAATAATATATATAACAGTAAACAAATGATACTTCACTATGTCGAATTCGTGCTTTGAACGTAATGAAAAATAAAAACACATAGCTGAAGGCGATTGTCCACTGTGCAGCTAACAATTGTTACCGAGAAGTGACTTTTCACTGTTAACAACGATGAGTGCTTGAACGTCTCCATCGTTACTGATGATGCTATATCAGTTTGGCACTTACCGAGCAGTAACGCTTCAGCCTGGCATTCATGGGGAAGCGGTTTCAAACTCCTATCCAGCCATACAGATTTAGGTTTCCAATGATTTCCCAAAATCATTCAAGGTGAATGGTGGGATGTTACTTTCTGGAGACCATGGCCAAATTCCTTTCAGTTCCTTGTTCCCCTGCTCTAATGATCACGACGTGGATGAGGTGTAAATACCGAAAATAAAGTTTGGTACTGATCCCTTAGCCATAGTGCTTGCTGTCGACTGTTTAAAAACTTCTTTTTGTCTCAAAAACCGTTTTAGGATAGGGAACATTTATCCTCCTATACAAGAACCATTTATGGTTTGGTGTTTAATAATTGAACGATGAATTAATCATATGAGTATGAGGCACATAAGTATTTTATCCTTCGTAAAATAAATCGTTATGCCAATGGTAAAATAGGACGTGTATGGATCTATAACTCAGTATGTATAGATCTCCTCCGTTCAAAACGTTATAGACATTGGGAACAATTGAATGAGTCAGAAACCTTACGAATATTCGGGGAGTACTTTTTTACGTTAATAATCCTCAGAAATATTTTAGTAACCTTTTTTGTTGGTTAAATGCTATAAAATTTGGCACTAAATTTCGAACCTGCGTATGTACTGTACGTTAGTTGACAATGGACAGTATAGTTAGTGATCAAAATAACGTAAGCAATGAACTTCAAACAGTAATAAACCAATTTCAGCAAATTTTCAATATCATAACCAAAGGCTGGTATAAAAATTTCGTTTCATACTCTCTTCTCTAAATTACATCACATACAATGAGATGAGCAATATTTAAGGACCAGGACGGAACAAACTGAAATCAGTATCTTATAATATCAGTATCTTACGAGTATTCAAGAGCTCCCCCTTGAAAAACTGCGCAGACAGACAACAATAAAAACCAATTCCAATTTAATTTTTTTTTCTACTTGCTTGAATTGAGAATACTCATTGTTTGTTATTAAGCTCAGACGGTTGTGCATAAAACTTTTGTATCAGGGTCGTCTATTGAAATTATATTTTAGTATTTGTAATGACAATTTTTGAACTGGACGATTAGAGAAATGTCATAACTTTTAATTACTTTAGTTTGAGGTGGGAGCGATGTTGAAATAAAGCAACAAGCACTCTCCGATCGCGGTGAAAATTTTTCTTTATAAGTCGTCAAAGCTTTTTAATGGCTGGCCGTGGAAAAATGGCGTTGTTAAGACTTCGAAAAGGAGAAAATCCCCTCCTCTGCCAGCCTAAAGAACTGTACGGGCAAGTATACTTCCTAAGACTGAGAGACAGGTGACAACAATATTTATATAAAGAACTGTGAAAGTGTTTGTTTTTTCTTTAATGTACCCATTGATCATGATCAGCATCAGAAGCTTCAATTATTAACTGATATGGATTCTTAAGGAAATTATCTTCAACTGCACTCTCTTGAGTTAAAGATTATGAAGACTAATTACTATGACTGTTGAAACCACCGACTGGTGATTTGTTTCGCACTCTTTGTTTCATTTAAATGCGATTGATATACGATAATTAGCGAGGTTGGCGGTTTGTGGTAGGATGAAAGGAGAACCAGCTCATTTGTAACAATTGTTTATACAGCAACTGGAATAGGTACATAGCAAAACCCTTACAACGTCATACAAAACAATTAGAAAAGATGATGAAATGTTTCCCTAACAGGAAAAAACATAACCATAATCTTATTTTTACTCATGATTTACCGGAAACATCTTCAAGAAAATTTACTTACGCTGATGATATTTGTTTGGTGAACCAGAACCCCAACTTTCTAATGCAGAAACAACTTTATCAGCTGATCTGGAAAAGTTAGATGACTACTTCAAGAAATGGTGCCTCCATCTAAATCCTCAGAAAACAGTTATTTTAACATCTCATTTACGCAACAAACAAGCACACTATAAACCAGAAGCTAAATTCAGAAGCCAACTTTTGCTGTATTGCGGCACACCAAAATATCTGGGTATAAAACTGGACAGAACTCTAACTTTCAAACAGCACCTCATAAACGAGGCTGCCAAAGTCAAAACCAGAAATAATATTCTCCAAAAGCTTGCAGGCACTTTATGGGAAGCCAATGCTGACATTCTAACATCCACAGACTTAGCTCTGTCGTACTCTATTGCTGAATACTGCTGCCCATCCTGGATCAATAGAGCCCATACAAAGAAGATAGATGTGCAACTCAATCAGGCAATGAGGATAATTACGGGATGTATTCACAGTACGAACAACATATGGCTTTTAGTGCTGTGTAAAATCTCACCCCCAGCACTAAGAAGATCAGAAGTTCTCTTAAAATCTGGAAAAATATCCTCAAGAATCATCAGCTGCCTATACATCAAGACATTATTGAAGCAAAGCACCAACGCTTGAAATCAAGAAAACCACCATGGCGCACAGCAATGAACCTTACAGAGTCCTCTTTCAACATCAGCAAGCTGTGGACAACTAAATGGGAGCAGTCATCAGTAGCCAATAAAAATCTAGTTGAGGACCCCTCAGTAAGGTTACAAGGTTTCGATATCCCAGGCGGCAGTGGAGAATCATCAATCGAATTCGAACATGACAAGGTAGATGCACATTTTTTATTTTTTTTATTTTTTATTTTTTTTTACACACACACAAATGGGGCTGGGTAGATTCTGCAAATTGTGACTGTGAAGTCACCTTACAGACAATCAATCACATCGTTTCTGATTGTCCTCTTCGGGCATACAAGGGAACAATGGCGGAAATACATGACGCGTCGATCAGTGCAGTTGTCTGGGTTAAAACATTAGATCTATAGATATGAAATTGTACAAGTTTGTGATATGTACATTTTCTATTGTGTACCTTGTTAAATAATCGTGCGATAAATAAATGAAGTGCCTATGATACAAATGGCGCAGAATAATGAAGTACTTACGTTATCGCTTAACGTAACATTACGAAATATCTTAGTAGCAGATGTATGTCGTACTCCGTACGTAATCAAACACATTTTAATTTTGCTCACTGGCGTGTTTCGCACAGAGTACTGTCGCATTAACGTCAACAGCGCAGCCACTAACCGCCTGGGCGTCCATTATTTCAATCTAATTATCTCTCCCGGAGAAAGAAAGTCGTCAGCTGGTGTTGACAGCGATGTCGCGTTCAGTGGCGACAAATTGGCGCAATCCGACAGCAGAGAGGGCCGCAGGTCTGACACGACTGAACTGGACAGCTGCCTGCGGCTGTGGCGGCGCGGGGATACGCGAAATGCAAATCCCCACAGCACAATGAGCTGTCAGGCTGGCGTTCCAGGAGACTCATCTCCTGTCAGCCGTCAGGCCCACGAAATGAGTGTCTCACGGCTACAAGGTCGTTACTAGTCCACCTAAAGGTAATCGATCATCAATTAAAATAAAAATATTAACTCTACATAATTTGTGAAAAACAAATACGTTTCCCGGTGGGGTTAATTTTTTCTCTGATACTCATATATATGGTAGAACGGGGAAATGCGAGCCGACTAAGGAAAAACTGAAATGAGATTGCCTTAGAAACGTTTTTTTTTTGTATCTTTTATAAATTTAAATTCAGTTATGTCTAATCCATCGACAATCTAAAACAAAACGAAAACAGTCACTTCACTGAAGAGAGAGAGAGAGAGAAAACTAAATCGACTCAAATGGCTCTCATTACCCAATCAACTAAGTTATGGGAGCCCACCACAGGGTAATGGGAGCCATAGCCAAATTAGTCCATAATACTGACAGAACTTTAGTTTTCTTGACAAAACTGCAAATTAATACAATTATTTCCACTCTTATGGATCTACAAACTAATCATTTACTTTTTTTTACGTTCATCAGAAATACATTATTGTTCACTAGCACAAACTTTACAAATCAGTGACGGTTCATCATCATAATCTGCACAGTCCAGATGTGCTAAATTTTTCCACACTTCAAAAGACATGAGAGTGTCATTTGATTATTCTTCTGTGAAGCAAAGCAAACAAACGATTTTTGTACAGAAACCATTACTTTCATCGCCAATTAAAATCGATGAAGATTGTAACAAACAGCTTGTAGCGCTAGATCACCAATTAGGTGGTCTACCTCTCCCTGCATTCATTGTTACTTTCCTTTTTTACAGCAGAAAATGCGGATTTTTTTTTTCCGACGGACTGTTATTGCCTTCCGTCTTCTCTTTTTTTCCTTTTTCCTTTTCTTTATAGAGTTTTCTTAATAGTGAAGCATTTAAAAATTTTGAATGCTATTTTAATTAGCATTTTTGATGGGTTGATGGCCTAATTTCGGCGTAGGAGAAATTATGAAGTAATCAGCCAATTTACCCTTGCTAATAGCTCTCATTACCCTAAAGTATAATATAATTTTTTCCTCTCGTTTTACATAGTCCCTGTTAAACTAAATTAATCACGCAACCATTACAATATAATTAAATATCTTTATAAGCAATATAGCAAGCTCACCTGCTTAGGATAATAGCAGCAATAAAATAATTGTATTAAAAAAAAAGCCTTCATAAAAAGCACATTAAAAATTTTAAAATAACTTTATACCTTGCATAGAAGGAAGTGAATCTAAATGGATAATATTTTACATTACTGTTATTGAAATTTTTACACTAATTAGTTATTTTTGGAGTCGGTTCCAGTTGTCACATCGCGAAGATCGAATTACTTAACATTTTTATTTGCTTTTCGAGGCGAAACGGGGAGTACGATAAAAAGTTCCGAATATTTTACAGCATATAACGAGGGAGACATTTTATAGAAACAAATTAGACAGTATTTTAATCTGTGGCTCGGGGTCGTTCTTCGTCCAGGCATATCTCTGGTACTACAGTGTCAATTGGTAGGCTGCATCATTCAGTAAACGCTTTACAGTTAGTATAATATCAGCGTATCATCTATATGTTTCATTTTTGACGAAATATGTTTCTAGCGTTACTTGTAGGTAAGTAGTAACATGATTTTTTTTATGTATTATTGTTATTCATGATTCTTTTTTTTTTAATTGGTTGGCACCGATTCTAAAAATAACTAATTAATGTAAAAAATTTAAATAATACTAATGTAAAATAATGTCGATTTAAATTTACTTTTTGCTAAGCAGGGTACAAAGTTATTTTTTAACCGACTTCAAAAAAAGGAGGTGATTCTCAATTCATCTTTTTTTTGTATGTTCAGCGGTATCTTCGCCAATTTTTAATCTATTTAAATGGATTTTTTTAAATAGATAGGGAACACCTCCAAAGAGGTCCCGTATAAAGTTCATTGAGAAACCACCCCTTCTACCCTTTTACAACCGTTGATTTTTATACAAACATACATTTTTATCCGATTTCGATGGAACATTGGACATGTATAGTAAAAAAAAAATACTGTAAACTTTTGGTTTGAAAAAACTGAATCCCTCTCCACCCCCTTAATTGTTGTCAATGTTCTTTATACCAAGCTACAGTCGATACCATTTAACTGATTGCCATTAAAGTTGGCAACTACATGTGATTATCCATGGAGAATGTTTCAGACCAAAATAAATAAATGAATAAATAAAAAAATAAACCACATCATCTCTCCCTTTACACCTCTTAATTTTATACAAATCTACATTTCTTATCTGATTTTGATTGAACTGTGCATGTGTATACTTTAAAATAAACAGAAAAATCCTGTCAATATTTGGTCTGCAGAATCTCAACTTTACTCCCTCCTTCCACCCCATTAATTTTTGTGAACGTTCTTTATAAAAAGCTACAGTCGACACCGTTTGACCGATTACCATGAAAGTTTGTGCTTATATTTTCACGAAAAAGGTTTCTGACAAAAAATCCAAAAACCACCCCCTCTCCCAATTAAACCGCTTAAATTTTGTACAAACCCACAGTTTTTATCCGGTTTAGAAATTAGCATAATTTTACTATAAAACAAAGAGAAAAGTAAGGTCAACTTTTGGTTTGCAAAAACTGAACACCTCTCCCCGTTTCCACTCCGTTGATTTTTGTCAATTTTCTTTTTAAAAAGCTACGGTCTACGCCATTTGATCGATATTTACGAAAGTTGGCACATATAAGATTTTTTTTTTTATCAAGAAGAGTTCTGAACAATAAATCCAAAAACTACCCTAGCTCACCTTTTACACCAATTAATTTTTGTACAAACACACATTTTAATCCGACTTGGGATGAACTTCTCATGCACATGCTTTAAAACAAAGAGAAAAAGAAAAATATTGTCCACATTGCTTTCACAAAAAAGCAAACCCTATTCCCTTTCTACCCCTTTGATTACCGTAAATGTTCTTTACATAAAGCTACAGTTTCTTTCTGATTTTGAAGGAAGTATGCACATGCATACTTGAAAACAAACAGACTCTCTACATTTGGTTTAGAGAAGCCAAACCCCTCTTCCTCCTTCCATCCCCTTAATCTACACAAATCTACAGTTTCTATCCGATTCCGAAACAAATTTGCACACGTATACTTTAAAATATACAGAACAATCGTGTTTAAATTTGATTGCAGAAGCCCAAACCCTCTTCCCTTCTATCCCCACCCCTCTATATAGATACCCTCAGTTTTTATCATATTTCGATGGAGCACTGCACATGTATACTTAAAAACAAAGAGAAACTTAATGTCTACATTCTGTTTACAAAACTCAACCGCTCACTGCCTTACCCCATTTAATTTTTGCTAATGTTCTTTACACAAAGCAAAGTTTTTATCTGGTTTTGATGGAGCTTTGCACATATATACTTTAAAGCAAATAGAAAAGTGCTGTACACACTAGCTTTACAGAAATCAGACTACTTTTCGCCTCTACACCCCTTAATAGTTTTTTATACATGTCTACAATATTTATCTGATATTAATAGAAATTTACACACGTACACTTTAAATCAATCAGAAAAGACCGTTTACATTTGGTATACAAAAGCCCAATCCTTCTTTTCTTTTATCCCTACCCCTTCTAATTTCCAAAGTTCTTTACAAAAATCCATAATATTAAATCGCATTCAAATCAATTAAGCTATTTTTAAGTCATTGCAGAATATTCATAAAATAAATGTGTCCTAATGTCTCAATGTGTACCTTATATTTCAACGTGTATCCCACTAAAAATCTATATTTTCTATGTGATGCCGGAACAAACAGGTATATTTCAGAGACAGATTTATGTATGTGGTACGTATTAATTCCCAGATGTTACATGTTTCAACTATCGAGCGCCATCTTAAACTGATGTCATGATTGGGTTGCAACACAGCCTAGACGAAAATGTAACCTAACATTCCTTCACACAACATCCAATTCTCCTCGTTCTGAAAATTTGATCAGTTTTTGCAAACGAAAAGTTGAAATTATTTTTCTCTTTGTTTTATAGTAAAAGTGTGCTAATTTATATCTAAACCGGATAAAAACTGCGAGTTTGTATAATAGTTAAGCCGTTTAATGGGGAGGGGGGGGGGTGGATTTTTTAGTTTTTGGTCAGAGATCTTCTTAGTGAAAAAATATATATAAGCGCCAACTTTTATGGTAATTGGTCAAACGGTGTCAACTGTTGCTTTATATAAAGAACATGAAGGGGATGGAAGGAGGGAGTGGAGTTGAGATTCTGCAGACCAAATGTTGAGAAGGTTTTTCTCTTTATTTTAAAGTACACATGTGCAACGTTCAATCAAATCAGATAAGAAATGTAAGTTTGTATAAAATTAAGGAATGTAAAGGGGGAGATGGGGTGGTTTTTTTATTTTTTTTGTCAGGAACCTTCTCCATGAAAAATTACATGTATATGCCAAGTTTAATGGAGATCAGTTAAATGGTATCGACTGTAGCTTTGTATAAAGAACATTGACAACAATTAAGAGGGTGGATTGGGGGAGAGTGGTTCAGTTTTTTCAAACCAAAACTTGACAGTATTTTTCTCTTTATTTTCGACTATACATGTCCTAAGTTCCATCGAAATCGGATAAAAATGTGGGTTTGTATAAAAATTGAGGGGTGTAAAGGGGTAGAAGGGGTGATTTCCCAATGAAATTCTATGGGGCCACTTTGGAGGTATACACCATTGACTAAAATATATTCATTTCATTTGTCGAATATAACGCTGAACATACAGAAAAAAACACTCGTATTGTGAACCTCCTCCTTTTTTTGAAGTCGGTTAAATTTTACAGGCGGACAACCGAAAACACACGATGTTATCTGTTTGGAAAACTTAGAGCGATTGAGTCACCACTTTTAATAAGGTAGAATGATACCCTCTTGTGAACTTTCAACTAACCTCGCAAGTTTCTAGCACGCGATATTCAAATTATTCAGGATACGCTCTTATTACCCGTTGGCTTGAATTCCCCCGTTCTCTCCTATATTTTGCTGTCATCGGTTTCTGGACTGGTTTGATGCAATTCTCCATCTCCTCTAATCTTGCGCTCACATCTTCATCTCAACACACTCTTCCCGATAACCTACATCTTCCATTACCTATTTCATATATTTTAACCTTTCTCTACCTCTGCAGTTCTTACATTCGACTATTCCATAACAAATTAACTTCTATCATCATAAATCATTTAAAAAACAGGTTCATTTAATACTTTATCTCTCCAGATAAATTTCAGCGTCTTCCTATAACACCAAATTTCAAATGCTTTATTTATTCTTCTTTCTGGTATTCCTAAAGTCCATGCTTTTCTACCATAAAGTTCTGTGCTCCACACATAGAGTTTTAAAAAGCTCTTCCTGAATACAATATTTCAAACTAAAATGCTTTTCTTTTTCAAGAAGACACTTTTCGTTATTACTATTCAACTTTTAAGGTCATTTCTGTTTCGACTATCAGTTGTAATTTTTCCTCATAAGTAGCAGAATTCACTAACTTCTCCTTTTGCATCTGATCTAATTTTTGTATTCAATATACTATCATCGCTATAATTTCTGCTATAATCCATTCTGATGAACCTTCCACACGCGGAGATCCAATTGGGAAACTATTTTACCTCTGGAATATTTTACGCAGGAAGGAGCCATCATTCTGCATGTTGTTTGAGAGGATTACATTGAGATCCCCTTTCGGTTGTTAATGCAATGGCTTCCCGTTTCCTCTTGCATCCCTTTGCCGTTGGTAATTTCTGATTCATCCGCCTTTATGGGGCGTTTTCAACCCCAAAGACAAGAGGATGCCCTGGAACTCTCTATGCTCTTCCGCCCTCCTTGCAGGAGGCCGTTGGCAAGTAGTGGGTAAATTCCAATACCAGGAATTATTAAGTCGCCAGATCCTCGTCGGTGCAAACGGGATACACCACGTGAAGGAGACATTTACATTGGGTTAGAAGAGATTTATATAGTCTTTACCAATCCCTTACACCCCATGCACACATATGTCATATTATTGAAATTGGTGATATTAATTTGTATGGGGAACCTTCACCTTGAGGCACGACAAAAAGAACAAAAAATGGGGAGCATCTGAAATAAAATTTTGTACATGGATGTTTAAATCTAACTGTAAATAGATCTATGAAGAAGGTATTTCAAATGATGAATGGGGTAGGAGTTTAGGTATAGAGGATATAGGTTTATATTTTTTAGAAATACGGTGTTATTAATTCATTAGCACGAGTTGTAATGTAAAGGAAGAAATCTAGAGCAAAATGATTACGAGAAAAGGACCGAGCGTGGTGGTGTAACGGATAGCGTTCTGGCCTCGCATTCGGGAGGACGGCGGTTCGAATCCCCGTCCGGGCATCCAGATTTGGGTTTTCCATGGTTTCCCCAAATCACTCCAGGTGAATGCCGGGATGCTTCCTTCAAAAGGCCATGGCCGAATTCCTTCCCATTCCTTGCCCCCATCCTTTCCCGTCTCTAAAGACCACGTTGTTAAAAAGGGACGTTAAACTGTTTTAAAAAAAAAAAATACGAGAAAAGGTCTAAATCTGTTTCATAACAGGAGATAATTGAAGGATATGTAGAAATGGAAGATTGCATTGAACAAGTCTATAGCGTACTGACATTTAGAAATGAATAGGCAGTATGGATCAAATTTCCAAACTAAATGATCAATTTTTACAATTAAATTTTCATCAGTTCTCATTTTTACTTGTGGGGTTAATTACACCATAGTTCACAAAATAAAGACAGTATAATCATCAATAAAATTCCCCTACAGTCATAAAAATACTAAAAGATTAGTTTCAGGAATCACCGAAAAAAACCAGGTACTTCCTACTGCGTGCTCTTACATCTAGCATGGATGTGATGGTATAACATCTCAAAATCAGTCATTTACGGGTTTCGTGTATTAAGAATAATTCAACGTGTCCATCTCCCGAAAGACAAGTGATTAAAGTACGTCTCTTTGAAAAAAAAAAAAAAGAGGGACTCGACATTTCGCTACTTGCTATATAGATAATGTTGAAAGTTGGTTGAATGAGCGGGTTTTCCATCGAATCGTCGAGAGTTCAGTGTTTATAGATGCTCTTTCCAGTAAAGAAAAAAAGGTAGAAGCTGTTTGCATCGCAAATTTCAAAAACCTCAGCAAGAAAATAAATAACTCTAAACCCTACAGCATTATTCGAAAAATCAAGAGAGTACTAAGACAGCAGCCAGAAGGTGCACACTCACACATTTATGCTTACAGAAGATTGTGTATTGGCGTAGGTAATGTTCGAGCGTATGTTGTTCGTGAACTTACACAAATTCAAAGAAATTCACAATAGCAACAACAGACACAAAGTTCAGCGTGGAATAGAGATTACCCTTTCTTTTCTAAAACGTGTATTAAAAATGTGTAAAATACATCTAATCGTAAGATGTAAAGCATTCACACGTTTCCCATTGGATGTGAGACAAAATCGCTAATCCATTACTGTGAAACACGAATACTCGTTATAGTTAAAGGAAAAATGGGACCTACGGAGACCTTGAATTACAGCACAGACCTTTCTTCACAGTGATAAGAAACTTTAACCATTTTTCCTCGGATCCAAGTACATAAAAATATAAAAATTCTTGAAGTTATCAGAACAGGTTTCTTAAACGGCAGTTCAATGTTAGCATTTACTGCCATTTATCGAAGTCTTCGCAATTAAACCAAAAATAAGCATCAAAACTATTGGCTTCCCATTAACTTGCTAATGCTTGTCATCTGATGCCATATGAAGCTACTCCTTGGCATAGTCTCCTCGAATATCTTCCTTTTTCTCTTATAGGAGGAGAAAGGCAAAACCCAGAAGATCCAAAGGACATCGTAGTAGGATGAATTAGAAATGATACAACTACACGCGCATTATTAATAGGATTACATTTTGACCGATGCCCATAGGAAGGTTGAAGGATTTTCTAAAATGTATTAGCTGATGACCGGACATTAATTCATCGGTACGAGACTGGAAATAAACTGCGAAGAATGTAGTGTAAAAATTCTCAGTTCCTTCTCAAATAAAATTAATAAGTCAACCTTAAGGCCTAAAATTTAAACTTACTGGTTTTTTGGGGATTCTGAGGCAACACTGTTACGAAGTATGTTGGCGCTCAGAGGATAGTTTGAAAAGGCGTTGTGAAGTATAACAGTAAAGCTACCGTGAAAGCAGTCAGTGTAGGATAAACATTTATCTTGTGGTGTACTAGTGGGAGAATACTAATTTAATTTAATTTGATACTGATCTGAGATGTTGAACAAACTATAATTCGCATGACCTTTCATATGATAAATTTGGATTAACAATAACCCTCTAATGAACTCTGCGTCGATGAGGCGTAAAGCCATAAGCTAAGTAACAAACTATAACCCAAATGAATTTAATATCTAAGAAATTTTTTAATATTTAATAATCGAAAGAAAGGAAACGAATTTTACAGTTACTTCAAGTCTGAACCTTCTATGACATATCAAAATCAGAACTGATATAACAGAACATGAGATCTCTGACGTGGATTAACCAGGATATTGTTTACTGGTAAACCATTTGTTGTGGATCGTCTTATGTCAAAGCTGTACGAGACGATCTTCTCGCCCGATTCATCCCCATGCAGCAAATAACCAACATCTTAGCAATCGCAAACATTAACAAATTAATTAGTGATTAGATGAATGAAAGTCCCTTCCCTTATCGAATTATCAGATTTTGAGAAGCCTTTCATTTCCAAAAACAACGTTTTATGCAATCACCTTGAATTTTTCGTATATTTTAAAGGAGATTCGTAAAAAGCTTTTTCTATTCACACGAAGGAACTCAGAATTTCAGTTTTGTAACCTAGGCGTCTCTGTATTCTGAAAATGCCGTATTATTTCCCTGAAATTCCTGCCCATGTTTTGCTGATTCTTCGCCTTTATATCTCAGCCTTTCTAATGACCAATACTGGTAATATCATTGTATAACTTGGCGTGGTGGAAGTAACCACTATCACATAGTAACAATGCATTTACGTTGTACTTTATATACATAACAATAGGATAGTTTTCGCTACCCGCAACACAACGTTCTCTGTTTAATCTGTGAGTTTATGTAGAACTCTATCCGCTCGCAAGCTGCAAACATTTCGTTGATACTTACCTTTTTTTTTAACCCTCTGATGTTCAGATGTTTCAGGATAGACAGCTCACATTTTAGACTGTGAAGAATTTTATTATTTTGATTGGGTAAATACAAACAAAAATGTACAAAATCCGTTTAATATTGGTTGGCGGTTCTTTTGAATTCGTTTGACATTGCTTCCTAGCCAGAGGCAGCTATCCGATTGAGATGTTCCGGTGACGGGATAGAGCTTTATCGACTCTCTATATCAGAGATGAGTCGAGTCAGAGCGAGTTGTCCCCGCTCAGCTGCTGTTCCGTGCCGCTGTTGGCACTGAAATCGGCCTCATCCGGCAGCGTGGGGACAGCAATCGGCTGCCACGGGGTTACATCAGCTAGCAGTCTCTCTTGTTGTAATACATGTGTCTGAAAAGGTGTTTAAGGTAGCAGGAAAAGATGGTGGAAATTAGTTAGCACGCAAAGGATGTCAGTCATTGTATTCCAGAAACATAATTCTTTTTGTGACCTGTAACTGATCTCTAAGCATTATCTAGACGCAAACAAATTGTGCGAGGCGCTAAGATTAAAGAAAAATATCTCAATTTTTAGATACGTCAAATGTGATAACTTCAGTAGTACCAGTTTTGTGCTCAAATCATTTGATATTTTGAACTAACACACACTGAGCGCGAGGAACTGTTAAGGAACAATGCTCTTCAATACGTTGTTTGAAGCCACAGTTCACCACTTTTCGAGCACGAATGTTTTAAGAGCTGTACAACCTACAACAAATGTAAAATCATTGATTATTTTCTACCATTTAAATTCAGTCACAAATAATGCGGACTCTTGAGTCATAATATAACGAGCTTTTATGAATTACCACGTCTGCTTTATTGACAGATTAATGATCCTATTATAATGGGTGGAGCTAACTTGTCCCGTACGTCTGCGAAACGAGTATGTTACATCCTGTATGATAAAAATATTTTAGTTTGTCCAATGTGTAATTTATGAGGCGGAATCTGGGAACCTTCCCAGCATTCACTTAGGTGATAGCAAACAACCTAAAAATCGCGATCAGTACGGCCGGTACGCCGAGCCTGGAAATAGAACCTGGGTTCGCTATATTTCCCCATACAGTGTGATGATACTTTAATGCTTGCATTCACACTGGCAGGTATACAACCTCACATAAAACGATTTATTTTGACGCAAATAAACAAAGTTGTAACTGTGGGGTTTCTCCTTTACCGAACCTGGTGTGTGAGAGGTAACGCTGGAGTTTGGTAAAAGGAAATCCTTCCCGAAATCACTGCAGACAAATACAGCGATAGTTCTTTCCACTTTCGCGGCCACTCTTGTTACCCGCCTGAAATGACGTGGAATGTGATGTGTGTATGCGTTTAGTGTAGTGAGCCGTGAACGACAAATGACACAAGGGCGATAGTGAAAAGCAATGGCTGCCCATTCAGAACAAATTTTTCCGAAAGAGCTTTGTACACAACCTGTGTGACACATTCTCTCCTAACGCGCATGCCCAGTTCGGAATCTTCATTTGTCGCACGTACAGTAGGTACATCATCATGGGATCGCGACTATCAACGGAGCGAGTGCAACACTAACAGTTACAAGTTGCCTTCGTAATCTCTAAACTTCACGCAGGAGAGAGGAAATTAATTTTAAAAATCGTTTAGCAAAGGTTTCAATGTGGTCGCTCTCCTTGCGATGGTGTCGTCTCCCCATCATGTTGAAAACTGTTGTGTAGTCAGCCCCATACAATAAAATTCAAAGATCCTGTAGAGATAAGAGCAGGTGCTAAGGGATAAACTCCCAGAATTATTTGTTTGCTTAAAACGAAACTAGCTCACTGACACCTGGTTTAAAATTCACGATACCTTGAGACTATAAAATTTGATAAATAGAAAAGATCTCCCTGATCCTTATTTTCTTTAGAGCTGGTTGACTATTCTGAAGCTTGATGTGTGAATGGAGACTTTCCCGACATACTGATGCAATAAAATCCTTTCCGGTGTCCAGCCGGATAGTGTTGTATTAACACAACGTTTCGACAGATAGCTCTGCTGTCTTCAGCAGGTGCCTTGTCCCTTCTAGCTGTCGCAAGTATACAACACTATCCGGCTGGACACCCGTGATGATTTTATTGTATTTACGAGTATTCTGAAGCTTGTTCGATTTCACAATACTTGACTTCTCGTTTGGATGATTCTTACTTCATTCGACGCAGATTTTTGTTCAATGTCAAAGAGGCCTTCTCTGATTTGAAGATATGGTAAATCAGGTTCGAAAATTCACGTAAATGAATCAGCTTCCGTGATTGTCGTAATGAAACGCATCAATATTAAGTGGTACTCTGAGGATTCTAGCTATGAATTAGTTCACATTATTTCAACTCTCCTAGTGTCTAATTATGGATCTTTGTAACGCATTAATTCGGAATATTTGACTTTTCATATAATTTTTAATAAGTTGACTAGCTCTAAGAGTAATATTTTTAAACTTCAGCGTGTAATAATAAATGATGAGTCAGTTACTTGTTTTAGAAAGTGCTTCAATACCACAAACTGGGAACACGTTTACAGTGCACAAGGTATGGATGAAAAATACAAAATTTTTAGTAGTATGGTATTATATTACTTTGAAAGTTGCATCTCCTTGAAAAAGTGTCGTGCTTCTCGAAAAGAACAAAAACCATGGATGACTATTGGAATTAGAACAGCATGCATTTGTAAAAGAAATTTATATGTTGCCTCTAGGAACAGGCAGAATGCTAATGTTAAAACACATTACAAGCAGTACTGCAAAATACTGAAAAAGGTTACTAAAGAATCTAAAAGTATGTACTACAAACATAAAATTCATGATTCGGAAAATAAAATTAATACAATATGGGACATCGTAAAAAAGGAAATAGGAAAAAGTAATCAAACAAGTAATGATATTTTCATCAAAGAAAATTCAGTAGAATCTAATTTTTCAATTGCTGATATATTTAATAACCTTTTTTATTTGTTGCTGATAAATTGGCTGCTAATATCTCAATGACACACAGCATGGATTTTGTCAGAACAGGCTTCCAAGAAAACTTTATGTCTGTAAATTTAGCTACTGCAGAAGAAATAAGAAAAATTATCACGTCCCTTAAGAACAAATACTCAAGTGGTTATGATTGGATTTTCAGCAGATTAATTAAATTGTGCTCCACAGAATTAAGTAATATATTAAGTTATCTGTTTAATATATCTTTACTTATTATTATTATTATTACTCCGCGATTCACTAAAAGTGTGTGGCGGAGGGTGCATTGCACCTATCGAAAAGGGTTATGGTTTGGAAGGGTTATACGGGATATGGCAGGAGGCGCCCATGGGCTATTGTGAGGAACCATCCCCGCATTCGCGTGGAGCGATCTAGGAAAACCATAGAAAACCCAGATCAGGATGGCTGGAGTGCTTTATCGAAAGCTACTCCTGTCGGATTTTAAGTTTACTCGCCCGGTGAATCCTTTCTATTCCATTCCCTAATCGCTCGTGGGAAAAATGAGTACAGAAATGAATCGGTTCTGGCCCTGATTTCTCTTATCTTATTTTCGCGGTCATTTCGAGATATGAATGTTGCTGGTAGCAATATTTGCTGGATGTCATTCCGAAATACGTCTGTCGTGAATTTTTCAATTAGCTTCCGTCTAGAGCAACGCCTTCGGTGATCCAGGTCTTCCCAACCTAACTCGTTCAACATCGCACTTACGCTTTCCCTCCAACTATATATACCTGTCACGAATCGGGTGGCTCTTCTTTGGACCTTCTCTAAAGCCTCCATTAACCCCTTTTGATGGGGACCCAATACAGAACAACAATACTCTAAGTGAAGGACGTACTAGTGACTTGTATACAATCGATTTAACTTCCTGAGTGCATTGATTTAAATTACGACCTAGAAATCGGAGCATACTGATTTGCTTTTCCCATTACATTCTCGCTATGCTCATTCCACGACAAATTATTACGAATTGTTACCCCTAGGTATTTAGCGGAATCTACCGTTCTAAGGACAGTACCATTAATTGTATATTCATAGTTAATTGGTGTCACCTTTTTACTTACACGCATGACTTGGCACTTTTTAGCGTTTAACTCCAACTGCCAATCTTTACACCACGCAATTATTTTCATAATATCGTCTTGTAACAAAGCGCAGTAGTCGTCCTGGGTTTTGATTTCGCGATAAATTATAGCATCATCAGGCAAATAATCTTTTCATCCCCCCTATTATGTCGCATAGATCATTGATGTATATGAGAAACAACAGAGGCCCTAACACGCTTCCCTGGGGAACTCCAGACCCCACTTCAGTAAGTGATGAACGCTCACCGTCGAGAACTACACACTGTGTTCTGCCCTTCAGGAAGTCTGCAACCCAGTCGCATATTTGTCTAGATATGCCGTAACCGCGAAGTTTCCTAAGTAACCTAGTGTGAGGCACAGTGTCGAAAGCTTTTTTAAAGTCTAATAGAACCAAATCAACCTGGGATTGCTCATCTATAATTCGGCACAAGTCGTGAATTAGAAGTGCAAGTTGTGTTTCGCAGCATCGGCCTTTTCTGAATCCATGTTGATTTGGATTTAAAAGCTCACCTTCATCCAAGAACCGCATGACATTTGAATAGATGATATGTTCTAAAATCCTGCAAAATATTGAAGTTAACGAGATCGGCCTATAATTCTGAGGATCATTAACATTCCCATTTTTAAACACTGGAGTTACGATAGCGGTCTTCCATTCGGCTGGTATTTTTCCTTGATCCAGAGAGACGGTATACAATTTCATCAAATACGGTGCAATTTCCTTTGCGTATCTTGAGTAGAATCTTGTAGGAATACCGTCTGGTCCGGGAGCCTTATTGGTTTTTACATTCATAAGCAGTTTAGTTATTCCCTCGACATCAAGAGCGAGATCATTCATAATTTTGTCGGTACGATTGTTAAATATCGGTATCTCCTCTGAGTTTTCTATCGTGAAAGCCTTTTTAAATATATCATTCAAAATTTCTGCTTTCTCTACGCTTGTTTCTGATAATTCACCATTTTCTTTAATCAGCGACGGCATAACCTTACGAGAGCCTCTTATTACTTTGATATACGACCAGAACTTTTTTGGATTAGTAATCAGATCTTCGGATAAATTCATGGCTTGGAATTCTTTAAAACGCATCGCGCATTGCCTTACGCACTTCCGCACGCAACTGGACTAATTTAGCACGATTAGATGAGTCCCCCGATTTTTTCACCGCGGCATGTAAACGCCTTTGCCTCCTGAGCAAACGTTTCACTTCCCTATTGAACCAAGGGAAGTTATTACTGACCTTAATACACTTCTTAGGAACAAACTGGTTTAAACCGGTCCATATTAGTTCCTTTTAAATTAAACCAAAGTTCCTCAACATTTGTATTTAGCGTGTACGTTTCAAAATTCTTCGCAAAGTGATCAACCATACCCGCATCGTTTGCCTTATCGAAGCAATAAACGAGTTTCTCTTTGTCATGCTTCAGACTCAGACTAGAGTTTAACGTTACCACAACCGCCTTGTGATCACTTATACCGTCTTCTATACAAACTTTATCTACAATATCAGGATTGCTAATTAGAAAAAGATCCAGAATGGACGAGGAATCTTTGTCGCACCGCGTTGGCTCTTCGACCATCTGTTCAAGAGATCTTTCTGCAAATGATTCTAGGAACGTTTCGGTTATTAACCTATCTCTTCCACCCAACCTGAACGTGTATGTGTCCCACCTAACCGACGGTAGGTTAAAGTCACCACCCACGATCAATATATGTCCTTGAAATTTTTTGTAAATGTTATTAAGCGACTCTCTGAAGTATTCCGCGTTAGCCAAATCAGAATCCGGAGGTCGATAAAATGACCCGAGTATGAACTTTAAATTTTTGCCAATTTTTACCTTGACCCATATTAACTCGCAAAAATTTTCCGTTTCAGTTACGACAGAGCAATTAACGGTTTTACTTACGGCCACGAACACACCCCCGCCCATTGAGACAGTTCTGTCCTTCCGAAAAACATTGAAATGAGGGCCAAATACTTCGCTAGATTCAACTTCAGGCGTCAACCAGCTCTCGGTTCCTAGTATTATATCGACATCATTAGTCGCAACTGAGGCGTGAAAATCCGCTACTTTCCCTCTAATACTCCGACAATTTAGTACCATTATCCTTAGCTGCTTCGTATTGTTATTTGTGGAGTCTAAAATAGCATATTTCATACTCGCACTCTGACGGTAAACGGGTGAAGTAATTGGAGCTGTAATATTAAAATTATTCGCGCCATCACTACCGGGACCAGCTTCTATGTTATCAGCACATCCTCTTCGGTGAAATGAAGGATCCTCGGGCCTCACGCTGTTCCTAAAAAATAATTCATATCAAGGCGGTTCCATATTTTAGCAGCCACCTTGGACGCCATTCTAGGTGTGTAGTGGACGCCCGACCTGTCAAATGCGTCCCAGCTGGCAGCTATCATCGGACGAAGGTCGACGAAGCCCCAGTTGTTTTTGCGACACAGCTCCTGCAAATTACTATTTAAATTAAAGATCTTCCACCACACAGCTTCCCCACAATCGACACGCGGCACCACACTACAAATTGAGAACTGTAATGAAACTGAATTTTCCCGGGCGGCTTCATACGCCTTTCGGCCCAACTTGTCCATGGATTTAACTATATCTGGAACAGAAACACGACACGAGTCATTAGTGCCGACGTGCGCAGCTACTCTTAACTGACGGCAGTTCGATGTCCTAA
This sequence comes from Vandiemenella viatica, assembly GCA_031002005.1. Classification (NCBI taxonomy): domain Eukaryota; kingdom Metazoa; phylum Arthropoda; class Insecta; order Orthoptera; family Morabidae; genus Vandiemenella; species Vandiemenella viatica. The sequence continues at coordinate 299,418,357 of JARYHS010008074.1, forward strand.
TCGCTTTTGGAATGGCCTCAATGACACGTGGTACGGTTGCTCCTTAAAGAGAAAGTGGAATGAACATTAGTATGAGGGATCTGCACCGTTCTTCGTGGCTAATTCCCGTAGCGGTTTCTCCAGCCGTCGCACGTTGGAGCTGCCAATGACCAGTAAACCTTTTCCTGGCAAGGCTCGGGGTCTGCGAGTAAATCTTTCCTGCTGCTCTTCTGGGCCATTCGCGCTTGAATCTACAACTTCCTGCAACACAGAAAACGCGTTACTTAGTGGCCAGGTATCATTTTCCCTTCGGCTAATTGGGAATTTCGACGCCTTTCTCCGATCCACACGATGCCAGACGTTTTCTGCAACTGGAACCTGAAAATCCAAACTTGCCGGTTCCACTACAGTTGGCTGCGGAATTTCTTCGACGCAATGCCGCTCCTCGTCTAGGATGCTCCATACCTGCGCTTGAAGAGACGTCATAGTATTAAGAACCTCCTCGAGAACCAGACGCCTACCAGAACACTTTGCACAAGCCATGTCACCTGAAACAGACAAAAACGGAACTACAAATGAATACACAAAAATCGGCGACCACTACTAACGGCTGCTAAGGCTCGTGGCTACTGCTGCTACGGCTGCGGAGGCTCAACTGACTGGCACACTACCTAAACAGAAAATATTCAAAGATAACGACAAAAACTAGCACAATTTAAATCACACACAAAAGTTGGCTACTGCTGCTACTTGATGGTACTTTTCCAGAAAGGCTTAAGTATGCTGTATTTAAACCACTCTATAAAAAGGGAGAGAAGTCAGCTGTATCGAATTACCAACCAATTTTATTACTAACAGCCTTCTCCAAAGGTTTTGAGAAAACAATGTACAACAGAGTTTACGAACACCTTAAAAATAATAATATTCTAACTAAATCAGAATTTGGTTTTCAAAAGGGTCATTCAACAGAACAAGTTATATTTGCATTCACTGACAATATTTTAGAAGGAATAAATGGTAAATTAATTTCAGTGGGAATTTTTTGTTACCTATCTAAGGCATTTGACTGTGTAGATCATAAAATTCTGATACAGAAATTAAAGTATTATGGTATAGATGGCATTGTTAATAAATGGCTTAGTTCTTACCTTCTAAATAGAAAACAGAAAGTGTCAATGGAGAATTTTAAGGCTGCCTTAATAGGTCCACTGTTTTCTGAGTGGAAATTAATCAGATGTGGAGTACCTCAGGGTTCTATATTGGGGTCACTATTGTTTTTAATATATATAAATAATCTACCCTGTGTTTCATCTAAAAACTTTAAATTTGTCCAATTTGCAGATGACTCAAACATAGGAATTAAAAATACTCCAGATTTATCGATATAATATATTTCAAATTATGTCTTTGAGCTTATTAATAACTGGTTTACAGCTTGTCTTTAAACTTTGATAAAACTCAGTATAGGCAGTTCAGTACATCACACAGATTAACTCCAGATATAGACACAAAATTTGCAGGCCAGTCGATTCAAGAGGTAGAGTGTATGAAATTTCTAGGTTTGCATATTGATCATAATTTAAATTGGAAGGTACATGTTTCTGACTTACTAAATACTCTAATTATAGGTTGAGAAAGCGTTAATGATATGTCGTATTGACTGTTTTAGATTATCACAGTCAAAATTAGGGGAAGATCGCATAACCCAGTAGTAATGATCCATATCATCCTCGGTTTGATGGAACTTCTTTCACGGCAGCCACACATCAGAGCATTTTCTGCTTTTATATTTTAGAAGCAGTTGGGGAGAAGGGTTTGTCATTTGACATTTCCTTCAGTCATTTCAAGATGCTGTTCTTTACTTATGGTATGTCTTTTCTTTCGCTCATGTGGTATCAATTTCTAGTCAATATTGACAGTGGTCTCTTGTGTTTATCAAAGGCATCGTAATATTGCCCTAGGTTGGCAATGAGAGGGTTAGTGGATTTCCTTGCAGCTCTATAGAAAGCGGTGGTTATTTGGATTATCCTTTCTTTTATGTACGGAACCCCTGCAGCTGCATGCAGGTCGGCTGTGAGAAATCTGGTCGGCACATGGAGTGCTCGCCGGAGTGCTCTATTCTGCAATACTTGCAGACGGTCCAATCCAGTCTTGGAAGCGTATCCCCAGACAGGACACGCATATTCCATCACGGGACGAATCAGACTGCAATACACACTGACCCCGGTGTTGGCTGCCAATGAGCTGTTAGTATTGAGGATGGGATACAGCTCACGCAGTCTCACTGCTACTTTCAGTCGAACATCCTCGATGTGGCGCCTCCATGTAAGACGGGAGTCTAACGTCACACCGAGGTACTTGACGGTGGGTGACCACGCGATGATTTCACCGTTAAGATGTAGGTTTGGAGTTCGGTCCCGCTGTCTGTTGCGCTTCCCGAGGCGCCTCGTCAGCATAATTGTCTGGGTCTTAGCTGTATTGAGGGTTATTCGCCAGCGTCTTGCCCATGCCTCAGTTTGTTGAAGAACTGCTTGGAGTCGTCTGATGGCTTCAGTTTTGTATTTGTGGGCGGTTAAAAATGCTGTATCATCAGCATATAGAGCTGTGCGGACGTTTGCCGGAGCCGGGATATCAGAAGTGAAGAGATTATACAGCACTGGGCCAAGTACTGACCCTTGTGGTACTCCTGCGTGAATGGGGCGGCGTGTGGATAGGTCATTACCAACCCTCACTCTGAATGACCTTCCAGAGATGTAGCTGCGGATGAGTTTAACTAGTGGGCCGGGTAGTCCCTGGTTGTACAGTTTATACAGCAGTCCGCTATGCCAGACCGAATCGAAAGCCCGCGCCACGTCAAGCAGGACCAGTGGGCAATAGCCTCTGTAGTTAAATGTAGTCGTGGCGCGTTCAACTATTCTTAGGATTTGTTGAACAGCTGAGTGACCCCTCTGAAATCCAAATTGGAAATTGGGTATGATGTTTACCCTTTGTATGTGAGCATCTAGGCGTTTGAGTACTAGTCTCTCGAAGACCTTGCTCAATGATGGTAGTAGGCTTATGGGCCTATAATTCTGAGGGAATATTCCATTTTCCCCGGTTTTGGAACTCCAACCACAATAGCTTGCTTCCAACATCTAGGATAGTGCTGGGTGCGGAGGATCAAGTTGAATACTTTTGTTATGTATTCAATGGCCAGAGGTGGTAGGTTCTTTAGCAGTTTGTTACCCAATTTGTCATTGCCGGGTGCCTTTTTGGAGTTTAGTGTGTTGAGTGTATGCCGGACTCACGGCAGCCCATATTTTGATTGGGTATTCATAAATATGAGGAATATGTTGAAAAATGGTTGCCAATCAGAAGGCTTCTCAGTTGCTGCAATGTGAGGTAAGACACACAGTTGGTGATCTTGATTTCTAGATACAGTGCGGTAGAAAATATGAGTCATGTTGTAATTATAAACGTGGAATATGACATACATGTACGGGGTTATTTAAATGGAGTGGCGTGCGTGGTAGCTCATCTCGACGTGCCTTTGCCCTGAAGTTTGCCTCCAGCGACGCTCCCTTCTCCGTTGAGACAGCAGCAAATGGCGTAGCGCTGTCAAATGGTGCGTGTAGGGGCGAGTGTCCTCGATGTCCTCATCACGAGCTGCGAGTTGTCCTTTGGCGACGCGACGCGAGCAGCTCACGTGAAGCCCGCCTCCCAAATTGCGTATTATGCGGGCCGCAATTTACGAGAGAGTACAAATATGACCACGCCAAATTACCCAAATTTATACGCCAGAAGCAGTGCTCCACAATATTAATTACGAATTCTGTCTGGGTAATACTCCAGTACCACGGTCCTTTTAGCCCCGGCAGCCGTGAGCTGAGTGCCAGCCCATACATTCCATCCACTGCTGTGTATGTGGAAATAACTGAAATACTTTTCTACTTACATTAATCACAGAGAATGTGGGAAACGTTCTACACCCTGATGAAAAATTCAGAATTTTCCTGTCTTAATATCCAATAAAATTACTCTTAGGATATGTCAAATAAGTAAAATGATGATAACATAGTCCAAAATAATTCCTTTGATAATTTAACTGAGCTGCAATCAACGTTAGATTATTTAATTCTTATTCATACTATTCAACGTATTCAAATTAAGTGAAATTCTTTTTACACATCTCTATTCTCAGTTTTAACTAACATTTCCGACTTTATTTCAAATAAAATAGCTGTAGAAAAATCAGTGTTTGATGGTTTAGAAATTCTCTCAGCGGCTACGATAAGAATTAGAGAAACGAAGCGAAGATAAACCGGTTGTTCAGTAGTTCATAGTTTACTTGTAAGCTACCTCTCCATAGACATTTCTTCTTCACCACCTTTTCTTGACATTAAGGGTCGGCTGCTCTTGATAAGTTATTCACTGATCGTTGAAACGATTAAGTTTGGAGCTTGGTTTTTACGGCCGCTTACCCTAGTTGAGGCCAAGCATTTTATACCTACTGAAAAGTAATACTATGTACTAATAGAGGAAGTAAGTGAGGTATTGCCACCTGTCAGCAAAATGTGTAACTATGTTTTGTGATTGATAACTGTATTTTTTGTTTGTGAAATGTATAGTTTATAAGGCGGAGATTAAGGAACCTTCCTGCACTCACAAAGATGATTGCGAGAAAGAGAGTGCATTGGTTCTACAAATTATCGCAGGTAATGTTATCAATTTTGTCTCATTCATAGAAAGAGTTACTTTATTATTTTATTACAGTAAATCAATATAGAAAGAAAATATTGTAGAAAACTTATTTCATATTGAAAATGGATTTGGAGGTTAGAGTTTCCATCTATAATACCTTGCTTTTCTTTGTTCTGTTATTGTGAAGTCTGGACTGGACACCCTGTAATAACACATAATCCTCGTTTCTCTCAGTTAATTGGTTAAAATAATGAGCATCCGGCCCTAAAATTTTACCTTCTTGTCATTGGCCATCTACCTGTTATCTTTTGCACGTTTTTTGTAAGTTATTGTTGGAGCCCTGAAGATTATCAGTTTTTGGGATATGAAATAAATGCCACACGTACGATATGCCAAACCACGATGTTTTTACCGTGAAATGCAAGAGAAGACTGAAGTTTATGAAAGGGACCTACAGGAAGCAAGGTTTTAGCCATTTGCATTACTAAAAATCGCCTAAGATGGAAAAACGAAATAATATAAATTCCAACGCACTTCTTATTTTATATAAGAAGAGGTTGCATCAAAACAATTTTATACCTAGTTCAATCACATTCTATTATATAATTTATAGCATTACTCCTGGTCAGACAACTTTGCTGTTATCTAACATTTAGGGCTAACTGTTGGCGAGCGACTGCAGTCTGAAAATAGTTCCTTAAAAATAATTCGGTTGTTTTTAGTTTACCAATGAAATGTAAGTTTCAGTTCTATCAACAGTGATGTGATTGACCACAAAAATATTTGAAATTGTAATATTAAATTATTAAATAACAAATGGAGCCATAAGGTGTTATTAAAAAGTAATTTTATATCTCTAGTTTCGTTTTTGGTAGAATGGCCACTTACATAATAAAGTTTTTAGGTGGTTCATGAAATATCGTTTGTGTCGAAAGTGACTCTGAGCGAGAGTTTAGAATTCTAGCTGACATCTTTTCTTGATAAAACATTTGTAGATTAAACAGTTTTCAGCTGTTTCTTCAAAGTTAGTTTATTCACTATTACAATATACATATCTTTTGCTTGAGAGTAGATTAGAGAAATATGCAAATGGACGCCTTCAAACGGAAGCTCTATAAATGATTATTTATTTTCTTGCTATGCGGAAACAGAATTTAATCCAGTTCACTGGCACTTATTCTGTTAATGCTATCAAGCGAACAATTCTGATGCAAGACGAGACCTACTCAATCAGCCCGAACAAAGATCCCTTCTGACGGATCCTCCGTTAAGTGCTAGTTAGTAGGAAGTTATGTTGATATGGGCGATTCAGCAATTAAACGTGAAGTATATTACAAATTTAGAAATGATCATAAGGAACAAATGGTAACATTGATTTAACTAGTTGTAGAGGCTTGCCCTGAATCACCTAAATAGCAGTTTACTCAGTGTAGCCACCGCGTTTCCTGGCTATTTAGCCTAAAAGTCTGAGCCATCTGGCGCCATTTGGAATTTATCGTATTACGTCCTTCCACGACAAGATAATTTTATTTGTATGTTCTGCATTGGTTCAAACGATAAAGGTAGATTAAATATTAATAATTATTTCATAGTAAATAGCCTCTCTAATTAATACTCCAAAAACGTAGGATGATATTATGGAGAAATTTTGGGTACTAAATATACGATAGTAAAATTTTTGGTTCCAAGACCATACAATCAGAACAATGTTACTTTTATTTTACATTTAATTAATATTAAAAATTTAAGAAAATACTGATAACAGCTAGAGATTAACAGTAGATGCAACATTTATACTCTGACAATTCATAGATAAAAGGTTGAAACATGGCAAGGACACAATAATAACTTTTATCGACATAAAATGTCCTGTTATAAAATACAAAGTATTAAAAAAAAACTGGAGGAATAGATGAAGGAATCGTGGAAATAATAAGGAACATGTATGAGATGTGTGAGTACAGACGCTCTGATAGGTTTCAGACGTAAGGCCAGGAAGTGTTCTGTCACCCGTTTTGTTCAATGTGGTTTTAGATGCAGTCATCACAGAAGGTTAGCTACACTGAAAATCAGCAGCATTAACGCTGATGGCATATACTTATGAATGGAATCTGGAAATATAATTAGGAAAATGGTGGACTGTTGTAGGGAAACATGGCCTGGAGATGGAAAAACTGATGCAATGAAGATAGTTAGAAAAATTAGCCTTCGAAGGTATGCTTAACTCGACGGCAACAAACTGGAATGGGTACAGTGTTTTTTTTTTTTTTTTGGAAATTAAAGTAACTACCGATGGAAAGAAGGAGGAGGAAACAGGACCGAAAATAGAAGAGTGGAAAATTTGTAGCACCAAATCAAAGATATAATTTGGAAGCGAAACGTAGGGAAGGAAGCCAAAATCTTGTTTTGCAAAGTATACTGCCAGTCAGTATTGACCTACGGCTTTGATACCTGGACTTGGACAAAGTGGTTTCTGATAGGTACAAATAACGTCGCAAGAAAGGACAAAATTTCATGAGAACATCAGGGAGAGGCTAAAAGTTGAAACATTGGAAGAGACGTTAACAAAGGAAAGAATGCATTGCCTGTGGCATATCATGAAGATGGAAGAGAGGGGGGGCCAAAGTCAGCAATCTTAAACAAGGCCTAAGGGAAGACTACGGATAAGATGAATGGACCAGACGAAGAAAAACGGAGAGCCGAAGGGAGTAGACTGAGTGGAGGGAAAAACTTGTAGTGACCTACAGGCATGGAATGTACCGGACGACCCTCAAAAGTGGAAACGTCTAATGATGATGATGATGGTGGCCGATGACCTAATTTAGTATAATTGTTTTTGTTTTGCTGAGACCTCTGATAACTTTTTGAATTTTTAAATATCATTATTATGACATGATACGAAATAGCAGTAACGGTACACGTTCTCCAACGCATGTAGAAAAAACTGTACTTGCTTGTTGACAACAACCTTGTTACTGACGGCAATATTTAACCCTAGATAGCTGATGTGTCTGTGATGATTCTGGTATAAAGAAATTCTGTTTAGATTTGGGTTCCACCAACAAACCGATTGAAAATATGGCATCTAGATATGCCACATATATGAACATGGCAAGAGTTAGGCATCGTTTGTAAAATTTTGTGATAAAGTACTTGGAATTTTTTGAGTTTTTGATCTTGTATAACTTCGGATATTAATTCTTCAATTCATTAATTGAATGTGGGCATATCATGAGCATTTAATTACAACACCATTGCCGATCAATGGACATGATTCGGAGGATTGCCGTCTGCAGTGGACGGGGTTGATTGACGATCATGTTACCGCTAGCTGCACGTGATGACAGTCAGCTGCGTAGATGAATGGAGGTGGCGACCCCAGGAGACGACCAGGCGCAGTTAGCAGAATTGCTCTCAGACAGCTCCAGATCAGGCCGGCAACGCGACCTTATGCCATGCGCCAAGTCAGTTGACACATAAGAGTTCCTTGCAAAACACTACAGTCTTGATATTGGGGCACAGTATTAACCAGAGTCTCCCACATAAAATCTCATCTCACATTGGTGGTGATGAAAAACAGTATCATAGAATCGAGGACTTTAAAAATTAACGTTTTTCGAGGCTACGGTTCCTATGTTAACAACTTTGTTAATCTTATTGGCCAAAGTCTATGGTTAGCCAATGCTTACTTTCACACTTGTCACAAGCGTCTGCGCTCAGAATTCTGTCTCTCTATTGTTCGCCTGTACTTCCGTCCACAGATTTTATGTCCCATATTGAAATGGCATGTTCTCTGAGATTTCTGTCAAGTTCCGTAAACTGGTCAATATTCAGTGTTCACATTACCGTGATATATCCATAATTGTTGTCTCTTGATATACGACATCCTTTAGGGTGCGTATCCTATTCGACTATAAGCATTGCGCTTGTGAATGAAGTGATATTTATCAGTTATCTATGTCATACGCTAATTTTTTTTTCGCTTACAGCTTTTCGCCTTATTGACATCGAGGTCATTATAGGTGGGAGAGCATTGGGGAAAAATAACTGGAAAGAATTTGACCATGGTCTTTTGAAGGAGCCAGCCTGGATTTCGGGAAATCATGGAAAGGTGATGTCTGAATGAACAGATGGTGAATTGAATCCGCATCCTCCCGATTACCAGGTCTGAGCGTTAGCGCTTAGTCACCGATCTAGGTTATGTCCTACTAAAGACTGACCAAATCGTTATTACGACAGTTTTTTTTGCTGTAGTCAGTCTTTCGACTGGTTTGATGCAATCCTCCATCCTTTCCTATCTTGTGCTAACCTCTTCATTTTTACATACCCCTTACAGCCCACGTACTCAATTATCTGCTTCATATATTCTAATCTCTGTCTTCCGCTACAGTTCGACTGTTACCTCCACCAGGACAGTCAGTATTATTTATTTTCAAACATCGCTCTGTCTATTTAAAAAAAAAAAAAAAAAAAAAACCGATCTCTAACAATTCCTGTGAATAAAACCACACCAGTAACATGTGAAGCTATGGTACATATATTTGAAGCAATCCCACATTTATCTGAAACATAAAAACTATTTTAATGTCTTTGCCAGCTGATAATTTCTGTAACTCTATCATCCATCATGAATCGCTTTTATTTATTTCAGCGAGTAGAAAACTAGTGGAGTTTAATGTGAATGGTTATTCTTAAACTCGTGGCTGTTTACCATAGAATGTGCAATTTGCTGAAACACTCTGATTCAATCGCATTTAAAGGTCAAGGTCACGGAATTCCAACGGCTGCTGCCACTTCGCGCAGGATTTACTGAGATAGAGTTACGCATCCGATTACAACCATTGAAACCAGAAGGATGTCATGGGGTCAAGTGACATGAGCGCAAAAGGCTCTATATTCCTCTACCTTTCTGGAAGATACTTTACACCAGAAAAAAATCACATTCGATCCCTGCTGACCTGTAAGGCTAGGCGCGCACTTGGGATTAACAGTTGTCTGATTATTATTTAGACACACAAATGGAAGACTCTGTTTTCAATTAGGATCAGCGTTCATGTGATGAAAAATATGAGCAATTTAGAATATGCAAACAGATCCGCGTTTCAAGTGACGCAACTGTAGGTTGTACTGAAAGAAATTAATCTCCACCCATCCCTGTTGCTGATAAATCATGTCTGACAACGAATATGTTGTTAATTTATATTAGAAATCTTAGTATACAGAAAAAAATGCACTTTAAAGGTTGAAACACGACCAAGCTGCACGTAGATATGGCAGAACTTCTATTTCTTTACTATTTGTAGTTCCTTGCATTATAAATAATGACCCATCAGTACTAACGAATCATCACCTTCGAAAACCAGTAATTGTGATATCTGTCAAAAATAGCTTACAAAAAAATAACGAAGAAATAGATTATGTGTGCCATCAAATAAGCATGTAGCGGCCCATAGCGGATCACCCACATCACATTCTGGGGAAGTTATTTAAGTCACACAAATGTGCTTAAGTTATAACAAGTCACCCCTTTTTGTATTTTGCAGTGGAAAATCCTGGACACTTTAGTCTCAAGGCTGACATATATAGGTATGATACTAGGAATAAGTATAATGTTCACAAATTCGTTGTCAAATGTACAGAAATGGATGAATTCACTGGAGCTCCTTTAGTCTTACCACAGGAAATAAAATGTTATCTACGAAAACCTAATAGATTTAAATCCACACAGAAAGTACCCACCTTAATCCGTGAAGAATTTTCCTCTTAGGATCTCGTAAATATAGTTGACTGAAGAAATAGTATATGTTCTAGGGGTTGCAGAATAGGAAGGTGGCAAAGTTATTTACATTAACTGAAACAGTTAGTGATTTTCTGTTTGTTTAAACTGTTTACATATGCAGCAATTAATTAGAGTATCTGGAAACTGCATTCACATTGTGGTGTCCGGTTTTAGGGAAAGTAAATTCTCGATCATACTGTTCTAATAATTAAAAAAAATTATCAGTTTTGAATATTATTAAGTATTATGAAGCTTAAGCTTGTCACGTGACATATTACTTGACTTAACAGGAACAATGAAAAGTGGGTGTACAATTGATTAAAACTTGAGCATGGTGAAATTTACACAAGACATGAGATTTATTTTATTACTATATGAACAATTACACATTTTCGAATGTTTTTGATTTTAAAACAGTTAGAGCAATTTCTCAGGGTCGTTTACTGGGTAGAACAGATTGCATAAACTTCCGTGGCGAACGAAGGTTTACCACTTCACCTCTAGCGAGGTCAGGACCCACGCATGAATACCCAGAATAGCGCCGCAGGGGATTCTGTTGTCCACCGCCGGTGACCTGCCCTGTCGAGATGCTAGTCCCCTTGCGCCGCCCAGACAGAGTGGTGAAGCGGCAGTGAACATTATTTGCTGCTGTCCATCAGTTGAGAATCCGAACCAGAGTCAGAAACCGAAACAGAATGTCTCTCCATCCGTTCCTCAGCTCCGAGGAAAACTCCGTCCCTTCCGCTCTGCGATGTGGCATTGAGTACTCGTCGAATCACAGCTCTGCCGGCGAAGGTGACAGCTCCTGGTAGGCTCAACACATAAACAAAAAACTCCAAAACGTTAATAGATTGTTGGCAACTTCTCTATTGGCTGGATCGTCTCCCACCACTCTCCGAGTGCACCCCTTTATTCAGAAACGGCACTAAGGATTACTTTCGGTCGTCGTCACTAGCGTAACGGCATTTGGCGGGTATTTTCCGAAAGCGAGCCTTAGTTATTTATGATGGGCAATAAATCCACTGAATGTCCGAGACAGGTAAAAAGTTTAGTCACCCACCGGACGTGTACATCTGGGCGCTTTGTTGTGTCACGTAGGACTGTTTGTTTTTACATGCCGCACCGACAACATCTCTCATTGACTGTACGAACACTCGGTGCCTAATAACGCCGACACTCTGTACTTATTAATTCATTACAATATATACCGGTAGTGATCAACACGGGAAGTTATGCATTAGCAGTAAGCACTGGAAAGTTAATATATTAATGGGATATTAAGTAACAAACAGATAATAAACAGCTACTGTACTAATATTACTAATTTGTTATGACTTTAAGTACTGTCCCATATAGCTTTTCACACGCGATCAAAGCGAGCATATCTAATATAATCCAACACCAACACTTGCAATACCTTTATCTAATGTCTACAACAAATCTGTGAAGTTTGGATTAGAAATAGAAATAATTATTCAAATTACTCCACTCTGTAATAAAGAGGGGTTCGGTGTTGGTTTGATTTTATGAATAAATCACCAAGCTTCTTTCACTATTTTTGCTGATTATGAAATCAATGAACATGTTACTTCGCATATTTTAAAATTACCTTTCACCGTGAATATGAAATAATTATAAATTTTTTTAGAAAATAGGATGAAACTATTGTTGTCCTTTTTTCCAATGATATTGTCATACACTGACGTTTTTTGGGTACTCTAATGGCCTACAGATGGAGGCGTATTTATCATTAATATGAATACAATCAAAATCAAATATAGCACTACTCTTCTTACATGAAAATCTTCTAACAAAACACAAAATATTAATATATAATAAACATACTGAAATATTACAGCAAATTACAAGAATTGTTTAAAGTGATCGATTGGATTTTTCTTTACCAGTTATAGGACGATATTTATACAAAATGAGTTTAAACAAAACATAGCTCAGTTATTTAACGGAGGAGGAAACTCTTAACCGATCAGGTTTCTCTGACAATATCGTTTAAGGGCTGGTCTCTCAATGAATAGACGATGTACACACTGTTCTGTCCATAGTAACATCGTGGTGACTGCATCTACGTCTGCGATAATGGTGTAGCACTTTATCACCTCAAAAGTCACCTTTGACTTGAGTCCATCTCCAAGCTGTAAGATCTACTCACACGATCTTTCTTACGAACGGGTTCCACTCAATAAGAACACTTACGCTCTCATACTTTGAAAAGAAAGCTCAGCGTCTACCAAGCCTTCCTTACCAGTAGGCCTGGCACAGAATAATGCTTCACTCTTTGAAGGTCCCGTACAGAGTCTTCAAGCCTCTACTCTTCGGAGGTGCTGGGCAGAGAATCCTCTATTACTCTCGTATTTATTATTGTCATCGTTCTCCTTCATTTTTGTCCAGGCCACGCCTCTCCGTCGTTTTTGGATCACATTGGAATAGAAACTAATATCACAAGGATATTTTTATAACGCCGATTGGTTCTGTAAGAAAATCCCTTTCTCAAATTGCAATTCTATTGACTGTAGTTGTAGTTCGGTGGTTCGTAAGAAATCGATAAGCCTCGAAAACATTCGGCTGGCAAGCGTCAGGAACTCCCCGAGGTGGCAGAACGTCAATGTCCCGGCAAAGACTCCTCCGTATTACTTCCGGCATTCTGCGAAGCTCTCAAGGGGATTAGGCCTCAGTTTGCCAAAACAAGTGGCTGCTGTACAGTAGAACTCCAACTATACGAACTCTGACTATCCGAAAATCACTGAATATCGGAATCGCTTTTTTAAGACGTGCATAGAGCAAGTTGAAAAGCATACCAACTGAATAAGAGAAAAAAAAAAGGTCAATATGCCCAAGAAAAGGAAAAGGAAGAGACAGGAGGAGAGGGAGTGACGTGGCACTTGAGGAATTCAGAAACATTCTTTTGAAAATTCCTGGATGTTCAGAAGTTAGTGCTGAAGATATAGGAGAATGGGAGGTGTGTGATTCAGACCCTGGGTATGAAATTCTAAATGATGATGATCTTATTGAAAGTGTGAGAGAAGAAGGTGACGAGGAAGAAGATGATCTTAATGTAGAGTTGAAGCAGACACCGAAACATCAGCTAACCGAGCATTTGCCGGCCTTGAAACTGCGTTAAATTGGATGGATCGTCAGCCCGAGTGTGACCACATGCAAGTTCTCACATTCAAGTGGATGCGCGACTTGGCTGCCCGAAAACGGATGAGTACAGTCAAACAGCTTACTCTGACCGAGATGTTCAGCAAGCAATGACTTTTATTTACAGTACCGTACATGCAAACTGTACTAATGTACAGCACTTGTAAGTACGCTTAACATGTAAAAGTGTTGTCTTTTCATTTAATTAATTAAAAGCTCTCTTTATTTAAAAATAGTTTTTTCCCATTTTCAACATTCATACAGTAATTGATTAAAATAGACCCTTTTTTGGAAAAAAATCGGATCATCCAAATTTTTTAGTACCCGATCGGGGTCCGGTCCAAATTGATTCCGATAATTGGCGTTCCACTGTACTTGCCCAATTGTTTCCTGGCATCGGTTAGGTGTCCGTCTCCCTGTTCGGCTGGCTACAGCCACGAAACGTAACATCAGCAAATTCTTTTTATCACTTTGTCTATTGCGCGAATATTAACAATTAAAACTGTAAGGTATGACCCACTTTGATCATTCCTCTACAACTTTGTTTCCTACTAACAAAGATCCATAGTGATGTGATTTTTCAATTCAATAAAAATAAATATTCAGCGTCTCCCAAGTACCATCGATTTAGTTTATTAACTGCAGTTAAGAAAAATGTACCTTTCGCGGCGTCTGGTAACTTGTGAGCAGTATAACATCGGAATCAGTGCAGGTTGCCGAGGGTAGGTATTTCAGCCCACACCCAGCGCGCTTGGTAATCGTATACTGTGGTATCAGTTTCACTCGAAAACTACTGTTTGGATTTTGATCAGGTTTCAAATAACGTAGATCCCGAGGTCGCAGGAGTAAAATACCACATTTTTAATATTGGCGTGATGCCCAGTTGCTGATATATTTAAGACAGAATTGTCAACAAGTTAGGATCCATTTTTTCGTTGATTGCGATTCACGTAAAAACTACCAGTAGGATATTTTTAAGTATTGCAGTTGAAATGCATAACTTGATTTCAGAATACGAACGGCATCTTAGTTTTCCCTTGCTGGCGATATGTTAGTAGCTGCATGATCGGTTTAATCCACATCTAGACAACCTACAAAAACAAAGTTGCTGGTTAACAATAAATGGAAATACGTTTTAAGATTACACTACGAAGCCCTTTTAGTAGCTGATATCGAGTGTGGAGGGTGAGCAGTAACAGTCTGGCCTCTCATTTGGGCTTGAATCCCCGTCGAGGCATCCAGATTTTGGTTTTACATGGTTTCCTAAATCACTTCAGGTGAATTTCGGGATGCTTCCTTTCCTAGGCCGAATTGATTCCTGTTCCTTTCCTCCAATTTTTTCTCACCTCTAATGTCCTGGACAAAAGAAAAAAGAAAAAAAAGGAGAAAAAAGAATACTAAGTAACGCTCGGTCTTGTCATCTTGTGAAAGCAGTTTTAGTCCCGGTCACACGTTTCTATTCTCGGATATTTAATGTTTTCAGACATTACTCTTGGCTATCCTGGCGAATGTCGATATAACTGCTTCATAGTCGAATCCGTTCCTGTTCACTATTCCCAAAACCTCTCGCGCCTCTTATGACCTCGACATCGACTAGATCTAAACATCGAAAAATAAAATGTTAAGCGTCAAAGATCTTTTAAAAGCAAATGGAGTTTTCACAATTTAAATTTGTACTTATAGAAATTAGGTAATTTTATTACCGAATGGAAGATTCGTCAGGAATAGGCTTATGAACCAAAGCTCGCACAGCCAGTGAGGTGAGTTGTTTCTGTCACTGCCATCATATCGGACCCTCTATCTGGGGACTGCCGCATCTCACGTCCCGCCTCGACCACTGTATTACTGTAGCTGCTGCCTCGCTCGATAAGTCCCCGAAGCCAACTTTGTTTTGATCGGATGCCCCACCCCAAGCCGTCCCTTGCCGCCACCTCCATCCACTTCTAAACTCAATATCTTTTCCTTCGCCGACTCGACGATAAACTAATAACGAAGGCACTCCAGATAGCAAAGAATATTACAGAAACGAAAAACTCCTGTGTTAATTTTATCGAAAGGCTGCTGTATGTTGGTGAAGTTGCTCGGGCAAACAAACAATTAGATTGTGTGGGGCCTACTTCTAATCGGAATTTTTTTCTACCTGAACTCCACAAAAAAAGACGTTAGTTTTCGGCTGAAGCTTAGTGAAGTAGAAAACTTACGACTACGTGTTTTCACATACTTTCGCTGGCTTCCGGTGACATATTGAATCAGAGTAAGAATGAGATTCTCGAAGAAGTTTCTTTTTTCTTTTTAATTACTAGGAGGAATACGAGAAAAGATAAAATATGATATTCACTAAAATAACTTATTCTTTGATTTAATCCGAAAGATCATATGAACTTAAACAAACATACATTACCAAACATGTTATGTTACAGGGTATGTAGAACACAAGTTTCTACAACAACAAAGAAACAAATGCTAAAAATTGTGATAGCTTAAAGATGATTTAGGAAATTTGTAACGTTAGAATAAGAAAAAGATTATGTTGATGTGTTACTAACTATCATAAACATGTTCATCTGTAGCTGAGGAACTTAACGACATGGAAGGTTTAAATTACTAATTTTCCAAACTCGCAAGACGACAGAATTAACAGTTAATCTTGCTTATTGACGTGTTCATTGCTAGTATTCCAAATTACAGCGAAAGGTTTATGATAATTTGCGACATTCACAGTGCTGCTGCTTGAAGATCTCTCGGGCATGGGACCGAATCAATTGATTGTAGTTCGACGAATTTTCGACGGCGTAACGTGCCATCATCTTCATGTCGCGTCTGCTGGCCGGCGCGGCGTGAGGAGCGCAGTCAGGACGCGACTGCCGGGTCGGTACCAGCCCAGCAGTCGCATATCACAACGATGCTGCTAAATTTGTAACAAGGAGGCTTTTTCTTGCAAAACACATCAAACATAGGTCGTTATATCACAGAAATTTGGTATTAAGGTAACTTGTGAGAATTTTTGAAGTACAGGGAAAGCAAAGTCGTAGGTTTTTAGAATATAGTTACAAGACTCATTAATTTCCACATTTAAAACGTTTTAGGACATATTTTCTGTGAGTTTTCTCTGTAATTATTGTGTGTTAATTCATGTTTGATATAACTATTTAATAGTAAGTCTACATTACATTTTCGTATTACTGGGAGTAAGCCAACTGGCCGTTCACAGCAGTGATATGTTTAAACAAAGTCTTGGAGAAGTATTTGCTGCAAGAAGTTTTACTGCTGGATGGTAACTTCATTTCTACTTTAGTCACTTTCACTGAAGTCTGCTTCTAATTACAAATTCTTTAATCATATGTTTAGTTTTACACCAATAAATCTTTTACTAGCTCAGTTTTATTAATCAGCAATTACTGAATACAACATAATACGGTACTGTATATGACATTTCATGTTTGTAATCCAAACTCTGCTATCTCGTACCAATGGTGCAATAATCATGTAATCACTATTGCTTTGAATCTAGTTCAATTTTGCCTGCCGATTCTAGTGTGTGAGCGATTACGTTTGAAATTTGAATTTGGGAGATCGCCGCTTCATACTGATTTCATTTTCCATGGCTTCCCTTGTCTGCTCCAGGCAAATGCCAGGAACATTTTTCTATGAAGTCCATGGAATATTTCCTTTCTATTCCTGTTCCCCCATCTTCTTTAGCCTTTAACGACCTGGTCGTTGCCGAGCCAAAAGATTATAATTAAAAAAGAAAAATACATTACATCAATGTTACTGGCATTGGTTTCAGTAGCGGTTCATGAAGAAAGTTATTAGGTTGGTTGAATGTAAACGGTTTGCAATATCTATTGTGTTGGCCAAAGCGCTCGCATTTTTGCTTAGGAGTTTACAGCAGGTTGACACGTAGTCCATTAGACCTGGAAGAGTATGTTAAACATGGAGCGGGGAAAAATTTTGCGTTCTTAATGAATCCTTTCGACATTTACCTGGAAACCGTGGATATCAGGATGATGGACCAGAGATCAAAGCCAGGTGATTCAGACTGCTGGGCCTGAGAGTTTGACACTATCCCACTGGGGTCGGTCCAACCATTCCAGTTATCCACATATTGCAATATCGTTTATTGAAAAATTCACTTCGTCTGTGTAATCCTTTAATTCAGAATATAATTGTTTTAATTTTCCGACGTCAGCGTGAGAACAATGTATAATCTGTTGTAAAATGCCACTAGAGTTGTATAATTCTTGCTGGAATGAAATGAGTGATTTTTGGAGTGGAAAATACTTGTGTTCCATTAGAACGCACTAGCTTCTGATAAATTTACTGTATTTCCACATAACGTTTACTGGTGTTTATTTAAAAAAATAAAAGCATGAATGAAAAATTGTTTACAGTGCATTCAGTACATTATCTGGTTGGAACCTTTTCTATCTGCTTCAATGATTCTTCCACCAATCTGTGAACTGTGTTTACTTCTATTATGAATTTACATTTATAATCACATTAAATTAAAACAGAAGCTCGTGGAAGTTTCATAGCGTGTAACCATTCATTATCCCTTATGACTAAGGAGAGGTGTGATATCAATTTTTTTTAATCAACACATATATATGGGAACGATTTAATAAAGTCTTTAATATATTTCAATTTGATAATCTGAAACTAAATTCTCATTTATTTTACCTGCTGGCAGTAAGTTTGATATTTGATTCAACGATACAAAAACAAAACTCCAAAAACTCTGATGATGTAATACTTCTTCCAAACTGTTTCCAAGCCATTAAAATTTGTTATGTGGCACTCAAAGTTTCTAAGTTTGTAATAAATTTACAGATCAGTTAGAGCAAAAAAGAAGTGTAATATTGCTAGGTTCATTAAACCAAAAGAAAAAAAAATTAGAAATCAGTCTTATGTCATTAGAATTTACTGGTGTAACGTGTTCACTGAGTTGTGTCGAAAATTCCGGACAACCAATAAGCAGCGGTGCGATCTGACTTTTGTTTCTCTCTTGGCCTTAAGAATACAAAATTAGATCGAGTACAACACGATTGCGTAAAATATTTTGTATTTGCGGTAATACATAGAAAGTATCGTATTTCTGCAAAATTTCTTTTGATTTTTTTAAGACGATATAAAAAGAATACCAATGAAAGTACTGTGACTGTATTTAGTACAACGAATTTTCCTTTCTGTCTGAATGCCACTGTGTTGGTGTGAATACGATACAGGTTTGAAAATTTTGTAAGGGTATTTTTGCTGATTCACAAGAAATAATGTTTTACAGGTCCGATTTCTGCGGATAGTTGTATTTTATTTTTCATTCAGTCCACATTTTTATGAACTTGTATTTAACAATTTTTTTTAAAAATGCTATAAATACAAACCAAATTTAAAAAAAGCACATGATTAATACACATTAGTGACAATAGCGAATTATAAACGCCTTTGTTCGAATACGATTTTTTAATTTTATTTTTTAATTATTTAACTGTTCCTTATCTCTGAAAAAAAATTGCTTCATATATGTAAAGCGCCTTTCAAAGTTTTCACTATAGGATTTCACTTAAAATAAGAGGCCGGATTAGGTTTGTCAGATGCGAAGGACGGATGCGTATTGCTTAAATTTGAAAAACTATCGCTACGTTCTTGGTATCTCGACAAACAATGCCACACACATTTATCTCTATGAAAACTAACAAAAAATAATCTGAGAACGATGAAAAAATAAAATAATGCTGCAATTATTGACAAGTGTCGTTGAACTTATTTCTTAAATAATCGTGTCACAACTTTCTAGGTATTATTAAAATCCTCGACTTTCGATTCTTTATTTTTCGGAAGTCATCATCCACCTATGACTTTAAGTGACTTTTTCTTATAGAAATGTATTAATGGGAGCAGGATGCGACATTAAATTTTCACTCCAAATATTGTTTAGATTGAGTCTGGAGAATTTCTGCTTACTAGAGGAATGAAAAAGTACGACATCGGTTCTGAAACAACCAATATATTTAAACTACCCACCACATGAAACCATTCAAAGCTACCAATTCTGTGCTATCAGCATTTCCGACTTCTCACCATCAAAAGTTCTTCTATACTAGTGATTACTTACATCTTAGCTGGCTAGCGTCAAATAATTTAAAAAATATATGGCACTTTCTCTTCGACCCAGTGGTTACTTACAACCTTTCTCTGAAAATTTTACAATAGTAGAAAGGATCTCAAACTAATAAATGATAACAATTAGTTTCAGAGGTAAATAATTTCGACTTAAATATTTTAATGCGCAGTTTCTTTTGGAATTTTTAGACTCATCGACCGGAATAATGTCTGAATATCAATCAGAAGGTTCCTAGCAACGAACTTCATCAGGTAATAAATTTTCATTCTCAAAAATATCTTGACACAGTTCTGTAGCAATTACAAATAATTCCTCGAAATTTCTTAAATATTTCACTAACTATCCCTAATAAATTCTTTCATTCACTTGCTATAATGATCTATCATTCTTTTTCCTATTTTTTTATTAAAATTCCTAAAAGATTCAAATATCACTTCCTGTTGTGCAGTGATGTCATATCACGCCTTTTTTCATAAATTGAAGATCCTATGCTCCACTGGATATTTTGCACCAATACGGAACAAAACACTTTTGTTCAAAAATACTGAATGGCTGATTCACTGCTTCTAACTTAAGGCAGATTATTCATTGAAATTCTGTGAACATCGAACTGTTCTGCGCGATTTACTATCCTGAATTACTATTCCTGTGAATGTTTGCTGCATAAGAATATTTTATGGTTTCCTGTGATTCTCAATGTTTTGATTTTACTCTTTATTTCATAATTATCAATTATTAATTGAAGGTCAATAGACTTTCATAAGTATTATCTACAGTTCAAAATTTAGTCATAAAGATATATGATTTCCAATGGCCATAATCACATACACATTACTCCAGTATAATTTGAAATCAGTGTATCTGCTTAAATTTTTTTAAATAGTTTTTCAATAAGTTTTAGAAGTCTTGTTTCTCTTATATTTTATTTATGTAGACCCAAATCCTATTCAGAATTTCCTCCTTATCCAATAGCGTAATGTCTCATGATTTAACTAGAGTTTGAATTTGGCATCATCACAATATAAAATACATTTTATGATGATTAGAAAAATATCTCTGAATTTCAAGTGCATATAAAATACCTACAGTACCATTACTTGGTTTAATGTGTACTAAAATTTGTAGTGGAACCCATTAAAAGTTGCTCTTACGAGATACCGATGGTGTTAACTATATTCGTCATTGTCGTGGACAGTAGCGACAGTGGCGATGATAGTGTGGCCGGCGTTGGCGAGTGGTGATTGCAGTCATCTCCTCGAAACGTCAGTGCTGCATCAGTAGACTTGTTTCTCACTTTCGGACATCCCTATATGGAAATTGCGGTCGTAGTGGTGTACGAACAGAAGAGCCCATAATGTAACCTGCATTAGAAGCAGCAGCAGAGTGGATTGGGTGTCCCTTCTCGTCGGTCGTAAACTCTGGGGATCCTCTCTCACCTTAAACAATGTTTATATGGGCTTGTCGGCTCTATTTCTGGGTGAGGTATAGATCTATGACTATTCTTACAGTCACTGCTCAGTGATGCCATCTCACGTGTATAGCAACACGCCGGATGAGCTTATAAAATCCTTCCTTGGTTTTGATGAGTGACCTACATAGTTGTTGGCTGGAAGTGTGCGGTGACCCCTCTCTCTTAGACTTCTGTGTTCACCTCTAACAAAACAACACATGTATTTACATAATCGCGATATTTCAGCCTTTCCTAGTCATTGCAACCTTAATCTTTCAGGTTCATTTGAATTTCTTTGCTCTAGCTACAATTACTTTGATTTTATGCCCCCTGTTATATTTCTTTGATCATTGTATGTTAACATGTATATTTGCTCTACTGTGATCGGTTTTGGATTTATTTTTATCTGCATAAATAAAATTGTATCAATAAATTACCATCAGTAAGTCAAACATTCCATATACGTATTTCGTTTCCATTCATAATTTTATTCCAGCTAACTTCTGTTGTTTTCAGGCAAGGAACCCTAGGAGACTTTTCATTTAACCATTTTAAGACAGAAATACGTAACTGAAAATCAAGAGAGTTCATCTCATTAGCTAATTCAGATTGTCTGCCTTATTCTGACAGCACAGGAGAGACTATAGAGAGATATGATAGACAGTCCTATAATTAATGGCTGGAAACCTAAGTGCTTTTTGGGGCTCTGAATATTATTTTTTGTAAGATTACTACAATCTTTTCCAGTTCACGTAATAATGTTAGGGAATTTATGTTTAGAAAAGGAAAAATGAGTGCGTGTTACAAAACGGGAGATTTACTCGTTTTGAAATTAGTTACTCTAACAAAAGTATTTATTTTTTCAAGTAGGTCTTAGTTGTCGTTAATTTAATTAGAATTTAGAATGCTATATGAGAAAGAACTTCAAAAACAGGAAACTGTGCATTGGTGTAAAATTAAGTTTTTATATTTTGGAACTGGATAAACGATTCTTGGAGGAAGGAAACATTTGGGTAGAATTGTATTTTACAAAATATAGCATAAAAGTAAAAAAAAAGAAAACATATTGATTAATTAAAATGTGTATTTTGCACGTATGATGATTTTTTAAATTGTATATTTAATGTCGAGATATTAGATAATATATCAATGCTGCCACTGACTGAACTTGAGAGATAGACAACGAATCAGTCAGAATTGTACTAATGAGTCTGCAGTTCCCAATCAGCCGATCTGATTTGGTTTCCTGTAGTTATCTGAAATCAATTTAAGCGAATTCGGCAGCGGCTCGTGATTGAGGTCGCAGTCTTATACCTCCCTGTATCTTATAACATGAAATAAATTCATTGCTAAACATTACAGCAATGATAGCAGAATTGTTTTTTCCAATACTCTAACTGTATGACTTCTTCATTCCAAAAACAAGATAATTGCCTTAATCGGTTATTAGTTTGCAATGAAATAAAGTTTGAGTCATTACTGTATTTGATCTTGTAACGTTATTTTATGGTGTATCTCGCAGTGTTGCAATTTTTCATAGTTTTCAGAATAATTAAAGTAGTCAAAACATTAAATGTTTGATATGTATGTTGACGAAAAACAGGAAAGAAATCTTTCCAGTTATTCAGTACATCTTCACAATCTACGCGTCAATAATAATAATAAAATATGTAGATAAAAATGGTCGGTACATCAAATTTATTTTATAAGGAGTAACTACGGACGCCATAATTTGGAAGTGGATGGACTTTAACCAAATTACATAAAGTGATGGTTTACGTCAATGATTAGGATATGGAATAATTTTAAATCAAGACTAGACGACCCGTGCGAAAATTTCGCGAATAAAATGCGATGAATAGTGAGGTTGAATGCTTGTAATATAATGAAAAGTAGAACCGTACTTTTTTGGCAATTTTTTTTTTTTTTAGTGTAGTAGATACGCATAAAAATACTCGCAACATATTACGAAACATTTAGTAAAATTTAAAACACTCTGTATTTACGACAGACTGTCCCTGACCTTAACAGAATAAAACCAACCAGAACAAAATGCACACAACATATCAACATCTCTGAAATATTTATTGCGGTGCGAATAAAATGTTTACATTGGCATTTTATAGCAAAACGACAGTGTTTCTGTAACAGAAAAAAAAAATATCCGAAAAGCTCCTTATTGAATAAAAAAAAAGTTTATTGACATCTCTGTGATATCCGCTGCTGTAATCTAGGGACTTGGCTCTGAACTGTCTCATACGCGCTACCACTTCAAGCAGCATATTCCGAAAAATTCTTTCTTAATTTACGATTTTACCTTGCTGAAGACCTTAATTTTTAAAACTATATGTCATTTATCGATTTCGGCTGGGTATAGAAGAAGATAAATGGCTTGTAATAATAATAATAAAACAAAACACGTTGTATAAATAATATTGATACTTTTGCCCTTTAAAGGTCGAATTCCAAAAAAATTCCTTTTATAAAATATGATGTGACCAAAGCAGCCATCTTGGTCTTTAAAATGATACCTCATTTATCGATTTCGGTTAATTATCAAGCAAGGTAAAAAAAAAAGTTTTACGAAATGTTGATATTTTTGCCCCTTAAGGGTTGAATTTGGAGAACGTTTTTGCTTAAAATATGATGTGACAATAGCGGATAATTTAATATTTCAATCGATACCTCATTTATTGATTTCAGTTAGGTATCAAGGGAAATAAATAGCTGATGACAGAAAAATGCTTTGTAAAAATATTGCCTTCTAGTGTTAGAATATTTAAAAATTTCTTTCTTAAAATGTGGTAACGGAACCGAAATCATTACGATGACCTCAATCTTTTAAACGATACCTCGTTTATCAATTTTGTTTAATTGTCAAGTGAGATAAATGGCTCGAGATACAAAAAAAACGCATTTTAGAAAAATTAATATTTTTGCTCTTTAAAGTTCGAATTACAAAAAAATCCTTTCTTAAAATATAATGTTACCACGGCAAAGATCTTTTTTCTGTAATATGATACCTCATTTATGTATATCAGTTAGATATTAAAGAAAATAAATCGCTCGTGACACAAAAATGCGTTACAGAAAAATTTATACTTTTTCCCTTTAAGGGTTGAATTCCAAAAACATTCTTTCTTAAAATATGATGTCACAAATCTGAGACATTACTCCTCACAATCCTACTTCATTTATTGATTTTGGTTAGATATCCAGGGAGATAAATGGCTCGAGGCACAAAAAACGCATTTTAGAAAAATTGACTATTTTGCCCTTTAAGGGTCGAATGAAGAATATTTCCTTTGTTAAAATATAATGTTACCACGGCGGAGACTTCAGTCTTTAATGTGATACCTAATTCATCTATATCGGTTAGGTATTAAAGGAGATAAATCGCTCGTGACACAAAAATGCATTGCAAAAATATTGGTACTTTTGTCCTTTAAGTGTCGAATTCCGAAAAATTTCTGTCTTAATATATGACGTCACTAAAGCGGAGATCTGAATCTTTATAATGATAGTTCATTAAACTATTTCAGGTAGGTATCCAGTGAGATAAATGACTCATAACACAGAAAACAGCATTTTAGAAATATTGACATTTTTGCCCTTTAAGAGTCAAATTCCGATAACTTTCTTTCTTAAAATATGATGTCACCAAAGTGGAGACCATAAGCTTTAAAATGACACCTCATTCATTGATTTCGGTTAAGTATGAAGGAAGATAAAGGTTTGTGACAAAAAAATACCTTATAGAAATAATATATATGATTAGCTCCAGTCGTCTCGGTGTAACAGTCAAAAACTATAAATTTTTGAAACTTTTATCTGCTATCAGCACATCACTCAAAACATAATGCGCAGATTTTAACGAAACTGCACTTAGTGAGACCTTATGCCACTGAGTAACAAGGCTACCTTTTACTTAGGCAGTCTCATAGTTCTCGCAAGTATTGGATTATTTGTCTGCTTGCGCGTGACTAACCCAAAAGTTAATGTTTGTATTTCACGGAAGCTGCACTTAGCGATATCATCAGTTCACATGTAGGAAACATATTTTCCAGACTAGCATCATAGTTAGTCCATTATACATAGGCGAAAAACGCAAATTTTGTTTGTTTTATATATCCCACACAGTGATAGCAAACGATGTGACAACCACACGCTAGTTTAATTGATCCTTAATAGAACCTGTCCATCTGATATAGTCATTAGTTGACGTGTAGGATACATTTTATCCACATGAGAAATATATCGACCATGATAGGACAAATCTGCAAATTTCGGAAGTCAAGTAAACATCAACAATGTCAATGAAGCTGCACATGGTGATAGCACACGTTAAGAAAAGGTCTGCTGATTGGATTGTTTAGGAATAGTATCCATCTTATACTGTATGGAACAAGCGTTCACGCAGTGAAATGATTGCAACTATACAACTATACACACGCTTCAATGGTATGTATAAATCATGAAAGTATAAAGAATCTGTGATTTAATTAGGCGTTTTATAATGCAGTTTATGTAAGTACAAGTAAAGAAATCTGTTGGCACACAAACTAGACAAATATTAGTTACAGAGAATTTTTTTATCAATACCGGTCACGACCAAAAATCTTCCCAATTGATGGCAGTATCAAGGTATGGTTAAAAACAAATGAAGCACTCAATCCTTTTTAAAACTTTTGTATACAGCATAAATTTAGACGGAGAGAAGTAGGTTCCTACGTGGCCAAAATTTCTGTCAGTTAAGAGCACAAATTTCAAATTCCATTTGGGCGAAGCAGAGGACACAGCTAGTTTATAAACATATCTCTAATAAATATGCTACTTATTTAAATAGCTCAGTAGTATGTTATGGTTATCTAGAGACCTTCATGAACTGAAGAACATGCTCACGTAGGTTAAGCTAACACGCGACCGTTGACTGTAGAATAATATTTGCACTTGTTTATATTACAAGAAACAAGATTCCTCCCCTTTTTTTAGATACATAAATTATTTCATTTTTTTTACTTCAGAAGCATGTACATTGAATGTACATAGCTTCCTCTTCACTGCGATGTCAAAATATTTCACACACATATATATATATATATATATTATTCTTTGGAGACTATCAAACTCAAAATGCCTAGCAATAAACGCCTTTTCAAAACTCCGAGCCTTGATTGCTCTCTATTTCAAAAGTCAATAACCACTAGTTTGAGGGTTGTAAAAAGAAAAGAGAAGCCAAAGCAGTTATAATAAGTGAGAAAATTCAAGGGTTGTTTCTGTAATACATTGATTAATATGCCTACAAGCATATTATTTTTGCACAGTTAGATTTTGCGAAAAAAAAGCTTATATAGCAACTGTACATCAAAAAAAGGAAAATTTCAGTATATTTCTGTTTTTACATGATGTATCCTATTCTACCGCCCTCTGTTTTGACGTAAACACTTGAAGCTATACTTTCCTGGAAGTGCTGCAAGCCTTCCAGGAATACCATAATGCTGAACAAGGCACACACTGTATATCCATATATTTATGTTATGTGGTGCTGCTATCTAGGGGTTATGTGATCAATCATATTCGACACCAGCGAACCCTAGCGGATTGTCTTCGAACTGTCCCATACGCGTGACGTTTATAATTAATACTTTTGCCCTTGTTCAAATTCTGAGACATTTCGGTCTTAAAATATAATGTTACGAAATCTGAGACCATAATACAGAATTTAAAACGATATATCATTTATCGATTTCGGTTAGGTATTAAGGCCGATAAATGGCTCTTCGAAAAAAATAGAAATAATGATTTTTTTTCCTTTTTATGGTGGAATTTAAAAAAATCCGTTCTTAAAATATAATTTTACCAAAGAGGATATTCTAATTTTTAGAATGATAGCTCAATTATCGATTCCGGTCAGATATCAAGGGAGATAAATGACGCCTCGCAGAAAAATAAAAAAAGTTTTGGAATTAATGATACGTTTACCCTTCAGGAGTGGAAGTTCCTTTCTTAAAATACGTATAATGCTACTGAAGTAGATCTTTAAACTGATACCACACTTATCAGTTTCGGTTTAATGTGTGGGGAGATTAATGGTTCGTGAAAAAAAAATCTTTTAGAAATACTATATATAATAAATTTAATAATTACAAACATTTAATCGGATAGCATTGATACCATTTAAAATAAAAATCCTTTTTAATTTCATATTACTGATTCACATGGTTGCAAAGAGAATATAACGTTAAATTATATATATATATAAGGAGTGACAGAAATACATTTTCTGAGAGAGCATCTAACGACGAATTTTAAGTTATACTGTCGAAAATACTGATTGAGCTTTCCGGATGATGTAAAATACTTAGAATTTTTTACCCAACGTTTTGTTTCATAGAAGAATTATTGGTAATATTTTGTAGTGGGCCAACTATACAGGCAAGATAAATTATTCAGCGAAATAAGACTAACGCGTTGTTAGTGTAATCCCTTATGGCCCTTGCTCTGTCGCGAGCGTTGTTCTTTGTGCTGGGCGCCTCTTTAGTGGTCTTAACGAAATTCACATTGCCGACGGCAGCGGACTGTGAGCGACGACGCGGTGAGGTCTCAAATTACTTTGGTGTCGGCCCTCCTTTGAGAGGCAGGGTGGACCGGAATGTATCAGCCGTGAGGCCAGCCCTTCATGCACTTAGCCATGCAAATTGAGGTTGTGATGGATTAGATGGACGCGAGTGTTGGGGTCAGAGTGTCGGTTAGCGGCTAGTGCAAAACGGTTCAAAGCCCCAGGCGACGCGACGGCTAAAGATGCAAATTCGTTTCGTAAGATATCTGTTGTCATGCAAAGTGCGTCCAAATTCTCATTTCGGCTCAATGGCCAGTTAGCTAGTATGCCAGCAGAAAAATTCACAAATTACAGAAGTGGAGTTGTTCCATAGTCATTAACATACAATGAGATTTCAATACATTTTTAATTCGCGGACGAGGGAGGAAGCGATTGCCATCGAAAATTGGTACAGCGTTACCTTGCGCATAAAAGCGTTCGCATCGAGCTAAATAGCAGTTAAAAGAATGTAAACGAGCGAATGAAATCGTTTCTCGGTATTGGTTAAAATGTTTCATGAGTGTACAGTGATGGTCTTTCGGGACGCACAGCACTACGGATGCCAAGTAAAGGCATTAAACTGAATTTTCGAAAATTTCTGCTGTAATGTCATTTCATTATAGTGCTGCAATAAAATTGAAATTAAAAACAGAAAGGAACATATTATTTCAGAAACCCTGTTTTATTGTGTCGATGTGAAATATAAATCCATTCTATGTCAGCATATTTAATATATTCTTGTAAAAATTGATTGAGATCTACTGTTTAGAGGTCCATGACGCAAAGCATTTTTTCTTATAATATTTGACTATGTTTTTACATGTCTTTCTGTCTGTTCCGGTTCACGTATAAACAGTTGAGCAATTCTTTTTTCTTAGTTCATAAAGCAAGGTGTAAGGGAAAAGTCTAGTACTGGGGTGGAGTATAGGCTTGGTACCTTAACTGAAAGTTCACTTGAAAAGAAAAATGTTCTCTGATTTTACGTTAGTAAAAAATGGCAATCTAGCCTGCCTGGAATTCTCAACTGAAATGCTTGATGGTCGCCACCAAGTTTGTTAACCCACAAACTTAGAAAAGGTTTCAGTCTACTACAAAATCACAAAAAGTTCACTTGAACAAAAATTTGAGGTTTATTTTCAAAGTCACAATTTTAAAAAAATTGATGGTAAAGAAAACAGCAACCAGTCACATTTGACCAAATGACCAAATGTGACTGGTTGCTGTTTTCTTTACCATCAATTTTGATATAACAGTCACGGAGTTCCACTGATCCATCATGGATAAAATACAATTTTAAAAGTTTGCATTCTACAGTTGAGTAGGCAATCGAACAAACGTTTCCATAAAATTGCAGATTATGGAGAGGATAGAACCAACCGAAAACCCCTTTTTGAATATTTATAAGTTCATAATAGTTGTGAACGCGATACTTTGGTAATCATTATGGCCGACACACGTTCTTAGTCTGGCTCACCGAGTTCCGGCTACCCACCAGATACACACCAAAACTACCGACTCAGATTCATCTTACACAACGCTCCCGGAGTAAAGACCAAAAGACGAAACCATAAAGACAAACCCCCTCTACGATATACCCCATCCGCGTGACATCAGGTATTCACCTACGTACCCAAAATAGTATAAAATAATTGTGATTATAGAAAGTGTTCAAACTTTAACTGCATGTAGCCTTGTCTTCAAGATGTATAAAAATTATTTAGTGAGAATTCTAAAATGATTAGTTTGCTTATAAACGAATTTAGTTTAACCGGCGCATTGATAAAGAATCCGAAAGTTCAGTGGTGGTTCCTCTAAATGTATTTTGAATTTAAGTACTTTTTAGGTTACCCTACTGAATTCCAAATAATCTAAATAAAATTAGTGCCAAAATGTTCTATATTAATTCCTGATTCAAGTGATATAAATTTTTCTCCCATCGTTGGTGAAATGGTAAAGTTACAAGTTTAACAAGATCGTGTTTGCAACGTATCAGAAGTCAACTTGGGTTATGTTAAATAATTATTCTTGTGTTGTTTATATCGAAAAAGTAAAGTTATCGGAATTTTCTTTGGATTTAATTACGCGTTTTGACAGTAGTTTTATTTACAGAAGTGGCCTGGTTTATTTGCAAATAAATTCCGAAATTGTCACGTTGTGATTTATGACGAAATAACTTTCAAATGTACATAAACTCTGTTCTATTGCATGGAATGTTCGGAAATTTTAATATGTTATACTAGATTTTTAGTTCTTTTAGGAAATATACTTTTTAGTTCGAGAAATTATCGAAAACATATGATAGAAAATGTTGTAAGTGAAAGTGTGTTTATCGAAGTGTTTAAAAATTTATTTACGTTATTTACACGGACTGAAACTACGGAATTTTTCCGAATTTAACTTTCTTTTATATTATTATTATTTTAAAATTATTTTATTACATCAAAAAGTGTTCAGAAATAATGAAATGTCCACGTAGCAAAAATCTATTGTTTACAAGTTGGACAATAATGGATTAACCTATTACAGGTTAGTTTAAAGATTCTTTACTATTAAAAATGTTTATTTATTGCTTATATTAAGTGTCGTGGTTCTTTACTGCTTTTAAAATGGTTTATTTATTTAAGTTCGGTTGCAGTATCAGTTTCTGCATATACTATACTTGCAATGAAAATTTATATGTTTACTGGAAAGCTTACTCCCTCCTTTATGCTTTACACTAAGCAAACTAGAATTTACCAAAATTCTAAGGTGCTTACAAAGGGTTTCACTTAAAACGTAGGTATATCTCATCTCTCTACTTTACCTTACAGTGGAGCACTAAATCTTTTGATTATAATCTGGCATAGTTAAAAAAAAAACTACAGAATGGATTTCGATTGTATTTTTGCAGGTTAAGAGCTTAGGGTCTGATTTAAGGTCTGAGGAAAATTATATCATCTATGGACTGACCAAAAAATTAAAATCTTGCCAAAACAAAAACAAAGAAATACATATTTAATGGTAATGAATGATCTGAATTTACTAAAGTTAACAGTCGGCGTCCAAAGAATTTCTTTAAATAAAAATGAATAATGTTTAATTACTATAAATAATAAACCGATCATGGCTACATTTTCATTGAGCTTTAGTTTTCCGAAAATAACAAGCATCTGGCGTGTATACTTTAACAAACGTAAATACACTTACATTTATAGCAAAATCAAAAATACTGTAATAACTGCTTTAATTTTACTGCATTTAACTGTTTCATTCACAGAGCTGTCACGGGAAAAATTTGACACTACTTACGAGAATTAACAGATAAAGAGGAAAATAACTGGGTGCTAAAGGCTCTAATGACAACTACGTCGACGAGGCGTAAATCCTCGGTGTTAAGGAACTAACAAAATGGTGAAAAAGTATGCAAATCGTCAAGTAAGTCATCTGATTTGGAATATAGCTGCGACAGAATCATATATATTAGAAATCGACAATACAAGGTAGAAAGACACGAATTTTAAATGGGAACCATTCTAACCAACGAAATACACGTGAAATAATTAATATAATGTTCTCGGCTAACTAGCAATTGTTCACACTATTTCAGCAATAAAAATCTCAGCGCCGACAAAAACGTCGTTCTTACGTGCATACTAGGCTTTACTCTGGATTTCGTACGCGTGGACTTAGAATTTTGTAAACAACGTTTTTGGTTCTGCTGTCCTTTGCTAGGCTAGCTGCATAGAACTGCCTATGGGAAAGACACGTCCTTTATAAGTGTCTGACCCTGGACTTTATTGATAATCATTACAAAGGCTAATTTTGGAGGAAACTTTAGTGCTTTAAACTATAATGGTAGTCTGTAGGAGTTATTGGAATTCGAGAAGTCAACACATCACCTTTTGCCACTGCAGTCATGATCGCAGTTTTTATTACGTTGCGCCCGAATGTAGGCGTGTTACGGTGTACAGTGGTAGTGCATCGAGGTTGCACGTCAGTCGTATGTGAACCCCAACTTTTAATCTTAACGTATGAGAAGCAGTCGAGTCTGAGCTCTCGTAGTGTAAACTTCCTTATACTCGCGGATCAGCGTTGTGTGCGGTTAAGTGCTTCGCGGACTCCGGGCAGTGTTTTCCCGGAACTACGGACTAGTTCACCGTGGGTATTTTCCCACCCTCGTGGTGAAATAGTGCAATAGTTTACCAAGTACACACATCTGCTAATTCAATATAGCCTGCCGCCGTCATGTACGGCGGGGACTATGGCGAAGGCGGCCAGCTCCAGCCGTCGACACTCTGCCAGGCAAATGGTGAGACAATCATAGCCCCAGCAGACGAAGACAACACTAGTGGCAGCCATGTGCAGTTCCAATCGCAGAGCAATAGCGGTGATACGAGTGCAACCATGGACGCGGTCAGCTCAGTTCTCAATACTGTAAACACTCCACCAGCAATCTTCAATCCTACTTCAATCCAACGTGACCAGCAATCGAGAAGAGAAGATGAAGTTGTAGCACATATACCGCAGAAACGCCCCTTCGCCTCCGCAAACGACATCGGCACCGGCGTCAGCAGCGGAAGCAGCAAGGTTCTCCGTTCCTCACGGCATCCTCCGCCACCAGCTGACATGAGTATGGACGCATCGCAGCCGGAACAAGCACAGCGACAGCAGCCAGCAACAGCCACCGAAAACAACATCCTGCAGGTAAATGGGGCGGCGCCAGCACATTATGAAAGCTATGATCTAGGTCCCTACCACGTGTATATAGAAAGTCAGGACAAAAACATTGGACGCATCCACCCAATGGCTATCGGCCGCATCATGTACTCCCTCAGCCAGGATATAGGTAACAACATAATCCAGATAGCCCCTGCTGGGCGAAATCGCGTCAAGATTGAAATGAGGTCGGTAGCATCGGCCAACAGCCTGATCATGAGTTCTGTTTGGGAGCGAAATGGCCTAAGGGCCTACATTCCGTTCTCTCTCATTACACAGCAAGGGATTATTAGAAATGTCATGACCGAAATATCAGAGGAAGAAATAATGGAGGTTGTGAGGTGTGAATATCAAGTAGTGAAGGTCAAGAGGTTTATCAGAAAATCGAAAGAAAATGAGCAAACGAAGGAAATCCCGCTTACGGTATGTCTCCTAACTTTCAAAGCTCAGAGGCGCCCCAATTATGTCTATATACACGGAGTGAGATGTTCTGTAGAACCCTATATTAAGCCGGTAATGCAGTGCTTTAACTGCCTCCGCTTTGGGCACCCCAGCAATCAGTGCAGAAGCAGCAAACGATGCCCCTTTTGCACAAATCCACATGATGGAACAGAATGTTTGAACCAAAGTACTCCAATATGTGTCCACTGCAGCGGCGGTCATCCATCCTTCGACAGACATTGTCCCGAATACGTCAAACAAAAGAAGATCAAACAGGTGATGGCCCAGGAAAATCTAAGCTATAAGCAAGCTCTAGAGAAAATCACCATCCCATCGTACGCCAGTATGGCGGCGAGCCTAGGTAGAGCGAACATGCAATCTCCTATCATGGCCACCCACGAAGGAATCTATGACCAAAGTGGTTGGAACATAGCAGAGCATAATCCTACAACCGCCCCACCTAACGTCCCGATTTATCCTCCCCAACAGGCGCAGATACCACAGGCTACTCCTACGCTGGTAAACACCCCCACTGACCTGGAGAACTCCCTACCATCCTTTCCGGCCAGGAACCAAGTTCACCCTCCTAGCTCTGAAAGTCAGAGAAAAGCGGGCAGAACCACAAGCAGTGGGGTAGACAGGTCCTACAAAAACTATTGGATTCCATACAATAGGCACATCGAACCGATCGTCCGCAACCCATACCCTCCCCATCCGGAAAATAACCATTCTGACTTATCATCTACCGAATCCTCGGTCAACAAAATGTTTGAAATAATAATGTGTGTGATAAATCAACTGGTAGGAAACCAGTCGCTGGATCCTTCCCTATACGCCCCTAATGTAAAACAACTACTGCTCCGTTCCCTGTCCATAAGCGGGATAGACAATGGCGGCTCCGGTTAGAAACCTCGGAACAGCCCCGCAGTGCGAGATCATCCTTCAATGGAATGCAAGATCCATCAGGGCCAACAAAGAGAGTTTGCTGCAATACTCCTCAACGAATAAGGTGGCCGTTATGGCCATCAGTGACACCTGGCTGAAACCAGGTGAACGATTTTTATTTAAGGGGTATAATTCCATTAGATCAGATCGTCCTGATGGTTACGGGGGCTCTGCCATACTAATTAGAAACTCTATTTATTATGAACCAATACACCTCCGCACGGAAGATACGGAATTTAATATATGTGCCGCTAGAATCCGTCTCAGCAAGAAAGAGGTCACCATCGTATCAATGTACAGACCACCGAACAAGAAGTTATCGAAAGCAGCCATCACGAACCTCCTCAGACCCCTACCGAAACCGGTCCTTCTCTTAGGAGGCCTAACGCCCATAACATTCTATGGGGAAGTTCAAGTACAAACGAAATGGGTAACACTATAGCTACTATTTTAGAGGAAGAAGACATGGTTGTATTGAACAATGGCGACCCCACCAGGATCAATGCGCCAGGCCAGGGTCCTTCTGCAGTAGACATTTCTTGTGTATCGGCGAATATAGCCATGGACATCTCTTGGGAAATAGTCGAAGACACGATGGGATCTGACCACCTACCCATCCTACTCCGCTTCAGTTCTGACACCTCAGCGCCACGGTTCATCTTCCCTACCAACAAATGGAAAATTCATCAGGCTGACTGGGAAAATTTTGAAATTGGCTTGGAACGACTCACATCAACTTGGGAGTGCGGAGCTGATGCTGCGTCGGATTACCGCCTTTTGATAAACGATATTAATCAAGCTGCTAAAGCTTCCATTCCGGCCCAGAAACCTGTATACTTTCTGAAGAACAAACAGATACCTTGGTGGGACAACGAATGTAGGGAAGCGGTGCAACGACGCAGAGACACGCTACGTGCATTTAGAAGTTGCCCCACGCTGGACAACTACCTGGCCCACTGCAGAGCGCAGGCTAGCGTCAAGAAGATAGTCAAGAGGAAGAAAAGAGATAAATGGAACGAGTTCTGTGAATCCTTCAACAAAGATACGCCCATACCTGAAATATGGCACAACTTGAGGAAATTAAAGCACTCAGCCTCCCCGGCAACTGGAACCTCTCCTATAACAAACGACATCCTGGAAAACATCCTCACCTCCTTAACCCCGGCTTGGGTGGAACCCAACCTTGAACAACCCAAGGCGCTTGAGACGCACTTCCTGCTGCACCCGTTCCAACTCAACGAACTCAACTCTGCTCTAAATCATGGATCTGACACAGCGCCAGGTCCGGACAACATCCATTACGCCATGCTGAGGAACCTGCCAGTCTCGGCAAAAACAAAGTTGTGCAGTATTCTGAACAGGATCTGGGCGAATAGAATTCAAATTAAGGAGATGAAAACAGCGCGGGTGGTTCCCGTGAGGAAGCCAGGGAAAGACGGCCGCAGGGTGGACTCCTACAGACCCATAAACTTACTGTCGTTACCAACAAAATCCTGGAACGCATGATCAAACAGAGATTGGAATGGTGGCTAGAGCATCACTCGCTCCTCCCTGAAACACAGTACGGATTCAGAAGAGGTAAAGGCACGGAGGATATCTTAGCACACCTGACAACGAAAATCCACTCCAGCTTAGCCAAAACAAATTATGATTCGCCGCATACATCGATATAAACAGCGCATATGACCATGTATCCCTTCCGATCCTAGCTAAGAAACTTCGCCCCCTAGGGATCCACAAGTCTTTGTGGGAAATCTATTGGCACTGCTTTCAGACAGGTGGCTTGTAGTATCGCGGGGAGGTTCTCCTGTGGCATCCAGGAAAACAAATCGAGGACTGCCTCAGGGCTCCGTTCTTGCGCCGCTGCTATTTAACCTGTACCTTGTGACCTCCACCATTACTATGAGTGGCAGTATCATCATCCTCCAATTCGCCGACGATCTTTGTATATTCATAATAGGAGACTCATGGAAGAATGCCTCCGGAAGCTGTCGTCGGGAAATGGATAAATTCAAACAATGGCTGTTCAACAATGGCTCTTGACATATCACCTACGAAGTCGGCCGTATCCATATACACCCGTCATAGAATGCCCGCAAGGGTCGATATAAAATTAGGACCCTTCACGTTCCCCGTAAAAAGCACGGCTGAAATATTTGGGCGTATGGATCGACAACAAACTCAAATGGGGAACTCACATAAAAAACATAATCAAGAAATGCGATATGGCCACCAATCTCATTCGAGCAATAGCCAGCTCAAGTGGGATGGCCACCCCGCAATATTAT
Organism: Vandiemenella viatica; assembly: GCA_031002005.1. Lineage (NCBI taxonomy): Eukaryota > Metazoa > Arthropoda > Insecta > Orthoptera > Morabidae > Vandiemenella > Vandiemenella viatica. The sequence continues at coordinate 299,454,492 of JARYHS010008074.1, forward strand.
TAAGGATATACAAATCCTTGGTGCGCCCTCACTTCGACTATGCATGTATATGCTATGGTCAGCATCGGAAACCCTACTCAAAAGAGCTGGACAAAGCCCAATATAAGGCTCCCTCCGTGCATGTGTAGGCGCAATGAAATCGACGCCACGAACGCGCTTTTAGTCGAGGCACTCGAAACCCCGCTAAACATCCGCAGGAGCCTTCTTTAGCTCGAAATTCCTCCTCAACACAGCCAATATGCTGGTAGTAGTCTGATGAATGCAATTCACGAATCTCGCAATGCAATGCTCTTACTGCCACTACTGGGTAAAGAAAAAAATCGCCTCAGTTTGCGGCGGAATATTTAGAATCCTACAAGATATGTTACGAGCATTCGACAAAACACAAAATGCCATCCCTATGAGGCCTCGTATTGGAGCACCGTCACAAACTTGGAAGTGTTTATAGATATGGAAGCGACGTCCCAGCCGGAAAGCCACAGAACAAATGTGTACCAATTTCTGTACAATCGTCCCCAAACGGAACACTATACACGGACGGATCTAAGCTCCCAGACGCGGACAGGATGTGCTTTCTTCACTCCAAAATTTGACGTGAAGGGACTATTCCAGCTTCCTGCGGAATGTTCCATCATGACTGCAGAACTAAGGGGCCATACTTGAAGCACTCAATTACGCCTAAAAACTCCTCAAGCACAGCCTTTGTAATCCTATCGGACTCTAGATCGGCCCTGATGTCACTAAAATACCACCACAGTAAATGGCACAATGATCAACGTGTGTACGACATCGTGAACTGTAGTCCAAGAATTAAAACGCTCCAACAAATCAGTAGAATTCAAATGGGTCAAAGCTCACTGTAACCTCCGTGGAAACGAGATGGCGGACCGGCTACGCAAAACAAGCCGCACGTAGCGGTATAACAGACATAATAACAAGATTCCCTATCCTGACGCTGTATGTCTCAATCAAAAACATTGCCACTATCCTAAGTGGAATATGGAGTGGAAGAAATCCATCACGGACCAGAGGTCACCCCATTATGGCCTCATACACCCGGTGATTCCAACCCAAGCAGTGGTACGAGAAGTATAAATGCACTCGCAGGTTTAGCACATGCATCGCCAGACTCAAATTCAACCACGGATGCTTCAAACAACATCTCCACCGTATTCACGTCATGGACACGCCCAATTGTATATGTGGCGGAATTGAGGATACAAATCACCTCCTGTTCGGTTGCAGTAGGAAGAAGACTGAGTCAGACCTCCTTCTACGATTCCTCACGAAAGCAGGAATCCCGTTACCCACATGCGCTGCCACACTCCTATCAACAGAGAACTACGCGATCTACAAGATTTTATATCAACATATGAAAAGAATTGGTGTTACAATCTAATAGACACATTTATGTATCTGTAACATTATATAGACAGGTCTCTGTACAATGTTAATATTTATGTGAGACATAAGCAAGGTTATAATATCAAGCGTGTTGTCCGGGTGATGACACTACCCCTAGGACAGCAATGCTCCTTCACTGATGTTATGTATGAATTAGAGCTAATTATAAGTTATGTATTTGTAAACAACCCCAGTTTGTATCATCATGGATAAGGCAAAGTAGCCTACGCAGATGTCAAAGCTAACTGTAATATCTTACTGTACATGTCGAACCACTTCCTATAAAATGTCTAGATTTAATTAGAGGATTAACTACTCTCACTGCAGCTGATCTTGTATCATTATGTATATGAGCTGTCCCATATAAACATTGTAGTATCCATGTAACCTGTACATGGCTGTATGGGTGCTGCAGCCAAATGCCAATAAAAAATAAAAAAAAAAAAATAAAAATAAAAAAAAAAACGTATGAGAAGGCACTGTCGATAAATCCAAAGAGTTAAATATAACTGGTACTTGTGCAGTATTCACAACACTGTCCACCAATAGATATCCCACTATTCCTTCTTGCACTTGAAACATAATTTTGACATTTATTTATCTAATAGCTTTGTATTCGATGCTAAATTTACTTGTGTCTGCACTTGAAATTTGTTAACAATTTACATTCAAACTGACTTCGAAAGAAACAAAGCCAATATAACATAAAAAATGCGTATACTATTGTTGGCAGGGAGATTGTTCGGCTTGACTGACTGACAGGATTTCTATTTGACTTGCATTCCACCTCTGTTATTTTTGGACCTACCGTTTAACGTTGAATCCGAACCACAGAACGTCTTGGCGTGACTCATTTCGCGTTCTGGACACCGCATACTGGCCATCCTAACTGAGACTCTTAGGCGGTTTACCGCAGTGATCTAGCAAGTGTCCACATTCTCCGCATCATAAACTAAACATTTTACAAACAAATACATTTATCATACAAAACACAAATTACACGTTTCGCAGACAGACACAAACATTACATCCTTGCGATAAATACTCCAGATCTGACAAATCTATACTAATTACTGTGGAGTATCCCTCACCCCCATATTCACATTAGCTTACCTGTGAAACAGGTATATGGTGTTTTACGTAGTCCACAGTGACTTTAACTAGAGAAATAGGTCGAATTTCCGTATCAGATTGATAGATATAGATGGTAAGTAATTGGACCGCTGTCAAATATGTGTGACATACGGCAGCATATAATTGCACT
>JARYHS010008074.1:299458159-299516887 GCA_031002005.1 Vandiemenella viatica
CGCAGGTTTACCACATGCATCGCCAGACTCAAATTCAACCACGGATGCTTCAAACAACATCTCCACCGTATTCACGTCATGGACACGCCCAACTGTATATGTGGCCAAATTGAGGATACAAATCACCTCCTGTTCGGTTGCAGTAGGAAGAAGACAGAGTCAGACCTCCTTCTACGATTCCTCACGAAAGCTGGAATCCCGTTACCCACAAGCGCTGCCACACTCCTATCAACAGAGAACTACGCGATTTACAAGATTTTATACCAACATATGAAAAGAATTGGTGTTACAATCTAATAGACACATTTATGTATCTGCAGCATTATATAGATAGGTCTCTGTACGATGTTAATGTTTACTGTGTTACATATAAGCAAGGTTATAATATCAAGCGTGTTGTCCGTGTGATCACACTACTCCCTAGGACAGCAATGTTCCTTCACTGAAGCTATGTATGAATTAGAGCTAATTATAAGTTATGTATGTTGTAAAAAAAACCAGTTTGTATCATCATGGATACGGCAAAGTAGCCTACGCAGATGTCAAAGCTAACTGTAATATCTTATCTCTGTACATGTCGAACCACTTCCTATAAAATGTCTAGATTTAATTAGAGGATAACACTCTCACTGCAGCTGATCTTGTATCATTATGTATATGAGCTGTCCCATAACATTGTAGTATCCATGTAACCTGTACATGGCTGTATGGGTGTGCAGCCCAAATGCCAATAAAATATATATATATAAAAAAAAAAAAAAAAAAAAAAAAAAAAAAAAAAAAAAAAACGTATGAGAAGGCACTGTCGATAAATCCAAAGAGTTAAATATAACTGGTAACTTGTGCAGTATTCACAACACTGTCCACCAATAGATATCCCACTATTCCTTCTTGCACTTGAAACATAATTTTGACATTTATTTATCTAATAGCTTTGTATTCGATGCTAAATTTACTTGTGTCTGCACTTGAAATTTGTTAACAATTTACATTCAAACTGACTTCGAAAGAAACAAAGCCAATATAACATAAAAAATGCGTATACTATTGTTGGCAGGGAGATTGTTCGGCTGACTGACTGACAGGATTTCTATTTGACTTGCATTCCACCTCTGTTATTTTTGGACCTACCGTTTAACGTTGAATCCGAACCACAGAACGTCTTGGCGTGACTCATTTCGCGTTCTGGACACCGCATACTGGCCATCCTAACTGAGACTCTTAGGCGGTTTACCGCAGTGATCTAGGCAAGTGTCCACATTCTCCGCATCATAAACTAAACATTTTACAAACAAAAATACATTTATCATACAAAACACAAATTACACGTTTTGCAGACAGACACAAACATTACATCCTTGCGATAAATACTCCAGATCTGACAAATCTATTACTAATTACTGTGGAGTATCCCTCACCCCCATATTCACATTAGCTTACCTGTGGAAACAGGTATATGGTGTTTACGTAGTCCACAGTGACTTTAACTAGAGAAATAGGTCGAATTTCCGTATCAGATTGATAGATATAGATGGTAAGTAATTGGACCGCTGTCAAATATGTGTGACAATACGGCAGCATATATTGCACTGAACAAAATAACTGGATTTTAGCAAACACGTGGTAGAATTGTAATTAATTTCTGGAAACTACATATAAATTGACAGATGGTAATTTCGTTTAATTCTGATTAAAACGTGAAGCGTTAATATCCGTACAGATGAGTGCAGATTCTGTGATATATTCTGCTATAATATTCTGTGTTCAAACAAAAGTTTTTATCTGGTATTAGCACAGTGTAAACGCTCTTATTTACCGCGGAATCCCATGCTGTCAGTAATTCTCAATGTCAATATAAATGTACTTACGAAATTTTAGATATTCTTTGTAAAAATAGTAAAATTCGTGATACGGAAAAATAGAAACATTGCAATAAAAATAAATTATTTTTGTTTATTTTCTGATACCTGAACATGGTTCTTTCGAATTACACAAAGCAAATAATATTCCTTAATAAGTGTAGGTTTATGTGCTTTCATCAACAGGAGGACAGAAATACGCTATATTAATTGTTAATTATTAGGCTGATTAAGAAATTTGGAAATAATTGCTCAATTTAAGAGAACATACAGGAAGTAAGCCGACAGATGTTGATCACTGTTGTTATGAATTCATTTAGGCAACCGATATTACCTCAATTTACAAATAATGTAAGAGATGTAGCAACCTACAATCCTTCTAAAAATGATCAGTGTCTTAAATTCTCTATTAACGAAACAATTTTGGTGTGTATTTAAGCCACGTTCCTTCACTCTGAAAAAAGAAAAATCCATGTGTTTCTTGTTCATTTCCAATGTATAAAAAGGAAATGTTTGTCGTATTCTAGAGTATGAGCTTTTCCTATAGATATGTGCTAATACGGGGTCAAACAGGATGATATTTCTAGCTGGTGCAACTTATTACCAGTAAGGGATAATTTCAATGGTATAATAGTATATCTGTATTTAATACTTTACAGGTGAATGCGTTTCCAGTTTACAGCTATACGTTTACATTTCAGACATAAAAAAATTTATGACAATTTTATTTTTTGATGAACGCAAAAATGGCCACTGTACTCAGTGTTAACATTTAAGGAAAGCAGAAGCGCCAGGTCTAATATACATGGTAAGAAGGTTCCCAGCGATATGCACAGGAAGTCAGCTAATTTCACAGAGCCCCAGATGAAAGGAAATAATCTCAGTCCCCGGACCATACGAGTATAGCTAGCTGCTGTTGTGGATTCTTGGTATTAGTGAATGAAACAAAATGAAAAACATCGATTTGTTTTCTCGGTACGCTCATTTAGGAAGTCAAAGAAAGAAAAATAATTGCGCCACGAGAACCTAACATGGAACATGCGCTTGCTAGAGGACGAGGGAGAGAGATATGGGTGGAAGGGAGGCATGTTTATCTTCATGTTTAGCTTCTTGTATTTATGAAGACACCTGTTCTTCTTCTCCAGGAAACAATTGTTTAACTTATCGATACGATTAGTGAAAGCGATCCTAAGTTCTCTGCAACAACAAAATACATATCTACTTTCACTATTTGAAACTAACAGTGTTCTCTACAACGAAATTCCACCGTAGAAGAGTTTCTGAAGAACTCTGTAGAAATTTTAGAGAAAATGTTTTCAACCGTTGTTTGATCATTCCGTAATGATCAGCGGTATTCCTAAACCGAACTGGAAGATATTGCGAGAGTATACTTGAATTTTTTTCTGTTACTGTTTAAGGTCACGTCTATCTATACATCTATAAAAAATGGATGTCTATATGTTTGTATGTTCTTAATATAAATACAGGTATTTTATGTGATCTCAATGAAACTGCACATGTATACTTTAAAACAAACAGAAAAATAATGTCTATATTTTATTTGCAAGGCCCCAACCTCTTTTCCCCTTTACCAATCCCTAATTTTTATAAATGATGTTTTATTCGAACCCACAATTCTTGTACGATTTCGATAAATCTTTGCACACGTGTACTTTAAAAAAAACAAAGAGTAAAATACTGTCTGCATTTGATTTACAAAGACGAACCCCTCTCCCCCATATCCCCTACTAAGTAACATTTAGACGTGCAACGATTCAGGTTTTTTTTGCATATATCTCGAAAACGGTACGGAAATCGTACAAAGTGGATGGTGATGGAGTATATTTATGACAATCCGATCAAACGTGTCAAAATATTAACAGCCCCCGAGCAATGCCGGATAATTATAAAAATGGATGTCTTTATGTTTATATGTTCTTTAAACATATCCACAGTTTTTATACGACATTGTTATTTTGCTTGTTTCATCTCTTGTCGCCGCAGTGAATGGTGTTGACATCGAACCGTCTCAAAGAATACAATTCACGTGGCGAGCTGTTACTTACGGTCATAAAAAGGACACTTCATTTCTGAGAAAATATGAAGGAAAATGTTTTCTTATGATTTTAAGGGTCGGAAGTTCAGAGTGCTTATCTGATTTGAATACAAATTGCCTTCTGCTTCTGTAGACTTGGTCTGTGTAGTTCAGAATGCTCCTGGCTCGGAGTACGCTTTCGAAGAGTGTAAATATAAAGAACATGTTGTTTGTCCAGCGTTCGATGCATTATCGTAAAAGTGAATGGGGCTTTTGAGTTCTTCTGGGAATATTTCTCAACTTTATACATAAAACAACACCAACATTAATTTCCTTTAAATTATTTCTTTAAGTAACTAGTAACTAACTAAAAACTGATCGTCTACGGCTTCTGCCAATGTTTCTGTTTAAAGCATATTTTATGGATGGTACGGTTGCATGTACCAATTAATGCTACGATTTTGAAAGGCTTTTGGTTTTTGTAAGTAATATCAAGCCATTGTTTAGCATAAAGCCATGTCTTTGAAGTTGCCTTTGATGGTCATATACCTATTTCAACATTCACATTTATAATTCTATGTAGTTTCCTTTGATGATTATTAAAATTAAGATGCTTCCGTATAAGTACCCGGATATTGCAACAGCTATCCGTTTGCAATTAACGGTTAAATTGTATTAGAATTTTTATCGCTTTACAAGATAGTGGTCATTAGAGGAGAACAATGACTGCCTTTTGAAGAAACCATCTCGTCTTTCGCCTGGAGTGACTTCGGGAAAAAACAGAAAATCGAAATTGGGATGGCCTGCTTCTACCGGATTGCGAGACCAGAACGTTACCTCTCAGACACCATGCTCGGTGAATTGCTTCTATTATTACGATTAATTGAATAAATAATTATCAACCGCAATAATATTTTTTTTAAAGTATCTTATTGCTTCAAAAACCACAGTTCAGAAAACAGCGAAAATATAATGTTTCCCAAAGTCTGCGTTCACTAGTTTGGATGCTACCTTAAGTGTATAATTTATATATGTTTACTAAAACATAGCATGCATAATGAGCAAGTCACCATAATTTTTGTTTTGTTTTAATTCAACGACCTATAATTCGTAGGAAACCATTCTGATTCAGAAAGTGAAGTGAACACACACTGTAATATGTAGAGTTGGCTCGGAACGACACCTCACGACCGCAACCGCGAGACAAGGCTAGTTTTTTTTTTTAATTTTTTTTTACAAGAATTGTTTTTATGGGATCTTATCTCATTTGTAAGCCAATCACTTACTCTATGTCGCCGCTCAAATGTAACGGCTCCATTTGAAAATCGGTGGATAATATAATTTCAGAAATCAAAATATTAATTTACGTGTGTCCGTTACCAAATTTCCACGCTCTTTGCAAACAGCTGGTTTACATCGTGTGTGAACAAAATCGATTGCCCTAGATTTGACTGCCATCATAATTTAATTCAAGGTAAATTCTGAACAAAGAATAGAAACAAAGTAAAATTTTATGTCTTAGGTTAAGCTTGCTGATCTCTATGCATAAAATACATTTGAAATTCATTGCGACATTAAAAGTAAAGCAACTAACCCGCAAATAGTCGCCAAAATGTTCCACGTTTGAGATTTCCACTGAATAGCTATGGAGAAAATCGCGGGAAGTACAGTGGAATTTTGATGCCGTGATATCGTAGCCGAAAATATTTCTGAATTTCAGTAACTTCCAAAATAAGAAGAGGAAGGGAGTAAAATTTAATACATTAGTTAAACTTAGTAAGCTCCATCTATAATGTAAATCTGAAGCATATAAGGTTACTAGAGTGGAAAGCGATTACACGTTTGGGGTAGAAACGGGGCAAATATAAGGAAATTTACGAGTTTTAGACTTTTTTATAATTTGGGGTTAAACTTTATCTGTGTACCAAATTTCCGAATTCTACCACTACGGGAGGTACCTTAGAGTTTTTATGATCATCGGTAAGAGAATGAGTGAAAAAAATCGGAGAAATTTGCATATGAATAACATCTATACTAAGAACAGGAACGAAGCAAAAATTATTGCGTTCTAAGATTGTTGGTACCTAAGCAAGGAGATTATGGTTACACTGCCGTACTTCTGTTATGTTTCTGTTACCCGTTCGCTAACTTAACAAGCAGGCCCCATACTGAGTTTGAAGACCACAAACTCAAAATGTAGATCACTGCGAAATAAAGAACACTTGAGATATTATTTAGTGACGACACACCTTTTTCTCTAATAGGATAGAATGTTAGAACTTACACGGAAGCTGTTCAGTGTCGTATTAAAGAATTGCTGCCTGTCAGAGTTCCACTCCCAAAGTACGAAATCGTAAAAATCAATTCCGCTAAAATAGTGTGCAAATATAAAAGTCGTAAATACATACCAAATTGAAGCCTACACTGCAAGAATAACTACAAAAGACGATACACAACACATGCCCTGTTAAGTGATGAAATGTAAGTATAAACATCCAAAGGAAATAATGGCAGAAATATATTTGTATCAGCAAGGTGGTTTGGAATGTCTAAACCCCGACCACAAATGATGATGCTCTTGGTGCAGTTGGAAAAAAGAAACACCATGATAATTTATTAATCATCACTTTCTGTGAACAAATATACTTTTTTTACCACACCCGTAAATTTTATTTAGTACATCACAAGGAATTATGTATAGCGTGACCTGGATAATTATCCGATCACCGTCGTATGAAGGCTTGTACAGGAATCAAAATTCATACAGTAAAAACTTTATTGAGCTGTTGCGGGGGCAGAAAAATGAGATTACAATTCCAGGGTGGGGCAGGGTTCATCTCAGTCAGCCCTGAATCCTGCACTACCCTTTACCTCTCCCACTGGCTTATGCAAATCATTTACTTCAACTAAATCATTTTACCTTTCTGATTTAATTTAACAATGTGCAAATCCTACTATTGGTCAGTTGCCTATAATTACAAATATTTTACAACATTATCTTTACATTAAAGTGATCTGTTACACCTTCTGCCAATGAGGAAATACATGTTTTAACATCTTTTTATACCAAGATGTATTTTCAGGCTAGAATTTCCTTTCATAAATCCTATTAATCTTTTGCATGACCTGAAAATAACTCTTATGCTATTACCAGAAATTATATATCGATTTCTCCTTTTTAAATAATCAATAACACTATAAATTCTTTTTAGAATTTTTCTTTTATTATAACACGCTTTACACGACGTTACACAATGTTAATATTTAACATTTTCAACTTTCAAATACATCAATATTTTCTCTGACCGCCAGCCTTACAAATTAATTTCAGATCCGCCAGATCTGCTTCATTATTTTCCTTCCATCCATATATTTTAATGCCCTGCATTCTTCTTCTATTTGGTCATCCAGTCTTCATCTCTGTTTATAATCTCAATGGCTAATCCACTCATATTTCCTTGCTGCCAAGGAACCTTAATACTTATTAACATTTTTAACAATCATTTTATTTTCCATAAACACAAAAATTATTCTAATTATTTCTAATTAGTTAATAATTTATACTTTAACGGGAAGTATGAGTGTTATAAGCCTTTTCTCACCGATAGAACAATATTTGATCTATCCGCTGGTAGTGATAGGATACAGCAAGAATTTCACTTTTGATGGTGGGGTGTATGGTGACCGCATCTAACGGCCACAAATCAAATATGCTAACAAACCCAAATATATATATATATTGTAACATCCAAATACGATAATTATTTATGATCGAATCTGATGCTGGTTGAACGTTTTGTCCGCAGTTACGTAAATGATCATTGTATTCTCGGCTCTGCAACCACTGTAGTACGTTTTTATAAAATTTATTTTACGTTATTTTCACTAAACATTCAAGCATTTTACAAACTGAAAGTGTAAATGGCTACTGCTTATGCATGCTAATTGATAACAAGGAACCACTAATGAAAAAAGTTATTTTCCACTTTCCTAAATACTTGGATCAAGGTTGAATTAATTACCATCACATGAACTGAGACCATAACGCCAGTAATATATTATCTGAAGGCTTCATTAATTTATTTATTTTAGGTTAATTTTTTCTTTATTATTTCCGTTTTTCAGTGAAGAAATTGCTTTCGGATTATGTGAAACGTTTTTTCTGTTGAATTTAAAAAATCAACTTTTTCCGAAGCATATCGCTGAAATTTTTACGCAGGATTATTTGAGTCATTGGCGCTTTCGACTGACATTGACACTCACTCTGTATTTAATTTTGATGTCTAAGCTTCTTTTATACCATACGAATGTTTCTCTCCTTCGCCAATAATCGACTGTCATCTTCGTTGCTTTCAATTCTAAGCAGCGTAAATATACTAATCATAATATCTGAGTTCAAATGCCTGGGAAGATTAATCTGTTCGGCTGGACAGTTCGTAGACGTCCGAAACAAAGCCTGCATGAAGCGGCGTCAGGTCATTGGAGTCCTTTCGGAAGGTGCCACTGTACCTAAAATCAAAGATTTACATACCCATCGTTCGACTAGTCTCACTCTGTGGAACTGAGTGTTGGCCAGTCGCGGAAATATATGAGCACTAGCTCGGATCAAGATGATTCGCCCGCCGTAGGGACTTACCGGATTGGACCGCAACAGGAATGAGAACGTTCGGGCGGCATTTGGTGTGGCTGAAATCCCCGAGCAAATGCGGGAGGGGTGTCTGCGATCTGAGCAGCAAAACATCTTCATTTGGGAGAAGTTGCACTTTACGTAAGTACTGAGGACCGGAGATCAGGAGGGTGACCCAGGAAGGTCTGGCTGCACACCTTGCGGAAGGACATGTCACTAATGAATAAAGTGGAAGAAGAAATAGAATAAAGCAGACCCTGCAATGTGAGATAAATCCTATGATGAAGAAGAATACCCATTTCTTTCCTCTTGTGAAATGGTAAGGGAAACCCTAGTTTAAATTTTACGCTGCCATAGCATATTGTACTCGAGTAAGTCTGTAACACTTGGACAGAATTTAGTGCTGTGATAATAGTCTGACAGTAAAATATAGTAATATAAATCTACTGTGCTAACTATGGTTAATTCGTTCTGTGTAGGTAACCATTATAATATGTTTTAACCATTACTATAAACTTCACTGCATATAGCTTATTGGTATGTACCGATTGAACTTGTATGGCAGAAAACATTTTTGTACATCCCCTGAATCATAATGAGATTTAAGAAATGTTGCTAAATTCCTCGATAGTAAAACATTGTTGAGGATGGAATTTCCTTCCTTGTAGTAAAACATTCCAGCGGAAACATTAGCTGGGTTATAAAAAAGTTCTAGTTACTAATTTCCTAATTAGGGAGCGTCCATAAACCACGTAGCTCCATTTTGGCCTCTTGTCAACCTCCCCTCCACCCCCCCCCCCCCACGTAACCCGACGTGGCTTTTGTCTCAACCCCCTCCCCCGGCAGTAGCACGTAGCTTTTTTCCCTATTGATTCCAGAATACATTTTGTACTGTTTTCTTCTGTCAGACTATCGTAAATTACATACGGAAATAATTAAATGACGGAAATAAATATTAACATGCTGTTGAGTGTCCTGTACCTCATTTTAACTGTGACAAATAATATGAATCAAAAGCTACATGGCCTGGCTCGGAACCCTCCCTCGGCTCATCCCAGCCAACCACTCCCTCCCCTAGACAGACCCACGTAGTTTATGGACGCTCCCTTAGCAATTTAGTAAACAATATTATCAGCTAGCTATCGGCGTGTTGGTGAGACGCGTGTATGATTGAGTTGCCTGATTATTAAACTTTACTCGTCATTTCAGCCGTGCGCATTAAAGCGCGGCTATACTGGACACGGGAAGATACCAAGGTACATATCTGAGGCTTCCGTACTGGCTGTGCTGATTAAAGTTTTAGGATCCTCATTTCCGCCTCTGAAATTTCAGTAAGCACAATCGAATAAAAACTTATATTATAATATTGAGCTTGTACTATTCATAAACAGATGGTACTTCGATAGCTATCCGGTGAAGCAAAACAGTACCAGTACAAAAACCACGTTTTTATTTATTTTTATTTAAAGTGGGATCTAATGTGAAAAAAATGTAATATACCACAGAAATATTTGCTGACTTTTTAAACTCTCTCTTCTTCACCACATGTTCCCAACATTTTGGGGTTCTGCTGCCTTCGATGAGTCTTGGTATGGTTAATTTGGAGCTGTGGTTTTATGGTCGCATGTCCTTCCTGACGCCAATCATTTTATACGTTCTGCCAGGTCGTACCATATACTAATGTGGAAAGTGAAGTTTTACCACCTGTCTGTGAAAAATTTAACTATGTTCAGTGTGTGATAAATGTATTTTTTTTGTTGGTGAAATGTGTAATTTATAAAAGCGTAGATAGGGGACCGTTCCGGTATTCGTCTTGATTGCTGCGGAAAACTACCCAAAAACCTCAGTGAGGACGGCCGGTACGCGGAGGCCTAGGTTCATGCCCTGCCTGTTGTCCTTCCCAGATCCAGTGTATGGTGCTTCAGCCAACTACACTGGCAGGTTTCATCTATCTTATTAGCAGAAATAGTATTAGGAAGTGATGTGAGATGTTCAAGTATAAACTGGACGAGAGTATGTATACTGTAATCCATTCTAACTTTCATATTGTTCTCTTATTCTGAAGTTGGTATATTACGTATGCCCACATATTTCGTTGTGCCCTCCTCCCCCGAGGTATTACTAATCATTTGTGTATTTCAGCTGTTGCTCCTTCCTCTGTCATGTATGTATTTTTAGATGGCAGTAATGATAACATACATTGGGTTTCTTCTGATTTTATCACGCTTTTACAATGTACTCCATTATCATTATGAAACTTAAGTTAAAAAGAAAAACCTATTTCTGTTCTGCTGGAATAGGAGTGCCTTACTTCCTACATCAATGTTATCGTTTTCAACCACTTAGGTATAGTGTCCTACATCAAGAAATAAGTTTTGACTCGGAAAGTTGTTTCAATCTTCCTGACAGTTGATACGCTCATCACGTCGGTCAGCAGACGCAACATGAAGATAGGTGGCATGCTACGCCGTCGAAATTTCGTTAAACGATGATTAATTGATCCGGCCGCATACCCGAAAGATCTCCAATTATATGAAGAAACCGTAAACGCAGAACCCAATTTTCACACTTAAAGTTACATCAGAATGTTTTTGAATGTTCATCAAACATTGTAAACTGTTTAAAAAAATTATTGATTTATACTACTTTTTTGCCTCTGTGTTTACGCCTTGTTGACTTCGTTAGATGCTGGAAAGGAATGGGAGCAAAGAACGGGAAGTACTTCGCCCATGCATGGCCTTTTTAAGGAACTATTCAAATGCAGTGGTTTGTGGTAATAATGTAAAACTCAAATCTGGATATCCGGACGTGGTTTTGAACCCACGTCCTCCCGAATGAGAGACCAGAACGTTACAACTCACCCACCACGCTCGGTGGTTTTATAATGAAAGAGGTTTATTATTAAAAAATACTTCTATTAGTATTAATTCTTTTCATTACGAATAGTTCCATCTCTCACAAAAAAAAAATTAAAATTATTTAACCTCACTAAACGATTTCGTAAACCGATACAGCAATCCTGTGAAATAACGCTAAAATTTAATGCCTATTCGTCTTCAGTTTCTTTCCAGAGAGAAATGTATCAGTTGCCCGCTACTGAAGTGTTATTTACTTGTAGATGTCTGCTAATGACATAATTGTATTTACTGAATAAAGAACGTTCCAGTTTAGAAAATGGTCCTAAGCAGTGGCTTCTTCGGACAGAAATAAAGTCAAAATTAATAACAGCATATTCATTCTTTTTTTTAAAGCTTGAAAACCAGCCATATTTGTAACCGGCTATGCCTTATTAAGATACTGTCTGCAGAGATGGTAAAAATATTTATCAAATGAAAATAACTAAAATTTTACAGCAATTAATGCAGCAGCAGTGGAGTATGAACGAAGCTGCCAATTCAACATCATTAACTGACTCAAAACTTGAACATCCCTCGCTAAGAACCGTCAGCAGACTCCCCGAGTCTTTTATGCCGAAAAGACAATTCGGAGAGACTCTTGCGCGTACCTGCGAAGAGGAACTTACCGACTGTCGACCTGCCCTGCCTCTCTGCAGAAAACACGACGGGCGAACATTAACTGCGAGCCACGCTTGTAGTAATGGATTGCTCGGTAATGGAACAGCACTCTGCTCGCTAATTAATATGGGGCAGCAGAGGGCAGAGCAAGAGGATGAGAGCCACGCGCGTCTCCTGCCGTGGGATGAGTCCGGAGTAATCTGCGAGTGGGACCTAAATCACGGGTCATTCGCGGCTGAATGTTTCAGCCCGCATTAATTGCCGGCTTCCTGCAGTCGCAGAATAGCCAGCCAGCGTGGCGGCCCGGCCACCGAACGTCACGCCGGAGAGGGTTTGTGTCCACAGGAGGGGCTGAATATAAAACTGGCCGATGTTTCCCGGTCCCTCTGTGTTTTTGTCACTTTGCACATAATTCAGTGGTATAACTGTTTTCTCCGAGTGAACAAATCTGAGAGTAAGTCAAGATTTTCGAATAAAAACCGAAGCATTTGTCGTCCACCTGGTGACGAGCAATACGACTCTATGTTGGCTACAATAATTCAATCTGGTAACACTATCGGGTAAAGATTCCCTGCAGTTTTACTTGGAATTCGATTCATGGAACGTTCTAAAGTACTTCACGTGAACATAGCATATCATTACGAGTAAGTAAAAATTCCTGCCGAAACCTAGGACCTTTCGATCCCCAGTCAGGCGTCTTAACAACCCTTCCTCTTAATTTGGCAGTGATACTATGTTACTACCCGTCATAGTGACTGCACGCGTTAAGGCACGACTACCCTGGATCGGGGAGATACAATGAGATCTGGTTCGAGTCCTGGACGCTAGGTACCGGCCTTCCTTATTGCCGTTTAAGTCGGTTTCTCATAATTATGTAGCAAATATTGGAACGTTTCTCAGAAACTAAAAAATACACTAATTTCAGTAACGCATAGTAAAATGGTTTTTCTGATGTTACTACTATGTTTGAAAAATTCTATACGATTTTTCTGGTAAATAAGGTATTTATCGTCCAAATAAAACACCTTAATTATTTTTTTAACTAACCAGTGATCATACGATATCTCATCTCAGTTTCAAGACGATTTAAGTAGTAAACCAGAATAATAACATCATTCTCTAAAGAACGAAGTTTTTCTCGGCGTTGAGAATTGATGTAGTCTTCTCAGCAGATTAGCCGTGTAATAAAGGTGTTTCCACAGGATATTTCAGATCGTCGAAATATCCTGTGGAAACACCTTTATTACACGGCTAATCTCCTGAGAAGACTACATCATTATTCCTAAATTCTGCGATTGGCTACGACTATGCCATAATATGCTCTTTATACTTATTTCATTTATGCAAGATCTGAGAACTGACAAATTGGCTTACCTACTGTCAACGAGTGTAATTACTTACTATGCTGGTTACTGTCTAACAGTTTCTGAATCACAAGCCGAATATACACAATTAAAAATATTTTTTTTGTCATCAGATAGTAAAAGTTGGAACATTTGTGTGGGATGAAACTGACAGTTATCAGTAAAATAATAGTTTCGATAGAGAGTGGAAGAATTCCAATTTTTTTGAACCTTCATTGTAGACCTTAATTTGGTGTTCATTAATTGTCTTTACTGAAACGCATTGTTTGGATATTCATACCTACTTCAGTAATAATTAAACCGATTTATTTGTTGTTTACTAATTTTATTGTTTAAAAAATTATTCTGCCAATAGCAAATTAGTTTTTGATACGTATATATCTCTGGACTGTTATTAAGTACCTGCATTTTCAGTTTACTCTTTCAAGTTTCTCTGTCGAACTGTGTTTTCTCAGCTATCCACCGTTTAATGCGCTTTTAATTCAGGTCTTTTCAAACTGGTCAATTTTCAAGAGGCTCGTAATCCTGGGATGCCCCCCAGTATTGATCTTGGAAGACGATTCAAGTCAAAATACGTGTGGCATTATTGGTCGGAAGATAACAAAGAGTATTTCGGCTGTTAAGTGATGGTTTCAGTTTGTCGGTCAGTTAGTCGTCCCTATCTTAAGCTATCGCTATAATAATATGAGGTAAGAAAAACTCGCGATTTTACGTGGAACCCGACCGCGGAACATCCTAGTGTTCTTCATGTGATCAAGGTAAAGATTTACCAGTGTTTTGCCAGAGCTGATTTTCATTTTAAAGGCCAGTAAAAGGGCTGAGGATATTGAGAAGTTATTGAATGGCATGAACAAAATACTGAAGGAAGATTTTGGACTGAATATAAATCAAAGTAAAACAAAAGTGATGAAATGTAGCAGAAATGATACCAATACTAGCAGATTAAATATAAAAATAGGATCGGATGCAATAGGAGAAGTGAGTGAGTTCTGTTACTTGGGAAGCAAAATTACAACCGATGGCCGAAGCAGGAATGATGTTAAAAGAAGAATAGCACTAGCAAAAAGAGCCTTCATGAAAAAGAGAAACCTTTTAGTTTAAAATATTGATCTAGGAATTAGAAAGAACTTCTTAAAACTCTATGTGTGGAGCACAGCACTTTACGGTAGAGAAACATGGACTTTAGGAATACCGGAAAGAAAGAAACTTGAAGCATTTGAAATGTGGTGCTACAGAAGAATGATTGAAAATTAGGTGGACAGACAAAGTAAGAAATGAACGAGTTTTGGAAATGATGGGTGAGATAAGAAGTTTATGGAAGAAGTTTACAGGAAGAAGAGACGGGCTGGGAGGTCATATTTTGAGACATGCTGGATTGGTTAATTTGTTAGTGGAGGGAACAGTCGAAGGTAAGAACTGTAGAGGAAGACAGAGATTAGAATATATGAAGCAGATAATTGAGGACGTGGGTTGTAAGGGGTATGTAGAAATGAAGAGGTTAGCACAGGATAGGAAGGGATGGAGGATTGCATCAAACCAGTCTAAAGACTGACGACAGCAAAAAAAAAAAATTATGCCAGAGACCGGCATTTACTCCAAGACTCTTCTTCATTCGTAGTTATGTGCATTAGACAACCATCTCAGCAGACGGCTTAGTCCCCAAGGAGAAAAACAGAGCGGTAAATAACGTATATCCTATAAAAAAAAAGTAAATAAAAAATCTATATTATCATTGACAGTTTTTATTTTTCTGCAGAGGAATTCTGAGATGGTGGCTTCATAAGAAACGTCCTTGCAACCAATGTTCTACCGATTCTAATAACACTCTTGTTGACGAAACGCAAAATCGTGAAAAAAGAAGAAGAAAGAAACAGAAAATAAAAGTGGTGAGAGACATGTTGATGTAGCAATCTCTCGTTGCAAGAAAGGAATGATCATTTAGTGATAGCGACCGCGACAGTGTTTTTGGTGTTCAAAAGTGCAAAAATTGCCTACTGTACCTATCTGATACAAAGTTTGGGACAGTCGGCCACACCTTTTAAGGAAAACAATCGCAGTTTTCATGAAGCCCGTAAACAACAGGAAGGTATTTGTAACTGTAAAGCTGGCACAGGTAAACGGTGTCTGCTATTGACTGTAAGTAGAATGCTAAGCAAAACCTGTCTGAGTGGATTATACCGCCTGCGCCACTGCAAAAATTTACATTAAATTATACTGTTCGTTAGTGCTTCAATATTAAACTGTAAAATAGTGGGAAATCGTGACGTAATTGTTGGTTGTACATAAAATCACTAATTCCAGAGTGGTAATTTATATTGTTACTCCGTAGCAGATATAAATTTTCATTATTTTGTTTGTTATGAAGATATTGCACACAGTTTAAATATTGATAATGTATTGATAGTTGTAATTGATAAGTGTTCATTATTTTTGGTACTGAAAAAGTGATTAGAAAGTGCAACCGATAAAACACAGAGTAGTGATTGAGTTTAGGACACTGCCAAGGAGGACTGGATGATGGTGCGGGGCAATGATTAAGTGAATTTTGGTTATCATACATAATGCAATAGACCACCATTCTCTGTCTAAAAAATACATGTTTAATGCACAAAACTAATTCTGTTCTTTGGCGTGTATATTTCTTATAGGATTGTGTTATCAAATCAACAAGGCATCAAATAGCATAAAAAGAAGTAAGCCCTTGCGTCTTTCAGTTTATCTAAGGCAGTGTCTATGAAATTAACGCCAGATAACATTTTTCATAGAGTTACTGATGTTCTTAATTTTTTTAAAAAAATTGATTATCGAGCAAATTTTTAAGTATATAAATATAAGTACTGATTTCCTGTTACTTAAAATACTTTAGACAATCTAACGTGAATTGCTAAAAATGGTAAGGGACAATCGTTAATCGTGAGAACTACCAACAGCTGCGCGTAGTTTGCACACCTTTCATGAGGTGAATAATGCATTAACAATAAACATTCTTCCCATATTCATTTTTGGCCTTGAATTGAACATAACTGATTTAAAAGTTTAATATCTGTGTTTGACGATCAATCTTGTGGCAATTTAAAATAACTACTATACGTACTTAATCAAAACATTAAATTTATTTTTTATTCCTATTAATGAGATTTTCCATGATATTGTAAAATCTGTTTGTGCACTGATGAATCGACGATTTATTGATATATATGCGGCAACGATGAAGGTACGATAATGAAGAAAGCACTTGAAAGAGCGTCCGCAAGTGTTAATGTGGAGGATACCTCGCAGAGAGGTGCTGTGCTGGTAGCCGACGCTGCGGGCGCGGCGGGTGCCTGTTCCCCACTGTGTAGATCGCCGGGCAGCCTGTATTTTCTCGTCAACTCGGGCGTGAGGAGCTGAGTGGCACCGCACTCGACCGGCTGGAATTCCACCTCTCTCAGGCCGTCGCTGTGACACGACTCCCGCAGGCCCAGTGAATGGACGGCGGAAGGCTACTTGCTTTCTCACAAGCATTCTGTTTGCTTACTTCCTTACTCCAACACTAGGAACTGTAGCCTTGCGGACCATAGAAGTTAAAATGTACAGTAACGTGCGATCACATGCTTCCTGCTTAATCGTCTGAAATGAGGGGCAGGAGAGGCGGACTTCTGAAGTCAAAGATGTTACTATAAAATCAAAGTTATGAGCGTTATTTAATATTTAAGGAACAGCGAAGAAGTGTATTGCTCGAATATTGAAAGAGAAATATGTGTTTCATTTAAATAAGCATAATACAGGTTTACATTGGAAAAAGAAAAACGGGGGCGATTTTAATTATGTTGTTTGCTTGTTCACTGTAGCTAAGTCATTACAGTATTTCTTGATTGTAATTGTTTTTGTACTTCTTTGTTGAGATTTTTCATGTAGGCATATATATCAGACTAATAGAATTGTTAGTAATATTAGTTTTAATCGTGACTCAGGTCGTATATATTGCGAGAAATATGAACTATTCTAGACCCATGACCAAACCCAAAACTCAGTCGCAGGCTTAAACCAATACTTTTGCAAAACGCTTTTAAAGTTCCGACGTTCCATTAGAATCAATATACTTCTGTCATCATCAGATACGCAGCTTATAGGTAATATCAGAGTGATCGCTGGGAAAAACCGTGAAACTTTAATACTTGATATTCATAACATTTGATAATTTACCATCTCAGAAAAAAGTGATAAGTTTATAAGCTAATAAATTCTTCCACTATCAACAAAAGCCAAAACTTTATGTCATCAACGTTTTTATTTATATTTGTCATCTGAAACACCATTTCAAGCCACTTTTAAAAAGCGTATGAAATATTAATATGAATTATGAGGTTCTGACTTAGGACATAGGACATCTTTCACTTGGTGGTTTCATTCATTTAAAAAGAACGTTGGATCGATGTAGAAGTAAACAAATAACACAGTGATACAGAATAGTATTTTTCAAAGACAATGCAGTTATTATATTGTCAGATTATCACTTTTTAACCCTATTAAAACGCCGTTTAATGTACCTCTGCAGTATTTTCACTATTACTAAAAGCACTAATAGCGTAACTGGCTGTATACTTGTCTCTGAACAACCCTGTAAACTTCAAAACTAATAATTAATTTCGGTATTTATGTTATTAAATATATGCTGCTAGAATACAGGGAAATAAGGTGGGAGTCCGAATTTTGGATTCGGGTCAGAGTTTGGTTACCTACCTCTACTAGCTCTGTTAGCATTAGGTATGTTGCTTGGAAGTGTTGATTCTAGTTCTGTGTTATATTTACTATTTTACTTTTTTTCTTCGTGTAGTTCTGTGATGTCGACTGTCGTTACACAATATGAGGACTAAGGAGCATGGGCACAGCGTGTCTTTTCAGTGCGAGCACGGCCCCTACCTGCCACTGTACGGCCGCTCGGTCGGAGGCCCGAGTCCATTAGGTCGTAACTCGAGCAGCAGGAACACTCTGCCGCAGCGAGGATTACGAGATGGGCTTCCCCAGACGTGCTCCCATTGTCTTGGCCGCCACAATACCCGCCTCCCAGGACGGATGCCTAGCTCAAAAAGACCATCTCTTCTCGCAGAAACATTGTAGTTGTTCATTGTGTCCCTTTTTGTGGGGAATCAGAAATGTATCTGAGAAATTTTCGGTTACTAAAGCAGATCTCTGATTTAAATATAACACCGTTCTCAAAGAAACAGCACATAGTGTACTAACTGGGTTGTCAAATATATGCAGTATTTGATATCTGATGTTATAACCAGTAATGAAAAGATACGTAATTCAAATAATACATGTCTATTTTTAGGAATTCTGGAAACCTTTCCCTGTTGTAAGCTCTTAAGTTCACAGAAAATGAAATGCGACATTATTAAAACTACATTAAAGATATAACACATTTTGTACCAATATAGAGTCTCAGAAGACACTGTAATTCTACCAACACGAACAGGAGTAGCAGTTCACGTGGGATTGGTAAAGGAATTATTTTAGCAAAAATGCCACCTATTTATAATCAGTTTATAAATATAATAAAGTATCTTGTTTCAATATGTGTTAAGTTGCATCTTTCAGCCATATTCTCTACTGTGGTAAGTGCTGGATATTTGCTCTATCTATGTTATCAATCTAACAAGCCCCGTTTCTTCTTATGCAACAAATTTACAAATTATATATAAGTTCATAATTAATAACCACACGAAGATCGTTAATGTGAATAAATATTTATCGCTAAGTAAATTAAAATTTCCCTTCTTGTCAAATAATGTATTTCTCAGAAATATTGTCCGACATGCGAGGAACAAAAATATTGTGAAACGTTCAACATACGAACGTTTGAAAGATCCACCAGAAAATAAACTCGTAATAACGAGCCGTGACCTCGGAAAAAAAAAAAAAAAAAAAAAAAAAAAGGATGATGACCAAGGTAAAATTCATTCGTAAATTGTTGGGGTGGTGATTTAACATATAACTTTATGTTGATTCAAGACTATTATCTACATTGTTACGGTTGAACAATATGTTGTTTCTAATTCTCAACTGTAATAGACAATTTCATAAGCAATTTAGACATTATATAAAAGCAACGAAAACGTGAGTTTCTATATCTCTACGAAATGACTTCCATGAAAGAATCTTTCGTGAAGCTATAAATTAGGGATGTAACGGATATCCGCATCAGCATCCGCAAGTGCAGAACTTTCGCTTGAAATCCTTCTTCCGCTTTGGCATCAGCATCCGCAATTTTTAATGCGGATGTATGGTGATGTTTTGTTTACATTTCAATATATATTATTCTTTTCTTTTTATACGATACTCTGCCCATCGTCGCTTAGCTAACAACAAAGTAGTTTTTTTTTCTGACGATCTTGCAATAAAAGTAACAATGCACTGAACTATGTTATTACCTAAGCGACGAATTTACTAGTTGAACTTGCATGTAAAGTAAAGCGGTATATTCACGGTCCAGCTTATTAGGACATCCGAGCAGAACAACCGTAATTTAGAGGATGATTTTAAGAATTGCTAAAAAGTTAAGGACATTTAGGGATAGTGTAACAAAATATTGGGAAGTTGTCTTTATAAGTTTCGATTCTGAGTGGATTACGCTTCTTAGTAGTTCTAGATAACCACTAAATAAAGTTGCTTCCTTCATTGGATGCTCAGTGGTTTACGAGGTTGTATTTTCTGGGGATATACTTTTACCCAGAGTGTTTGATGGAGTGATAAATCTGAGGCCTGGCATTTTAGATGATGCTAGTTCATTCAGATTTCGGTTTTGCATTATTTTTACAATTTACACCATTTCATCAATTAGTCCAGTATCGATTTCTTCTTACCAATTTGTTTCCGTCAAGCCAATCTCGGTTATAATGTTCTCGTCTTCGATAAGCTGTAAATGAAAAATATTCTTTAAATTGGATCGTCAGTATATAACGCGTCTTAGATATTCCAGAGTAGCGTTATGATATATTAATACACTGCAAAAACGTTTAAACGTGTGGTTATGAAAGAATACCGTATTAAGAAGTACTGATATTTGTTCCACTCGCTATTAATTGTATCTGGCAATCTTTCACAACTTCAGATCACGGGTTATTTGCCATTGGTCTATCGGTGTAGTAGTTTATCGACATTTCTGCTCCACAGCATCATGCAACCATACATACCGTGAACTATGGCTGGTATAGGATGCTTTTAACTGTTCACTACTACCGTCCTGGCGCTGTAATCTGAATGAGAGATCAGTAAAGTATCTATAAGACGACATTGTACTTTATTATGGTCATACATTTTGTTTAAAACCGCATCCTGCATAAACAACATTATCTTATTATCAAACATTTTCATGTGAATTTACATATCTTTGCGCCAGACCTCATTTTAGGCGCTAGTTGGTTGTCTCCATATACCTCATACGAATTTTATATTTGCCATATGATGTTGCCGTTCCCTTTTCCACCACTATCGCATAAGTTTTTGTGAATCGTTTTGTGTAAATCTTAGTTATACCGTATAACGTTTAGACATCTGTCCATAACGTTGAAGTCTATTCATTTACATTAAATCTAGTTCTTCTTTGTCTTTATGCTTCTTGGGAGACGGATCAGTGAGATTTGTGATAAAGAATGACGGGATACCCCAGAAAAAGAAATAATCTTGTCCCATGGGTTCTTAATGCACTTTCATTTAAAGTGTAGAGCAAGGGATGGGGGAGAGAAACCTAATGGACCTGAGATTTGGTGTCACTTCTCTGGCTGACCGGTCATTTAGATCTTATTTCCCCGTGGCATAGATGATTTCAGTACTAAGCTGATCATCACACTTCGTACTCCAGATAGAATAGTGTGCACCAGAATCGCTTACCACTACCGTGATTTTCAGTCGTATTAACAGGTTCTCTTAGAAGGATTTGAGGTTATTGTGCTGGTAGGTACCTACCTTACCAACAGGATTTTAATCCAAGCATGAAGTCTGGATTCGTGAGATTTTGGTTGCCATGTCCCGCTTCGTTACTTTATTTTTAGTAAACCCATGAATCATTAACATTGAATATCGTTTAAACCTGTAACGAAAATAAATTCATCTAATTTTCTTCTCATGAAATTCATTGTTTACATTCGATCAATGTCACAAGCTTTGGCGTCTTTTCTTGATAGTATTTCTCAACATAAAATATTTTAATGCCGCCTACTTAGAAGAAAATGAAACACTTATTTGTTATAGCTGTAAAATTCTTGTACTACCACAGTTATCACCGCTTTCAGTATAATCTCGTGTTATTATTCAGCATGATAATTGAAGAGAGCTTTTGGTATTAATATCTGTTTACAAATTATTTATTGTTGATGTCTCAGAAATACATCGAACCATTAATTATGCTATCAACTAGTGTGAAGTACCGCCACATTGAATACAAGATACGCTGAGCCATTTTAGATATAAATATACTAGCCAATTCCATGTGATGATGTGGTGTATCACCCAGGGAGAAGTAATTTATGGAGTAAATAGCACTTTGCAGGATCACTATAACCATTCGAATATTATCTGTAGTTTGAACTTTACCTGTCGACACTTAATATATACATTTCGTTTTGCTATTTTCGTATTGATTTTGCTTTCAAATTTGACTAAATAGTTGCAGTTTGCTGGTATAGAATCACTCATATCGAATTTTCCTCTTTTTACATTCATCGTAAACAAAGAAAGGGCCACTACCCAGATTATTTTAGACAAACGGCACTATTGTCGTATCAGTTGTTTATTTGATTCTATGATTACTGATATGCAGTTCATGATTTTTGCTAAAACAAGGCCCGTCAAATTGTTACCGTTTTCACAACACACATTACAGCACTTCCATCCGGAATTTTCACACTCTTTGAAGTATTTGTGAATGGTGTGATAGCTCAGTAGTTAAGGACCTTTTTCTTCAAAAAGTAGCATATACGGTTCAAGTTACGTTACGGCCGGCAATATTTTAATGTATTTTTTCCTGACTAAGTAAAGTAAGCCAGGATGTTCCATGTTAGGATTGTAGGTACCAGTGGAAAGTAACTGGCAAACCTACCTCTAAAACACTAGCTTTGTACGCCTACTTCTGGAGAATCCAACGAAACGGGCAATTAACTAAGTCTATTTTTTTATTTTAATTTGTGTGCTGCACTTACCACAATAACGGCCTTTTGTAGACCAGCAAATTTGTGGTGTATCATTTGCCCACCAGTATAAACTGAATTTATAACACTGAAACTGTAACCGAGGAAATAGCAAACAGCCAACGTCGATATAGGTGGAGTAGAAGGAAATACTTTTCTAAAGCATCATCATTCCTTAGTTTACCTATGTCCCACAGATTGCTGGAGATTTCTTTCAGGTTGAATGTTTAACAAATAATCTATTTCAAAACTAAAAGAGTGTCAGTCTTATGTGAAATAAATAGAGGTGGGATTAACAATGTAAAATGCAGGTTTTAAATATTAGTTTCAGTAATTTTGTAAATCGTATTTCATGTACCTGAAGTGACAGATTTATGCAGTTATATTTCGATAACTTGTTTTTGTGTTCCATTTGAATGAAACTAAAGAAGAACTCAATGATGATAGTACAATGCATTTCACTCAATTACGATGATCTTTTAGTATAAATAGTGCGGGAGCCACATGTAGCGTTTCTTTTCAGATAACAAATCGAGACTGTAGGTGATGGATGGTAGCTGGAGAAAAGCAGCATCAGAATCGTTCCCCTGTAATAACTGTGTAATCAAAAACCTTCTATTGTGTTGTACAGATGGTAATAGCTCTAACCCATGAAGAATACGAAAATTGAGAACGAGGAATCCACACATTCTTATACAGTCAGAAGAAGAGGCAGTATCTGTTCACAAAACTGTTTTTTATTAATTTTTTTACTGTTGTTTGCTGTTGAGTAGGAAGTTAGTGCACAATTTTGAAGAACAGTTAGATCTTGTTTCCGAAAGATATCATGCCCTTGTCAAAACGTTGTAACGTACGGAAGGATTTAAATCAAGATACAGTGCTATCAAGTGGCATCTGTATTAAGCTTAAGGCAGGATAATTTGTTACTGGTTAATAACATAAGTTTCATCAGTTGGAAATTTGTATTACAGTTTGATGTACTATTAAATTCTAATACACTGCCAAGGGTAAACAAGTGATAGTGTTACGCTTTATATCCCATTTTTAATTGTACATCTTGTCACTTTTCATTTTTTTTTATTTTTTTTTTTATTTTTTATTTTTTTAAATCCGTTAGAGATACAGAGTTAACATTTTCGATTACTCATTTTGTTGATGAAAAGCGTTGATTAAAGATAACAGATGTTCGATATGTTAGGCTTGGTAGACGTCTTCAACAATGTAGAATTGATGTCTCTGGAATGGTAAACAACATATTCCTGAATATTTTGCTGACGACGCACTACCTGTTGGAACACGATACACTTCGCCTGTGTGAGGTAACTCGTGTGCAGTGTGCAGAGGGTTCTGTCGCCTGTTGCGACGGCGCTGATCCCAGCCTTGTGGCTATCCTCCATTACGGAGGAGCCGGGCTACAAGCAGAGCCGGTGTTGTGTTGTGGGACACGGCCGATGGGATAACAACGGCCGCGTATCGCCACATGCAGGGTAGCCTGCGTCGGATGCCCTGATGGACAGTGTCTCCTATATGATCAGATATCACAAGAAGGGGCAAGCCAAGAGAGGGATGGCAATAGATCACAGTGTATTACATTGAGAAAGGGGGTTCAGTGATTACAGTAAACAGGTATAATAAAGTCACAATGCCACAACGCCTCGCACTGAATTCGACATGACGTTTCCACTTCAGGTTTCAGTAGTATGAAAAAGAGTAAAGTCACTTAAAAAATAATTTCAAATTTTAATGCATGTTTAACAACCCTTCATCATGAAAATGAGAGAAATTATGAAAAACCGATTTAATTTTTAAACTATCTAAACCGTTAAAAAACACTGTTATCTTTCATTTTAAATAAAAATAAAACTAATAAGTCTTTAATTAAAAAATTAAAATCTATTTGAAAAAAGGGGATAACAGCATACTGGTAACTGAAGGAGATTGTGTAAGAAGTTTTTTTTTCGCCAAAATATTACCATGAATTTAATAAGAAAAGTCACTGCTATTATATTTGTTTCGTAGAAAGTTAACAATATTGTTTGACCTTGTGAGAGTAATTAACAATTGTTAATTTTGTCAAATGTCAAGAGAATTATAAAATAAATTAAAAAAAAAAAACAGAAGTAGAAGTTTTGGAATGGATGCAGAAGTACAAGAATCTAATTATACAGTAAAAGTGTGTGAAGCGTCTTTTAACTGGTTTATTACTCCCCATATGACCAATATTCTATTCAAGGTATAGGCCGTGTATAAAACCCGTCACTTTTTTGTATAAAAATAAAAAAATCAGTGAGTATCATAATCTGAAATCCTTGAATATATAAATCCAAATTTCCTGACAAATTATACTTCTAATCTAAACTATTGACAATGGAAAAATTTATCTATTCTGGAAAACAAAATATTAAGCTTTGTTTCAATGACAGTAGATTCCGCAAAGGAAGATTTTGAATTTTTGTAGCAATTTTTTGCTTTAAAAATAGTTATAAACTTCGATGTCAAAGATGTAATAACGTATAAAACTCCCGAAATAATTTAGGATGAGTTGCTGTTTCTATTATACAACGACCGCTACAATTTCAACTTTAACAGTCATGTATCTCACACACCGAAATGTAATTCAATGCTTGCTTTTAAAACTACATTCAGTGAGAAATGGTGTATGACCTCCATTGCTTTATTTTTGTTACTTAACATTACCAATATACACTTAGAATTAACCAAGTTGTGTTTTTATTTACTTCGATCCATTAACAGCAAAAGTATTAAATTTAGTATGACTGTAGCAGCATTGTTTGCCAAACGAAGGGTTTAAAATGTTTAGACCTTTATTTTTTCTGTGAAATATAGTGTCTTCTTTCTCACGAATCAGGAATAATCCGAGAGAATC
Organism: Vandiemenella viatica; assembly: GCA_031002005.1. Classification (NCBI taxonomy): domain Eukaryota; kingdom Metazoa; phylum Arthropoda; class Insecta; order Orthoptera; family Morabidae; genus Vandiemenella; species Vandiemenella viatica. The sequence continues at coordinate 299,483,614 of JARYHS010008074.1, forward strand.
GAAATAGACTTTCTTAACTTTTTAATGGTTACATAAAATTAGAAGACCTTTTATATATGTTATCTGTATGTAAGAAAACAGAACCTCTGTTACCAGATATTTGAAATAATAAGCCCTTATTTTAAAAATAATAAAACACGGAGATATCAATAAACGAATTTAATTTTTTTTAGGTATTTTGGTATTTTTCTTTGTCATAGTTTCATTAAATTGGTTATATAAATTTTGCCCAATAGTTGCGTATGTAATATTATTATAAATCAACCACACATTGATTCACAGATAATGAAGTGATACTGAATTATTTAGCAAAATGTACTTTAATCAGAAATTATTCCCTGATTTTATTTACTTTTTCTGTATTGAAGTAATTTTACCATTGGATTTCCAGACAGACAGTCTGTAGGATAACAGACAGGTTATCCCAGAATACATATTTTAATGTCATTTATTATCTTTGTAATGTTAGAGTTCCATGGCCTGCTAGTATTACTCTTTTAAAAAAGGTTTCTATAGCAACAAGATAAACAGATATAACTAGGAGATTGCCTAGGTTGTTAGCGCTAAGGAGAACCTGCAAATAACTCCGATTATATATTTAACGTGATGTATTTGGCGTTATTAAAACTAAGTTAAATTGTGCTGAATATAAAAAACAATCAGTTTATTTATTTAGTTTAGCTGCAGATTCAGAAAATAAAATAAATAGCTCCACTTCGCAATAAAATCACGAAGTTATCTAAGAAGCATAAAAGCACGAAAAATATAAACAAAAAATCACGACGGAAATACAATATGGCGACCGTGACAGAACCTTAGGTGCTGCAGATTGCAGAATAAAGGAATTGCTGCGTAAACTTACGAATTGAGTAAGCGCAGAAAACCAAAGTTCAAGAAAAGAATAGAGGAGAATCTTTGGACGCACATAGCGCGACTAGCGGCCGAACTTGAACCAGTCATAAATTGACAACATCCGCCGCTGATACAACAGCTGAGTGAAGTGAAGGTTAAACCGCCAGCTACAAAATACGAGAAAGCTAAGTGATTCTTTTCTAGACTCTATTATCTTTGTTAAAGTTCTTGTAAACTATAAACTTGTTGGTTGTGACAAGAACATTGTCTATGGTAGAAACGATGTGCTTGTAGGATTGGTTATACGTTTTTGGGAGTTAAACGTAACCTCAGTCTTTTCGAATTTTCGTTGCTTATTCAAATAATTTATTATATCATGTCATTTTTATTGATATTGGTTGTGGGACGCTGGGTATTGATTAGCTTTCTACAGAATAGCTAATCAGAAGCCAGGTGCAATGGTTATTTGTGGTCCTTCGGGTTCTGTAATTAAGAATGATGAAATAGTCACTGTAGGTGCATTAGAAAAAATACTGTTTCGGTTTGGGTCGCAACTAACAGCACAACTTACTACCCAACTTACTACCCAACTTAGTACCCAACTTAGTAGCCAACTTACTACACAACTTACCACACAATTTACTACACAGCTTACCAATACACAAACACAATTAAGTGAGGAAATAAAAAGCTCTTATAAGTCTTTAGATGATCATCTATCCAAATTGGAGACATTTTAAAAAAAATTATGATGATTTAAGTGATTGTTTTGAGGGACTGATAAGCATTATAAAATGTTAAAAGAGGAAACTGAGATGTGTTAGAAGAAACCCATTGTAGTTACTGGTATTGATAAGAGTCTAGTAATTAGAGGGGTTGAAGAGGAAGTTGAAGTAGAGCATATTATTATTATTATTATTATTACTCCGCGATTCACTAAAAGTGTGTGGCGGAGGGTGCATTGCACCTATCGAAAAGGGTTTGGAAGGGTTATAAGGGATATGGCAGGAGACGCCCATGGGCTATTGAGAGGAACCATCCCCGCATTCGCGTGGAGTGATCTGGGAAAACCATGGAAAACCCAGATCAGGATGGCTTGAGTGCTTTATCGAAAGCTACTCCTGTCGGATTTTAAGTTTACTCGCCCGGTAAATCCTTTCTATTCCATTCCCTAATCGCTCGTGGGAAAAATGAGTACAGAAATGAATCGGTTCTGGCCCTGATTTCTCTTATCTTATTTTCGCGGTCATTTCGAGATATGAATGTTGCTGGTAGCAATATTTGCTGGCTGTCATTCCGAAATACGTCTGTCGTGAATTTTTCAATTAGCTTCTGTCGAGAGCAACGCCTTCGGTGTTCCAGCTCTTCCCAACCTAACTCCTTCAACATCGCACTTACGCTTTCCCTCCAACTATATATACCTGTCACGAATCGGGCGGCTCTCCTTTGGACCTTCTCTAAAGCCTCCATTAACCCCTTTTGATGGGGACCCCATACAGAACAACAATACTCTAAGTGAGGACGTACTAGTGACTTGTATGCAATCGATTTAACTTCCTGAGTGCATTGATTTAAATTATGACCTAGAAATCGGAGCATACGATTTGCTTTTCCCATTACATTCTCGATATGCTCATTCCACGACAAATTATTACGAATTGTTACACCTAGGTATTTAGCGGAATCTACCGTTCTAAGGACAGTGCCATTAATTGTATATTCATGGTTGAATGGTGTCACCATTTTACTTACACGCATGACTTGGCACTTTTTAGCGTTTAACTCCAACTACCAATCTTTACACCACGCAATTATTTTCATAATATCGTCTTGTAACAAAGCGCAGTCTTCCTGGGTTTTGATTTCGCGATAAATAATAGCATCATCGGCAAATAATCTTTTCATCCCCCCTATTATGTCGCATAGATCATTGATGTATATGAGAAACAATAGAGGACCTAACACGCTTTCCTGGAGAACTCCAGACCCCACTTCAGTAAGTGATGAACGCTCACCGTCGAGAATATGGATGTCCCATTGCTGGGATTAAGTAACAAAGTAGAGATAGTCGAGATGAATTTTCAGGAAGTAAGCAGAAAGTGTAGAACCTCCCACATTCACAATTTACTTGGCTTACCCACTCAGATATCACCAAGCATACCTGAAAAGATTGAGGTGGAACACTTCACAGAAGAAGGGGGTGTAAACCCGGTCAGGTTTTTGAAGGGGTTTGAAAGCATTAGAAATTTCAATGCTTACGATTACCATGAAAAGATAAACTGTGGGTATCAACATTTAAAGTGTAGTGCCCGGATTTGGGTAGAACGACAGGTCCAAATTTGTAAAACTTTTGAGGAATTCGAACCAAGTGTTGTGAATTGGAAATATAGAAAAAAGGGTATCCTTTATTGTAGAGGGGTAAGCTGCGTACAAATTCAATCAGGATATCGAATCAATTAAAACTTCATTCTACCATTCCTGACGTAATGCCGTTGAAAGGGTCATATGAGGTAATTGTTGGTAGGGACAACAATAACTCCTACACAATTTTGTACCCAAGGGGGGGGGGGGGTAAAATTAAAGGAAGGTACAATATCATAGCTCTAAAGCCCTTTAAACACATAGCTAACGGCTGAATTCAAATAATGGGGGAAGTTTGTTTTTTGTTATATGCATTTGTAGAATAAGGGCAAGTATGTTGTATTGAACTTAGAACTCAGAAAACTGATGAATTAGTTTGAGGTGAATGAAAAGATTTATCACCAGTGCAGGTAGCAGGCGTGAACATATATACTCTATCATATTGGCATTTACTATTATTGTTAAGTTATAGTTGGCATTTTATTGTTATTAAGCGACAAAACGCTGGTAGATAGTACTGATTGATGTTGCTGTCCGCAATTCTTCAACCGGAATGATAGTAAAAGTTTATAGTCACGAAGCGGAATCTGTCGCTTACCAATATTGACGATTTTGGTCAGATGTGCAGTCTTCGGCTGTTACCACAGCATAACATTCCATAGAAGGTTATTGGCTATTGGGGACTGCTCTGTTTAGAAAATATATAGTTTGTAGGGTATACAGGTTATTTTTCCAGAACTGACGGATAAAGACTTCAACTCTAAAAGAAAAGAAAATGAAGCTATGATGGTGATGTTCTACACACCATGGTGCCGACATTGCCAGAATCTGAAACCAGAATTTGACAAAGCTGCTAGATTAGCAAGAAACAACGGCGCTCCGGTCGTATTAGTGAAGGTGGATTGTACTGGTCCAGGAATGCAAACCTTTCACTTAAATAATGTTGCCGGATATCCAACAGTAAAGTTGTTCAAAAAAAACGGCCAACCTTATGAAGAATATAATGGACCAAGGGCAGCAGATGGAATTTTTAACTATGTGAATGGTATGCTTGGTAGACAGACGAAGGCTCTGACAGCTGAAGATGGTTACGAAGACAATGTTACTAAATACTGTAGTATAATATACTTATTGTTGTTTTTGTTAATTATTATTAAGTGATAAGATCAGTAACTTGGTGTACCAATATGTGTTACAGACAATGTGCAGTGTTAACCAGTTGCTGCTCATGGAAACTCAATTGGGAAAATTCCACAAGACCATCGGTTATTGTTATAAAAAAAATTGTGAAGATAAATATTGTTCAATGTTTGTTAAACAGTCAAATGTAAAAGGCAAGCTCTCCTTAACTGAAATGGAGCATTTACAGAAACAGGTGACCTATCTCAAGTTTACCATCACCATTATGCGTGTTTTAATATCAAGATGGTATGGTAAACTTGGGGGGGCTGTAGGATAACAGACAGGTTATCCCAGAATACATATTTTCATGTCGTTTATTATCTTTGTAATGTTAGAGTTCCATGGCCTGCTAGTATTACTCTTTTAAAAAAGGTTTCTACAGCAACAAGATAAACAGATATAACTAGGCGATTGCCTAGGTTGTTAGCTCTAAGGAGAACCTGCAAATAAGTCCGATTATGTATTTAACGTGATGTATTTGGAGTTATTAAAACTAAGTTAAATTGTGCTGAATATAAAAAACAATCAGTTTATTTATTTAGTTTAGCTGCACATTCAGAAAATAAAATAAATAGCTCCACTTCGCAATAAAATCATGAAGTTATCTAAGAAGCATAAAAGCACGAAAAATATAAACAAAAAATCACGACGGAAATATAATAAGTCGTGGTATGTTACCAGTCTCTGTAGCGTCCCAACTTAGTTAATGGGTTCAGGACTAAACTTTACACTCTGGAACACATCGGATGTACTTCTCCAAAGAACTGACTACGTTCTTAAAAAATATACGTTAACTAATACAGCAAGATTTCTTTTATTTGACACCAACTTGTAATAAAATTAGTGATAGTTTTTTCTATCGCGGTGCATGCTGCCTTAACTTCAAGCGTTCTCAGTAACATCCAATTAATGCAATCAAGACTTCCTGTTTTATTACTTACTTGACTTTACATCAACTTCTTACAAAATTTCACTTAATTAAACAATCACTTAAATATTTCACTAAATACTTGCAATCACTAAAAGAAGAAACTGCTACAGTAATTAGTATATTCGAAATTACATCAACAGTTGGAATAGTTAAATTCATAAATCTTGGCCATAACACGCGTAGACAATATTAGATGGTTAAGCAAAATAAGCAGAATCTAATCATCATCAGCAGATATTAATCAAAGGATGTGACACGCCAAGTCAATTTAATTGAATACTAGGACACGGTAATCGCGGCGACTACGCTCTTGATCGTGAAGTTAACTGACTGAACTTTAGCAGTAACTTAGCTTACAATGATGATAACGTAGGTTAACATATTCACTGACCAACGAGCATTCCGCTGAAGATATCTCTTCAAACACTAACTATTATACTACTGTTAGCAGTAGAGTAGTACAAATAGTAGTAAAATAGTGGTGGTAGGTTAGTTAAGAGATTATGTGACTAATATTGATTTTATTGTAATTTAACATGTATGTAGTCAAGTCTTTAAGTTTTTTTAATAAAACTCCTATATTTAGAACAGCTCTCTGACTTCAAACAACACAAATCATTTGGTTTCGCTAGGTGGCAACGTAATCACATTTTGACTATAAATACAGCTTAATTTGGGTACAGAAACTGTAAATAAACAAAAATAGAATACTGAGTATTCGATACCACGCTACGCAATTTTAATGTCGTCACAGAAGTTTGTGAGATGAGGAACTTACAAAAATTGCCACTCGAAACTTCATGAATCCAACTACATGGTAAGTAAACGACTATTGAGATACTGACGACGAACCAGCTTACAGAAAGATTCACAGCATCAGTTAATGGGAATTTATGCGACATCCAAAGGCGAAAGGTTCAGGAGTTGATCATCGGGTTACTAACATTAATGTTAGCACAATAGGTGTCTGCATAAAATTCCCGTTGAAAAGGTTTTGTTTATGTCAAAATTACTCTCACAGTAAAATGATTACTTATAGGCTGCAACTATTTAATAATCTCCTCTTCTCTCATTTATCGTACAACTATTAAAACCATTATAAATAGCCTTTAATACTCATTGCCACAAATTATTTCTTGATACTGTCCTCGCTGTAATTTTTCAATATTGCAACGAAATTTTAGTAGAACCAATTCAGAGTGGACGCTGGACAGTTAAAAAGTTTTATTTCTCTCCAATTAAACTTTACAAACAGTTCAACATTAAAAAAACTTGTGTATTCGTGATTAGCATGTCGTTCGTGAATGTGAAAACAATATGTGGTTTGGCTGCGAATGATGTAAGTTTAGACAAAAAGTTTAGCGTTTTTGTCTTGATATATCTCTTCGGGGTGTCATTTATCACCTATTTGAAGTTTTTTACTTTCAAGTAATTACGAGAGTATCTGAAATATCATTTAATACATTGTTTTATTGATGTTAATAATTGTTATATTATTATAATTAATATTTAAAATATGGATTTGTTCAGATGAAACTTCGGTTGTTATTAAGTTTCTCAAACCTTTGGCGCAAAGCTGCATTTTGATTGGCTGACAGTCACCACTGTTTTAGAGAACATTCGATTTTTTATGATTACTCGGATATCACGAGTATCAAAGTCAGTCTAATCGGCTCTTTTGGAAGATATAAGTTAAACTTCAATTTCTTACACGTAACACACTTGGAATAAGATCTGTATTTGCTCTGTTGTTTTTGTGTACCTTCCAAGATGAAAGACTGGTGAAATTCGGTCGTGGTAAAAAAGCTGGAATAAAAAAATGTATAGATATATTCGTTGTGATTCTTATGAAAAATAATGCGCTGATGTGATATATACTTTCAGATTTATCCTATTAGGAACAGTTTTGTTAGTAATGGCGATTTTAATGTTTTAAACTTTTTTGTGTTTACTGAAAAAAAGTCTTTCTAAAAGCGTTTGAAAACATTTTAATCAATAGATGAATTACAAAATTCTTCGACCACTGTACATAAAGATAAAAAAAAGAAAAAAATCAGCCAGAAATGTGTATTTTCCTACTATTGACAGTCTTAGTTCTTCGTATTTATCGTGAATATCTTTGCAGTCCCGAATAATATTCCAGCAATAATCAGCCACAATGGTAGGCATCTACTTCCCTTCGTACCACTGTTTTATAGTCTGGATGTCCTTGCGGTACCTTTCACTGTGTTCATTTGACACGTCGCTGCAGCTTTCCGAGAAGTAATCCGTATGAAAGTGCAGAAAATGCATCTTCAGCGACATATTGCATCACAATGTTTGTATGCAATAAGCATCTCATTTACCAATTCTTTATAATTATGAGCTCTTCATTTTCACAGAAAATTATTGCTGACATTCTTGAAACATATCCATCCATGCTCATGTTTGTTCTGCCGTCATTGTTTCTTCAGAACTTGGGTCTCTATGAATTTTTCTAATCTGGTGCCCAACAAACACCACTCCCTTCATCATGGCTGGTGTAAGATGAAGAAATTTGTTTAAAAGGCACATAAATCCTCTTCCAGTTTTATCCATGGCCTTAATAAATTGATTCAATAAGCATTATTTTATGTGAAATGGGGAAGAAGCACTTTACTCGCTACCAGTTTCTTACATTGACAATTTTTTTCTCCTAGTTTCCTTTTTCGACGAGGCCCTTCCTTTTTCTTACAATGGGAATTTCTGTCAAGACTATCCGAGTCATATATGAAGCACCCATATTTGGTTTAGCGTTGTTGCATACCCAATATGACAATAATTTTGACTTTTTCCTTATGGCTTTACGCCTCGTCTACGTCGAGGTCATTAGGGGCGGAATAATTTTGAGGTTGTCACATATCTGCTATGTATGTTCATTGTATTTAATTAATGTGAGCATATATTCCGAAATACCGCATGGTTCTTTGGTCATACTAGCATAGGAAACTGGGATGGAAGAAGTTTCGTTCCCATTGTGGAGTAGAACTGCCTTTCAACTAATTTTGGATGCTTTTATAAAGAGTCTTCAGTCTTGTGTAATCAGTCAAAGACAAATTCAGTTATTAATTACTGTCAATGATTTGTACATTACGACATGTAGCAGGAAAAGGTATTACAAAACAAGTGAAATGTAGAAGTTGATGTTGCAACCTTTTTTTGTAAATTTCCTTTTGTATAGAAAAAAAATATCTGAAAGTTAAAATATACAATTAAAATCTTTGCCTGATGGATATTTTCAGATTTGAATTCCGCGTTCAAAAATGCTATAAAAATACATATTCCCATATCAGAAAATTTTTCTTAGTAGAACAGTGTTATAATTCGTTTGTAAAAAATGTTTTATTTTGGGTAAGCTAACTACTCTTTGATGAGATTAATATCGTCAAATGACCTTGAAACTGGCAAGATTGGTGAACCGTGAACATCAGTAGCATTACTATGTTATTAATAGCAGAAAGCAGTTAAAAAAAAATTACACTACATTTAAGATACTGAGGAAAGTATTTCTTAATGGCCAGTGACAGCAATAGAAGCTTGGCGTAGTTTGGTTTGCTAGATGTTGAGATTCATCAATGTGTAAATGAGTATGATTTAAAGAAGACGGTATCTATTTTAGGTACATGGTGAGCAGCAAATTCCTTTCGGCTTAGCGTTTCTACATTTATTGATTTTATATATTTTTTTAACGCATGCTTTAGATAACATTTTCACTGTTAAATCCAGTTTAATTTCAAAATTCACAAGTATATCTCTTATATAGCAGCTGCTGAATGCGAACTGAATTGGGTGTATTTCTCATGCCTTTGTCCACCGAATGGGTGCGTCTAACACACATACACACCACAATAAACAAAAATATCCTTTGCCATTCGAAGTAATTTATTGTTCCACTTATTGGCACAGTATCAGGGAATTACTTGGAAGGCGGCCTACACGTCTTCTTTGTTTTATTGACTACCGCTGGGCATCGTTGCTCACCGTCCTGGTATTTCCACGTTTTTCTATTCAGCTTTCCTTAACTGGAAGGTTTCAGCTTTTATGTAGGATCTTGTCGGAACGGACTAGAGAGATAACTGGTCATTAATAAGTAATGTAAAAATTGTAACAATTTGTCGTACAAGGTCAGTCACATTTATTTCTGTATTTTGTTGACATGGAAAAGAAATAGCTACAAAATTTCAAACAGAAACATTGATGTTAAATTCGTGAAAGATTAACCATGCATATATACAAACTTTAGCCTTCTCCCACATTATTCTACAGTATTAATACGTATCTCTTCCCTCAGGCTCTCATAATGAAAAGAAAACATTTGTGTTAATAATTATGTCCTTAGTTAATTTTTAATAGATAACGGTAATTTTGTTTAGCGTTTTACTTCTCATCGATGCATTATCAGAGAAGAATCTGTAATAAAATTTACACATAGTTTTTAAAACATTTTCAATTATATTTTATTCAATTATAGTATTTTACGTATTTCTAAATATGTAACACTAACATAACTGTTCACTGCTTGGTATTCCCACTGATTTTTTTTTATGTTTGTTGCTATGCATCTCCACTTTTTGTTGCCAAAGGATTATTGGATTAGAGCCATTAGTAAGAATTTTTGTGTGCCAGTAATTGCAAACAGTGTGCTTTCTCACAACTCAGTTGTCTGCTATGTCCATCTTGTTTGTGATGTCACGGTTTGTGTTGACAGTGCCAGTTTTAAAAGTACATGAATGAGTCATGTTTCTTTTATTCTATTTTCTATTTATGTGTGGCGTTTCAGGATGTGGGTTTAGCAGATTTTGTGATTTTGTTTTGTTTTCATGTTTGTCTCGTTTTTGTATATTAGCTTGAATAAGATTTGATTTCAAAGGTTTATGTGGCAGTTCATTAGCTGTTCAGCACTGTTCTTTTTTTTATTTATGAGACTGTTAGTTGTCTTGTAGAGCGAGTGTGTTGTTCGAGTAGTTATTCAGTATGAAAATTTACATTTTTGTTCGCGTAGTTAAAGAGTGTGAGAATTTTCATACCTGTGTTTATGTTTGTTGGTGAATGATGATTTTCTATGAGATATCTGGCGAATGTGGAATGGTTATTGCACTTTAGTGCTCTCATGTGTTACCTATATCTGACTGGGGACTGTCTTCGTGTTCTTCCTATGTATATTGCCTCACATCTTGACATATTAGCCTGAGTTTTGGTATTTATTTGTGTTTGAGTCAGTATTTTACTGTACATTTTTATTCATCCGTACAGTTTCCTGCAAATTACGATTCAGTTTGTAGCAAAATATTCGAGGATTAGAATCAAATAGCAATCCTAAACATCGCATTGCTTAATAAACGCACGGGGCAAGTATTATGGATTCCTCCGTACTCATAACAAATTAGAAGTACTTCAGAATTCTATAATGGAATTTTTTGGTCAGCAGTCTGTTACACATTACTTTATCCGTAGTTTTAGCAACCACTTCGGGCCGTGAAAGATGATCACTTACGTCCGCTATCCGCGTTGAATTGCCATTAAGTGCTGTAGAATGTAGTGGGTATGGTTGCAGAGCGGTAGGGTTGACAAGACGGAACTTATCCGTCTTTAGGGAGTTCGCTGGGTGCTTCAGTTTATAGCGAGCGATGAGATCATAGAACACCTGCTACCGTATACTCTTAGCGGGAGGTCATAATTAAGACAGAGATCTCTGAAAGAGAGGAGAGGGGAGAGGGTAGCCTTCTTTTAAACGTGAAGACAATCTGTGTATATCGGTTCTTCATGCCTTTCTTACTATACTTTTCTAAAGAAGGAAACTGTATAAAATAATAAAGAAAACGGCTAGCGGTTGAAAATTCAGCAATGTCAAAGTACTTACATACGAGGGAAGTATTGTCATCTGTGTATTTAGTAAGTTAGCAACACTGCATGTTAAGATTTTAGACTCCTTGCTGGCCTTTTTTTATTGAGTAATACCTTACAAGTCAAGTTACAGATGGTATATTTAAAAAAAAAAAAAACACTCACACACACTTATGGTCACAACGTTCTGTAGTCTCCTAAAACGGTATAAATCCAAAATAAGAAAGACGGTTGTATAGGACTACCCCTTAGAATATCTGCGGATGGAAGAAAGCAATACAGTCTAAGATTTCAAAACACAACAGCTATGCCGTACGTCCGTAACAGCCTTTATAGCTTTCTGCCATCGGTGAAATACAGTTGGAACATCCTTATATTCATCCAGAAAAAAAAGACTTGTTATTCTAATTGATATGTTCCCACAATGTTATTATAATACCCAATAAAGATTCATTTTTGTTCAAAAATAGAAAATATTGCATAATATACATGCGGATGAGAAGGGTTGCTATTAGGTCGTTTTGGCGGTGAAGTTATCAAGTTACCACAGAATTGTATTTAAAATAATGGATAGCGATGGCAACTATCTTAATATAAGGTACTGTACGTAGAGAGAGAAAGGAAGCATTACCCTACCAAACTGTCTGAATCTTCATCCACGATTACCAAACTAAAGCGAGCGGTGGCGACTTCTTTAAACATCCCTTAATCTGGTTGCTCCATTGACACAAGCAGACAAGACACAGAACTATGTTCACGCGGACTTAGTGCTGTGTACTACAGCATACGACAATAATGAAAATGAGAAAACAGTTGTGTACGTTATGGTCACAGTCTCTAGTTCACAGATCGCCTTAGAGACTGGACACATTTTTGCCTGGGCAACGTTGACCAGATACTCTTCGTATGAATGAATGCTTGTTGACGAACACTTCACATTAGTAAGACCCCATCTGATGGGTTAGAGCTGTGGTTCCCAACGGGGTCGGTACCACTCACCGATGGACGTCAAAGATATGGTATGGGTCGTTTTGGTCAAAGGTTAATTTAGGGTCCATTGAGGACCAACCGACGCCCCTCTGGCAATATTCACAACAACGAGCTGAAACGTTTGATTAATACTCAAAATCACCGAACGCATGTTTCAAAAAGTAAATTTAAATGTCTTTTAAGCAAGATCACCCCTATATTAAAAGTAGGTACTGATATATTGTCACTTTGGTTATAGGATCACAGAGGATGTTGACAATACTTCAATAACTTTTTTTAAGACCACTAAATTTTATTTACAGCCCAAAGAATCAATTTTAACTAGCAATGAGTCTTCAATTTTTGTTTTCGTTCGCTTCATGAAAGGTGACAAGTTGTCAAGAACTACGTGCCACAAGGAGATGATTTGTACTTGATCAAAGAAAAGAGCACTGTTTCTGCATTGGTGTCAAAACCTGCCTTATACAAACAACATTTGCTTCGAAGACAAGCCTACAACTTTCCAAATCTTTCCTCTATGGGCAGAAATTATTACGACATTCAGGCACTTTTTCAGCAGTTGGAAGCAATTGAAGAATGTTTTGCAAATAGATTTCAGGATGTCTTCAGCATGATGATTTCGAATTGGGCCCTAGAACATTTCTCAAACCTACATACAGCAGAAATACCACTGTATATCTACACCTGGTTTCGCAACCGACCAATCACAGTCACGGAATGGTTACGTCATTGGAGTCAGCCAATCGGACGTCGACAACGATCCTGGCTCCCTTCTGTTCCGCTATTCAGTTCAGTTTCTGTTGTTCCTTTAGATATAACGGACCTGATGATGGCGGCAGTGCAAGTCGTCGAAAGCTCGTCAACAGAAAATGTAATCCGGCAGCAAACCCGCGAAGAATTTATATCGTAAAAGTTGTTAAGATATTTCTTCCATCATCATTCATACCGAATGAAGACATTTGAAAGCATGAATTGAATTTTCGAATTTTGCTGAAAAACAGTTTACGTTCTTGGCTGACATCCAACGTGAATGACACTAAAGGTTATGGTATCTATTTTTAAGGAAAGTAAAGTCTTGATCATAACGGTTCTAACAATAAAAAATTTGAAGGTTGTATATTATTAATGGTAATGAATCTTCAGTTAGTAACATGACTTAATAGGATGAATGAAAAGTGTGTGCACAATTTATCAAAACTTGAGCATGGTGAAATTTAAGCAAACATGAAGTTTATTTTATTTATACATTGTCGAATGTCTTTGATTTTTAAACAGTTAGAGTAATTTTAGATTTCTCATGTTCCTTTACATGATAGAACTGATTGCATAAGCTTCGGTCGCGAACGAAGATTTCCAGTTTCGCCACTAGCAAGGTTAGAGGACCCACAGAAACCAAAAAAGTACCACAGGACAGGGGTCTTCCCCGCAACCAGCTTTTCGCCTGCCGGGCCGTGTTGGCTTCTTCCCCAGGCCACGTCATTCACTCCCGTCTCGTATAGTGATCAGGCCTCGGTGAAGGTTATTTGCCGCTGCACCACATCAGCCTCAGAATCTGAATCATAATATTCCTTCATTCGTTCCTCTGCTCCGAGAAAGAGTCTGTCAACTTTGTGGCGTATCGCGGTCGGCGAATCATAGCTCTGTTCGTGAAGATGACCCCTTCTGGTAGACTCAACAGGTAAACATAAAACACCAAAAGGTTAACATTATTGCTGGCGAAATTCTTTAGTGGCTGGATCGTTCCCCACCACTCTTCGAGCTCACCTCTTTGCTGAGAAACGGCACTAAGGACTGTTTTCGGTTGCCGGCACTATTTCACGGCACTTTGCGGGTTTTTCCGAAACGTGCCCAAGTGCAAAGCGAACCTTAGCTATTTATGATGGGCAATAAATTCATTGATTGCACAAGCCAGGTAGAAGGTTTAGTTACCCACCGGACGTGTAAACCTGAGCGCTTTGATCCGTCACGTAGCACTGTTTGTTTGAACCATACCGCACCGCCACCGCCAAACGTCTCGCAGATACTGTACGAGCACTCGGTACCTAATAACACTGACAGTCTGTACTTATTAATTCATTACAAGGTTCAGGCAATTCATTCAATTTGTACAACTTTTCCATCTGCACAAAGTTCACTAATTGTATATTTTGTTATTATTTATAATGTGACTGTACGTAGTGCTACCTAACGAAATGAAAACTACTATGACCGAACACCACATCAAAATTCAAATCTCAAACACTTCTGCCGTTTTACTATTTTTAATAAATTTAATAAATTACAACCTCGCTATGAAAGAAACAAACAGTATTAAATTTTTATTTAGCATTCATGACACAAACATCATAGTAAAATCTTAAATGTTGAAAACAGAGAGTACGCGCTAGGATAATCTCTGATCCAGAGACCATCACTGATATCATGTAACTACCACTTACAAAAATGTTTCTGTACTACTGTCATGTTTAGGTAAATAAAATATTACTTACGTTTGTTACGTTTAATTAACGTATTCCATTTTATTTTACTGCACTTACTACATTTAATATAACTTATGGAATAAATACATGTACTTAAAAAAAAAAAAAAAAAAAAAAAAAAAAAACATTGGTAGTATAAACTTTGGTCAGCAATACTTCCAAAATACAGAGCTATCTGTGGAATCTTGGTCAGTATAACCTAATTTTAAATATAGGAATTATGCTTTAGCGCCACAAACTGGAATGAACTGCATATAAAAACGTTTCGCGCCTCCTCAATAACATTTCTTGTGAATATGGTCTGTATTGGTCCAGTGTTTTGTCCTAGATGATTTTATATACAAATATTTACTTCACTTCAGCCTATACAGTTGGAACATTGTAAGTTTTTTCGGCAAGGGGGTTGTAGTCCGAAAAATGTTGGAAACCTTTTCATTGGAGTGTGGTTGCTTACGCCTGAAATCTTTTGGATAATAAATCCTCATTTTTTTATATTTTCGTTTGTTTGTTTTATAACGCCATTTGGAACAACCTGTGGGACCAACTTAAAATCTTTCGCAGGTGGGGTTGAAATGTTCCAAATTGGAGTAGAGGTTTTTTGAAGTTTTATGGAGCCACCACATAATGTACCAATTTATAATGTACAAATTAATTAATAGCAAGGAGCCAGAAGTTTAAGGTATCGAAATTTTACCAATTGGGGGGGGGACATAATTATTAGTCAAATGGAAACTGTAAGGCAGTATCCCATAGCTACTACACCCAGAAGACAATAATCATTAAAGAAACATGTATTCAAATACATATATCAAAAAAGAAGTTAAAATATAAGCAAAGTATTTTATTCGGATTAGCAATTAAAATGATTGTCTGAAGTGATATTTCTGTGGGACGACCCTTCAGGTCCTTGACACCTGCTTTAGATGAATACGGAATTGCTTTTGCCGCTTGTGAGGTCCATCACTTTGTATAAAATTATTTTTAATGAAAAAATTATAAACGTAAAATAATTATTTGATGTTAAATTAAAAAGGGAAGAGATCGTTAAGTCAGAAGAAAAGGAGACTCTTTGGCTTACTGAATTGAGAGACACGCTTCTATGCAGACGGAATGTGCTGAAGATGATTTTGGTGAGCGGATAAAGTTCGAATTTATGCCGAAGCGCACAGTAAACAGTAAACAGATACTATTGCACAGTTGAGGTGTTGTTGGTATGGCTGTAGACAAAATATGTATTGAAATCATAGAAAAAGCTAAGTACTAGTTGTTTGAATCGTACTGTGAAACTTACATGGATTAAGAGTACGTATAACAAATAAATTGGTTAGACGTTTACAAGAATATTTACGTCTGAATAAAAGGATAGTTTACAGTACACAACTGTATTATTGACTGTAAACTGTATGGTAAGAGTATTATTTTCAGATATTTACAATGCTTGCAAGAAACGTGGAACCAGTATTATGTCGAGAGCTAGGTAAGTGATAAAATCATAAACCAAGAAAGCTATACCAGAAAGTGAAACATGTAAAATAATTTATATAACGTCCAGTTGAGCAATAAATACAAGACATCAGTGGGGAAGCACGTTATACGCTCCAATAATGAAGCCAGAAGTGAGGGGCCGACCACTCCATCTGCACTATAGTACCGCGCCCTAAGAAGTAAAACGGAGGGTTTCCTCTGCCATTCCGACACTGTTGGTCTTAATGGCTGTACGGGAATTACCTTTACTTTTTCGGTGTTGTAAAAGTTAACTCTAAAACACGTTGGACCGCAACTCCCTAATTGATAACAGGAGACGCGGTCACAGGCGATTACATGCCAACTAACTAACCAGAGGGTACAGCACGCAACGTACGCTACGCAATCCGAAATCCGCTGAGTTCTTATCCAACACGTCCAGCTGCGCTGGTGGTCGTGATAGTTATTAAGGCAGTCATTACCGGCGAGCAGCGACTCTGTGGCGGTAACGAGTCCGGCGTGGCAGGTGTCGGCAAATTGAGTGCGGTCCGGTCGCTCTGCTGAGTCGGCAGTCACTTCCGACAGAATGTGGTCTTGTTAGTAAGACCTTCCAGAGACCGTCAGCACCATACTAATGAACAGCCAAAATTCAGCGTCGCTTCGGTTCCAAACAAACCGAGGCAACCAACTAGTGCGAATAATCTTGCGGTCAGTAGTTGCGGTATTGGGCTCGCCATAGAATTACCATCTAACGTCAGGGATGAGATAAATGACTGTTACATGCTGGCCATTCCCTAAATGTATCTTTTTATTCGTTTACTTTTGCTTCTAGTTCATGTATCTGAAAGTTCTAGCAACACGATTGGAAGGAGTGTAGCTGATTGTGGAAACAACTAACCATTCGAATCCGGTGTTGGCTCTTATTATAAAAGACACTTTAGCCCTCCTAACACCAAAGTTTGGTTAATGTATGTAAAGTACGGCAAAACGTTTCTCTGGTTCAGACTCTACTTAAAACTATAGGTCACAATTACACAAGATAGTTGGGCCTGTTGCTGATAGGCAAGAAGAGTAACTACTATAAAACCCTGTAAATATGTTATTAAGACCACATCGAATTATTATTACGTCGTATCCGCTATTTTTATATGTTGTGTTTGGCCACCAGCCCCAAACTATTCATTATTCTGCGGTAGAGATGTTCACAGATACCTGATAAGTGTTAGTGTTTACACGTTTGTAGTTAGGAACAACTTGCATTATATGAATCTGTTCGTTTTTAGCTTTGTATGTCTTACCGTTACCTAAGCATCTTTTCTTATAACTTCTTGGATACATCACTGTTTTTTAAAAGCTTTTTTTAATTGTTGTGTTATCTATCTTTACATTCGTAAATTAATGTACTTAATTACGCAATAAAAATTGGTAACTATTTTATTTTACTGTAATTTTCCTCAAATGAAATAGTGAAAACTCTGAAAATGGCTAAACTGGTATCTCAGTTATGTTTAATATTTATTTAGTACGATATTTACTTCCTTATGGAGTTGGCTTCTTGGAACGTTGTACTTACTACTTACTTCTTTAGCCTGTTTGGTGTTTGTGTCCAGTAGAAGCATGTATTTACTTATATGTTGTTAATATTTTTATCTATGATAGTTAGATGTGTACTGTATTGAAATAACCAATGCTCTGATGGATGTTGTTCATGTTTGGTTAAAATGTCAATTTAAATTTTCATTCTTGCTTTTTTGGCTTCCAGTTACCTAAGGATTCATAGTTTTGTAATGCCACAAATCAGTGTAAACAGTAAGTAATTGTAGAAGGTCCTAAGAAAGGCATAATGTGCAGCAAATCGAAATATTGTCACTTGGCTTCCTCCAAACACATTTATCTATCTGATTTATGCTTGTTTCTGCTTTGTTGAGCTATCTTGAAATACAATGCGCTATTGGAAACCGAAATGTTACAGCATATTTAAATGAACAACGGAGGATAGATTTGAGTCTAGTGACTCTTGGCAGCAAGCGTAACTGTCTGGCTGCACTTTCTTAACAGCGCAGGTTCGAATCCCTGTCCGGCAATACTGACTTCGTTTTTCCGTGATTTCCTGAAATCACTCCAGGAGAATGCCGGGTTGTTTCGTTCAAAAGTCATGGCAGAATTCCTTCCTGTTGCTTACCCCCAGTCTTCTCCTGCTTCTAATGACCCCGATGTCGAAGAAGCTAAAAGAAATAAGAAATATAGTTAGTGTATTAAAATGAGTAACATAACCTAAATAATATGATTATTAGACATTTCTGTTGCCGAATCTGGTGAATGAAGATTACACGTTACAACAGAAAGGTGTAATATTCCGTGTTAAAACAGCTGTAGGGTGTCAGCGCCGACAGCACGTCGCCCCGGCACAATAGAGGTCGCAGCTATCCATCACCGCGGACAGCCTACCTGTCAGGTGGGACAGGCAAGGCCAGAGAGGAGAGACCTACGCTTTACCTCAGGAAACACGGCTGACTAGTAAACAGGGGTCCGTAGGTGCTTCAATTTGCGCGCTCCCCATTTCTTATACGGCACGCCAAGCTACGAGTTGCTCTAAAGTTTTTACTTCTCCCAAATGTAGCATCCCGCAACACAAACACAGCCTCGAATCCTGCTTTCCTCCAAAAAGTGATACTTAAGCCTAATATGATAACAAATATGAGCTGAAATTGCATTACTTCTCCGTATCACATGCTTATCCTACTCTCCTGAAGGCATACTACACAAATTTTTTCATAGAGTTTAAAATGTTACGAATTCTTAATGCATACCGACTTTTAAAAGCTGAGAATACCGAACAATATCTGTCTAATTTTTTTTTTTTTTTAACAATTTTTTTTCACAAACAGGTGCGATGAATTTTTTTTAAAAAATGTTTAGTTAACAAACACCGCAATTCCCATACGTAATGGTTCGTTTGTTAAAATGTACAATGAAATATTATGTACTATGAAATATATAATCTCTACTTGCGCTATATATTTTAAAGATTCATGTACTCGCTTACA
Organism: Vandiemenella viatica; assembly: GCA_031002005.1. Classification (NCBI taxonomy): domain Eukaryota; kingdom Metazoa; phylum Arthropoda; class Insecta; order Orthoptera; family Morabidae; genus Vandiemenella; species Vandiemenella viatica. The sequence continues at coordinate 299,502,783 of JARYHS010008074.1, forward strand.
ATATTGTTAGTCAGCAGCAACGGTTTGTCGCAGCAGTTACAGTTTGTAAATATGAAACAACTATTCCAGACATTCAATCGTTTGTAAGTTTATAATTTATTACAGCAGTATTATATATTACTGTTTTAAAACTTTTCTTCCTCTCTTGGCAAAGATACGGCGAAGTGATGATGCCACACAAACGATGTTGAACAAAACGGATATTTCACCATACACGTCTGACGAATTACAGTATGGAAGCTAAAAAATTACTTATCATCTTCGACAGCATTATTTTTCTTCTGTACATATTTATTAATACCCTAATACATATCTTCTAAAATAGCAGTAATTGCAGCTCCACCTTCTATCTTTGGTTATATTGCATATCTAAAGATGAACATTTAAACTAAGTAACGTAATTTTCAAAATTCAGTATGCAAAAACTTTAAAAAGAAAAGTATTTATATGCATATATCATTGTCAACCTTCTAAACTACTATCTATGGGACAGAAAATTAAAAAAAAAAATGTTTGTAAAAGAAAGAAAATTAAATGATTTGTTACATGATGTTACAATGATTTTAAAAAATATTTGACTGCCGAAATGAACATTTCCAGGGAAGTCGACTGAAGGAATGGGTTTATAATTTTTTTTTTTTAAATATAAAACATAGGACGACGCAACGATTGATTGGATAGTATATTAATACATGGCACAGGTCAAGTTTCTTTCATTTGTAGATCATCTATCGTATTAGATAACAAGTCCATTGAAAGGTATAAGTGGGGATGAAGAGATTTTCACGTCAAGGGAAGAGATGGAGGAGGACATCTAAAATAGAAGTTTATATTTATTTTTTTTTTTTTTGCTGTTGTCAGTCTTTAGACTGGTTTGATGCAATCCTCCATCCCTTCCTATCATGTGCTAAACTCTTCATTTCCACATACCCCTTACAATTCACGTCCTCAATTACCTGCTTCATATATTCTAATCTCTGTCTACCTCTGCAGTTCTTACCTTCAACTGTTCCCTCCACTAACAAATTAACCAATCCAGCATGTCTCAAAATATGACCTACCAGCCTGTCTCTTCTTCCTGTAAGCTTCTTCCATAAACTTCTTTTCTCACCCATCATTTCTAAAACTCGTTCATTTCTTACTTTGTCTGTCCACCTAATTTTCAGCATTCTTCTGTAGCACCACATTTCAAATGCTTCAAGTTTCTTTCTTTCCGGTATTCCTAAAGTCCACGTTTCGCTACCGTAAAGTGCTGTGCTCCACACATAGAGTTTTAAGAAGTTCTTTCTAATTCCTAGATCAATATTTGAAACCAAAAGATTTCTCTTTTTAATGAAGGCTCTTTTTGCTAGTGCTATTCTGATTTTAACAACATTCCTGCTTCGGCCATCGGTTGTAATTTTGCTTCCCAAGTAACAGAACTCACTCACTTCTCCTATTGCATTAGATCCTATTTTTATATTTAATCTGCTAGTATTGGTATCATTTCTGCTACATTTCATCACTTTTTTTTTACTTTGATTTATATTCAGTCCAAAATCTTCCTTCAGTATTTTGTTCATGCCATTCAATAACTTCTCAATATCCTCAGCCCTCTCTGCTAATAAGACAATGTCGTCAGCAAAATCGTAGCATACAGAGACAGTTGAATCAACGGCGGTATTACCTACCCTTTTCTCGAAGTGATTTCGGGCCATTTTTGAACCTCAATTTCTTCGATTGTATTCACGCAACATGTATCAGATTTCTGTTGTGCATAGATATCAGCAATCTTAGCAAACATAGTAATTTTTACTGTATTGCTGTTCTTAGTTCGGAAGTTATTCGGATGAAAACTTCATCAATTTTGTCACTTACTCACTGACTGACTGATGATCATCAAAACTCTAAAGCACAGACACTTCCCGTAGCCGTAGATATTTGGTACACAGATAACATTTTACCCACATATTATAAGTAAATTTCCATAAACATACTCCTAACGTGAAATCGCTTCCTACCCTAATAACTTTATGTACCTCAGATTTTCACAGTGAAGTGAGCTTACTAAGTTTAACTTATGTGTTAAATTGTACTTAATTCAAAATTTTATTTTGACCACGACACCCCCGACATCAAAATTCCACTGTACTTGCAGTAATCCTAGAAACCTGTAATATGGTACAGATATATGGTTTCATCCCTAAATCATAAGAAAAGTCTAATATAGGAGTTTTTCCCTTATTTATTTAATTTCAATCCCAAACATGAAAAATATTTGTGGTTTAATTGCTTTGCTCCGGATGAAGCTATATGCATGGGATTTTTTAAATGCTTAGAGATCAACAAGTTTAACTAATATCTTAAATTTTACTTTGTTCCTTTGCTTAGTTTGGAAGTTACTAGTAATTTATTTATGGTGGTAGTTAAACCATCGGTAGTCTGCATTGCTCGGCTACGGCGCGCACCCATTATTTTCAGAGAGTGGGACATTGTTGGCAATGTATATTTATGTCTTCAGTTCTGAAATGTTCTTAATAACCGATTTTCAAATGGAATCATTACATTTGATTGACGATTCAGAATTAGCGATAAACTTACAAAACGAAATAAGATCCCACAAAAACAATTCTTGTAAAAATAGGCCAAGTCTTGTGCTCGTGTAGTGACAAAAAGTGGTGAGATCTTCTTCTGAGCCAAGTCTACACTTTGCAGTGTGTATTCACTTGCGAAACAGAATGGTTTTCTCTCGGTGTCATAGATTTAGAATAATAATAATAAAAAAAAGTCTGGTGACTTAGCCATTATGCACGTCATAATTTTTAGTGAAATTGAAGGCATGATATATACTTGTTAAAATTGAAAAAGAGCGAGGGAAATCTTGGCTTATATGTATTTGTAAGTTTGACAAAGCATCACATTTAAGGTATTTGGAACTGGCCGTCCTACCTTTGGCAAAATGGCTTAGTATGCCTCCTTCGGGAGGATCCAACCAATCTTCGGGTTGTGGAATAAGTTAAGTTTTTTATGAGTTAACTAAAACATGGCGCGCACAATGACCAAAAGTCAACAGACTTTTTTTTACACTATATAAACGACCTATGACACCGAGAGAAACCATTCGGTTTCGCATGTGAATACACACTGTTAAGCGTAGATTTGGCCTATAAGAAGATCTCATAACTTTTTGTCACTAAACGAGCATAATACTTGGCCTATTTTATCAAGAATTGTTTTTGTGGGATATGATGTTCTTTGGATGTTAGAAGGGTACATTGATCCTACCAGATTAAATTATAAAAGATAAGCATCACGTTTTCGACAAAGGAATATCATTCTAACATCTGCAACATCATTATTATTAACATTAAAAGAGATGGAGAAAAAATGACTGAATATACCGTAGACGGCACTTATATAGAGATCTAACCAAATTAGGAAAACATTAAAAATAAGTTTTAAAATACCGGATTCCTTCTGAGGCCAAGATGAAACGCAAAAGATAATCCACAGGAAGGACAGTGTGAACAGCTATTGTGATATCCGAAAACTTATAAGATGAAAATAGAGGAAGACTAAATTAAAACATTATAACAGTTTTCAACAACCCACATGACCAAAGACAGACGACAAAAGTTTCGTAAAAACATCATCTAACTCTGAAGAAACACATAAAATATGGAAAAAACATTGGCTAATTTAGAAAGAAATCTAGAAAAATTTTGCTTGAGATGTTTAATGTAATTTGTTGATATATAAGTTGTCTTAGTGATCACCAATGGTACAAGTTGATAATACATGAAATAAAACATTTCTGAAGTACCGAAGTAGAACTTTATTTATAAATTATGTGAAAAGAAGCAGATCGGAATTAAGGTATAGAAATATCAGAGCCAGAATTGAGTAAATTTAGTTCTAGCACGATACAACTGGAAGGAATTTCACTATGGAATGAAGATCGAAGACGACAAAATAGAACATTTATTTTTCTAATTACTTACCATTATTCTATGTGAAAGTATTGAATAATTACCAAAGGCATCAATAAAATACCGAACAAGAATTTCGGCTTTACGTGAATCAAAGGAAAAGTGAATGGCAACACTAATGGCAAAAGAGATAAGAAAATAGTGTTAAAAGTAAAATGCTTGTAGCGTAACAAGTATGGAATTCTCTGTGTTAATGAAGCAAAATTAAAATCTTTAAACTGAGTGGGGAGGCTACCAATAACAGAAAGGTATTAGGGAAATGGAGACAAGAAGAATTTTGTTAGTATAACACAATGATTTTGTATCTAGAATCAACGTGTAAAGATATTTTTATGATAGACATCTCTATGCGAAAATGAAATGTAGGCACTAAACCGGAAATTAGATTGAAAACAGAAGATTGTACATTCGATGCTAATAAATTATGAAGAGTATTACGTGAAATTAAAAAAAAAACTGTGTAATTTAGCGCATGTTGGAATGTGTTTTGAAGACAACGATTCATGGAACTTTTTCCTTTTCTTATTTTTTTAAACCAATGGGTCTTATTTTTAAAGGAAGTTGATTGGCGAATTTTCTAACTTGAAAACCCAACAGGAAAAAAATGGTTAAAGTATCTGAAGCAAACTATAAGCTGGTGAAGAGAATATACGATAATGGAAGAGGAGGAGGATTGTATGAAATTAGTCGACAAACTAATAAAAAATACAGTACAAATTGTACTTCAGTGTCACATTAATTCTTTATTATAAATAATATCCATAGTTTATTTTTTTGCAGAGTAAATATGATTATTAATGAGCGCGGTTGGTGGGCGGTATCAATCGGGCCTATCGTTCAGCAGGAAGCGGGTTCAAAAGCCCATTCTGCACTCGAGATTTCGGTTTTCTGTGGTTTCCAAAAATCACTAAGGCCAGGATGATTCCTTCAAATGATCATGACCTAATTCCTTATCTTCCTTGTCCTCAGTGCTCTCCTTCCTTATGTCGTTAACGTGGTGTAAAGCATTAAACGAAAATAGCTTTCATTGAAGTTCCCTTGAATTCACAGCTTTTTTTATAATTAATATGTTTACTTTATTACCGATCTCAGGCTATCTGTTACGCTTTTCATGATCTTAATTTTAAAATATGTTAATCCCATGAAAGCATTAGGCAAATCGTTTTTGTCTACTAGTAGGCATGCACTGCAAAATATATTACAAAATACATTCTTGACTGATATTGTCACATGGTATAAATAATAAAATAGTTTCAATAGTTTAATTGAATAATCGCTAAGTTATGGATCTAGCGCATTGTTTTTCATGGTATCTAATGACTATTAGCATTTTATCATGTTGTACAGTGCTACTTTTTATGTAGTAACTTTCTTCCCCTTGTGTGCAGTCTCTTATTCTCAATAATTTTGGACTTTTCTTTGAGCACTTTTGAATCATAAGTACAGTAACAGAACTTGTAATTGTTGTAATGAAAATTTTTTCTTGAGATTAAAAAAGAAATAATTTTGATTAGGTGCGTAAACTAGTGATAGTTATTTTGAAATCAAAGGTATATAATATGGCATATCATTTTTCAATCATGTTTAAAACAGTTAAATTTATTTTAGGGATACATTGCTACGTTAATAAATTTGTGACTTTATTTCTTTAACTTTTTTTAATTTTAAAATACTAAACCTGCTGACACTGAAGAAATATTGCTAAGAAAATGTTATGTTATGTTATGTATGCTCTATTAAGAAGACGAAAGATCGTTGCTTTGTTAAAGAAGGTAGAGCAAATATAAAAGCATAAGCTCCTCGGCATCATCTGTATGGCGTAAATCCATAAGCTTTCCGTTCCATATATTTTTTCTTTTTTCTCTGCTGAAGAAATGGAAATTTCTAATTCTGCCTCTGTCCATTGTACAGTGAGGGACCTGCCATTGTGGTAAGGCGCGTGGGTGCAAAGGCGCGTTAATATTCATATGGCCTCTTTCATTAGTCCGGCTTACTCGTCCTTCGTAATTAGTCTGCAGGTATAGAGCGAGTACTTGCAGCTCGCTGGCACAAGCTAGTCCATTCATTTTTTTTTTCTCTGAGTGCTGCTAAGCGAATACGAACCAAATAACATACAGGATGTCGTAGGATTTAACGAGACTGCGGCAAAATGTTCCGGCGACAAGAAGAAACGTCAAGAAACGAAAACCACTGTCTGCGCACCATAGTATCGAAATCAAACATAACCTAGTGGTATCGAACTCGATGAATAAAAAGATATTGCAATTTAAGAAACAGAAATAATGTTCACTATATGTTGCTGTTGGGAGTTTTAATGATAAATACAGGATGTAATTATAAGCTATATGTGTTCTATAATTGAATGAAAAGTGTTATCATCATAGTCTCCTATTGTTGTACCGAGGAGATAATTAACTATTGGGGACTCATGTAATTGACGTATTTACATAGCGTGAACTAATGGTATGATAGGAATCAGATCGACTGTAGAAGAAGAATCTCTGATACACATTTTTTCCCTTGTGACTACTGTCACCACTTTGTGACATCCTGCTTGTGGATGCTAGAATAATAACAGGTCACTTTGAATGCTACACCTCGGCCTACCGAATTATCTAATTTTATGACCAATAAACATGGAAAATGAATTCATAAATTATTCCTCTAATTTATACATACTTTATAATTAGAAATAAAATCTCACCATCTCACTATTATAGTTCCAAAAAACAAGGAAAATTCAGCTCACATAACACACACAAAAGACTTGGGCGTAATGAAACTGAGTTCTAAAGTAGGTGAAGAGAGCTAAATACAAAGTGAGGAGTGAAGTCGCGTCTGAAAATATATTAAAGATTTTTTTTTATTATCTATACATTCTGATGGCTCGATCAACAGAGTCTACAACGAACCGTTATTTCTTAATACTATAATAACATTTTATACTTAACAAAATTTTAAAGATAAATCCTATATACTATATACTAGGAAATGGTACAAATGATTTACTGTTCTTACTACACACTGTAAGTTATCACAACCTGTTACTAAAAGCTATTACCCAACAATACTAACAACTTGATTTTCAAAAGTTAAGTTCGTTTAACACTGGCATCCGTTGAAGAATAAGCTTCGGTAATTACAGAGGCAACACTTTCAGCATCATCGTTCCACTTAGTTGTTTGTAACATTTCTCGTCCATTTTGGGTATCTGTACGCATTCCTTATATTGTTTTGCTGTATCCTGACAGGTTGCTGGCTATGCCGAAGCCGATATTAAGGATGGTGGACATTGTGTCTTGCCCACGGAGCTCAGTGGTGGACTACTACAATGAGCTCAACTAAGCAATCTTCAAATTGTTATTGCTGGCCGTTTTATGCAAAGCATTGCTTACGATGTGCTGATGTATGTTAAACTGCTTGCAAGCACTGCAGCTGACCTCCGGAAAATAAGAGCGAAACACTAAAACAATTGATTAGCACCTCTCCTGTTTACAGTTGAGATCGGATCACTGTAACCGTCCACACAGAGAAAAGATTTTTTAGAACGTATAATTAGAGAACCTTTGGAAATTTATACCAACAACTTCAAACAAAGACGGCGGCTATGGTTTAGCCAAATTGAAATATCTACTAGCAAAACGAACGCGTTTGCAACAACTACCAATCGATCCACCTCTCTGGAACAGTGAATACTCTTTGACCAAGAAACATCATCTCTACCGGTGAATACAAGAAATGTACCAAAAAGTGTATCCGTAAACGAAGTGGATATATAACAATAAGCAGCTCTGACGAAGGCCCCATGTTTGAGCGGAAACGTTGGCATTGCACCATGAAAAATGCAGTGCAAATGTCGAAAATACAAGTAAGTACCGGACGTATCTTTTGTAGCTGCTAATACATGTTGCCTTACCTGTTACAGGTCTACCAAGACTAGAATTCCTTCGGAAATAGGCCATTTCTTTTAGCATACAATTATAATATTAAAAAAAGGTGGCGTTCGTTCATTATTAGTTTCCTATAATTAGGGAACGTTTCTTCATTAAATTTTCATGTTTTTCGCACCACTCTGCAAGTGCTACTTAATTTAAAAGTAAATTTGGCACATTCCCACTTCTCCATATCGTAAAGAAACTGTAATACTTACAAACCGGCAACACATTCTCAACGTCTCCTATTATGTGTTCATCACTTCCATTTTAATAATAAAAGAAGAAAATAATTTGTGGATTATGGAATTATTTGTGTATTGTACTGCTTTAGATGGATGTGTTGATATTTCTAAACAGTTATTATTAAATTATTGTGAACAAATGGTTTTCCTGCAACTAGGACAATTCCCTGTTATTTCGCTTCAGATATTTATCTATTACACGTCTACTTCTTCCCTTTTCTTTTTTGTTTGTCCAGTTTCAAGAATTACTATTTATTAATGAAGTTTAGTTGGAGTCGATTCATTGGTTTCTATGTGATAAGTGGATAGACAAAATGTATTGTTTTGCTGTACTATTGGGAATTTGTAAAATATTTCGGTAGAAATTATCAGACATCCTGACTGATGACATAAGCCATCGCTATGTACAGTTTAGGTAAAATCTGTAGATTAGTTTCTACGCGATGGCGAGCATACATACTTTTTCCCATCTCTACCTTCAGTAGTTTATATTACAATTATTCTTTCTGAAATAAATTTAATGTACAGACACAACTTTTTACAACTTTATTGGATGTATGGAATACGACGGAAACTAATGCACAGAACTATCAATGGTGTACGGATAGAACTTTACAGCAACCGGTTAACATCAGAAGTACGATAAGAAATTGGTTAACTATATCGCATGATAACAGATAAAAGTACACACAGAAAGGAATTTGAACCCTTCGCTGTTACTAAAGTGGAGTCATTTAACTAAGTAAAATATTAGACGTATCGTCAAAGTTATTAGGAGCAGTAAATGGTTAAGTACAATTATTAATATTTTTATCACTATGATTGTTCGAAATTAAACGTTCTGAAATAAAATATACCAATAAGAATCTGATTGTTGTTGGTAGGAATAAGTAGTTTGTCTAGGTAAGTGATGCTGGTTTTGGGGTGGTGTATATAAGCAGCTTGTGCGGGATCGGCCGATAAACAGCTGCCTGTCGGGTGCGCTGCGTGTTGTATGCTAATATACTACTGTACTGCATTCAGCTATCGCGCCAAGCCGACTAATAAATTGCCGGATTACTCGTACCAATTAAGTGCTAACGATAAAACACAGCCCACGGCAGTGGCACCGGGCCTTTCTGCGCGCTCGTATGGAAAGGAAATATTGAGCCTACTGCCTTTATGTGAGGGAAGGAATCATGTGCTATATACTACCCAACAGTTAAAATGCTTCGTTTATTTTTGTAATGTTTAAAGAATATTAATGACCTGTTTTATTTTTCTTTAGTACAAGAGAAAAATGGAGAGGGTGGGAGAAGAAATCCTTGGCTTCAGTTAAAAATAAAACCTCGTAAGAATTTTCTAGAATTTGTTAAAGATGTTTAAAGCTGTTTTTACAATTTTATTACATTCAGTTTTTGAAACCACTGCTCCTCGCCGCAATATAGAGATACATGTTTCGGTATTTTAAACATTGTGCTCAAAGCAATAACTGCTGCCATTAGTCAATAGTGACGAAATTCAATTTATTAATTTCCTTTGATTTAACCGTACCACGTTCTGCAATAAGTGCGGATTTAAAAATTTATTTTTTGCAGAAGTAATGTAGGTGCATTATGTGAAACCTCAATGCATCAATGAATCGTGGAGTAAGCTGTACAGTCTTGAATATACACAAGATAATACAGCAATCGGCCCTGCAATATTTAATATTAATGGTTTCTGTTACTTTCCAACAAAAGTTTTGTCTTCCCTTGTGTTTAACATTATTCAGGTACCGTATAAATATTTTAGATATTGGGATATATAGGTTTGTTTATATATATTAGGTGTAATTAGAAAAGCGGATATTTTGATTTCTGTGCCATCACTGTTCATTAACAACGAACTGGAGAAAAAATGATTGGATACTTTTTATAAAATTGTAAAAAAAAAAGTTTAAGAAGTACCCATTAGTGTTAGATATGTAGAAATGGAATTTAGAAGAAAATTTCTATGCTATTATTTATTGTTATATTAATGATAAGATATTAAAAAAATCGAGTTACATAACATTGTTCGTAATGTGGTAATCAAAGTTTCACTATTTATTATTTAATTATTTTATAATGTATGTATATATAATGTGTCGCTTTCTGATTTAAATCAGATGTTATGTCTAAATAATAGTAGAGAGTACAATACGCAAACACATCTTGGTATTTGTGTAAATACTATACGTACTATATTACTTCAGTCAAAAAATTCTGTAGCTCTTAAGTGCAGAAAATGTACCATTTTTGTTATGCCTTGTTATTCATTACCGAGATATTTCCGTGACAATCCATAACCATTTTCGTCTAATTCACTCAAAGAGAGTTCTGTTTCTTTGTGGCTCTAGATGTGTAGCCTGAGTGAATTTTATAAATACCGACTTAAATCAGCAAATTTTATTATTTGTTTCTTAAGGACGACTTTATAAGCATTGCATTTTATTATACTTTAATAACTAAATACTTGGCGAGTCACAGCAACTGACATTACAGCGAAGAGTATTTTCTACTAAAATATTAAGACACAAGAAAGAATAAAAATACTGTCCATATTAAATATTTATATAGTCACTGTGAACACCAACCAAAACATGGTATTGCAATTTACTGTAGGCCCAGTATATGTGGTTTGTGCTTCTTTTCTAGTTTAAAGTTAACAACGTAGTAGACACCATGTATTTACTGTTCGTACACACAGTACTTTGATTGATTGAGTCATCAGAAGTGAACTACCACCGTACGTGTGCGGTCTTATGTAATAAATCTAATCATGTTTGTAATGCAAGAAAATATCTAACAACTTTGGGTTATTTATAATTTTATTCTTTAGAATAAGTTAGGAGAGTGGCACGGTATCAAAAGTTCAGATTTTAATTAGTCCATAGAGGACCAATGCTGACAATGAACCTCAAAAAATCAAAATATTTGGAAGTGACAAGAGCTTTGGTGCCGAAATATCAGAGTTTGTATGGCGGAATGTTTGATAAAGAAACACCTGGGTAAATTACTTTTCTCAGAATTCTTACAAATTATTTGATACGTGGAAATTGTTTGTAAAATCTTTGCCGGACTGTAGAAAAATAAAAGAAATTTGGAAATTTGTCCAGATTTTCTGAGAAGACTTGAAATAGGATAAATTTGTCTAGTTAAAGTAAAAATCAAGGGTATCTGAATATGAACTAGAAAAAACGAAACAAAGTGAAGAAAATCAGAAATATTCACACACTTGTGCACTCTCCTCATACCTCATATCTGACGTCATGCAATTTTTATTTCTTCCATAAGTTGAAAGCGAAAAAAACATTTTAGGAAGAAAACCAATACAGTTACTTTGCAACAACAAACTTTTAAACTTTTCCTGAAGTTTTAGAGAAAAATGTAATGTCCAAAACATTAATTCAAATAATAATGTTGACTCTTGCCTGCGACTAATTACTATCTGTTACAATCAAAGGGCCGCCTGAGTGAAATTACGCACAATGTGCACAGCATGTAATATTAAACAAGCGAGTATTGGTGTAGCAAATTACAACATGCAGGGTCGCAGAGGCACAAATTAGCGAAAGCGCCCATGCCTCACACGCGTCGCGCGTGCGATAACTGCAGCAAATTGTTTAACAAAATGGCACAATCACTTTGAATTGGATCCGGCTGTAACGAACCCTCATGAACATCGAATTCTAATTTAAACTAGTATCGCGTGAAATCCTCCGGGCATGCTCTATTTGAGGTTCATTGGACTTATCGAAACAAGTAGTTTCAGGAACATTCAAAGTTAAGAAAAAAGTTTTCTTGCGGAGTGGGAACTACGGGACTAATTCCGTGTGTAAAAAATTATTTCTGTTAGAAAGACCGGATATAATTTTCAGTAGATTGGTGCAGATCTGAGCTGTTTATTACCTCAACTTATCTTTCACCAGTTAGAAATTTTTTTTAAGAAATAAAGATGATATCTCACACAGCATGCTTGTGTACATATTTCATGGTTAAATTTACAATCTAGTTATACGGGTCATATAACAAATATCTTTTTTGTACTTCCGCTACTGACAAAGAATAATTTTATTACCAATAATGGCATTTATACAATTTACAACTCTCTATTACATTATTATTATTATTACTATTATTACTCCGCGATTCACTAAAAGAATGTGGCGGACGGTGCATTGCCCTATCGAAAGTGTAATAGTTTGGAATGGATATACGGGATATGGCAGGAGGCGCCCATGGGCTAATGTGATGAATCATCCCAGCATTCGGGAAAGCCATGGAAAACCCAGATCAGGATGGCCGGAGTGCTTTATCGAAAGCTACTCCTGTCGGATTTTAAGTTTGCTCGCCCGATAAACCCTTTCTATTCCATTCCCTAATCACTCGTGGAAAAATGATTACAGAAATTAATCGGTTCTGGCCCTGATTTCTCGCGGTCATTTCTAGACATGAATGTTGCAGTTAAATATTTGTTTGTTGTCATTCGAAATAAGTCAGTCGTGAATTTTTCAATTAGCTTCTGTCGAGAGCAACGCCTTCGGTGTTCCATGTCTTCCCAACCTAACTCCTTCAACATCGCACTTACGCTTTCCTCCAACTATAAAATGTATACCTGTCACGAATCGGGCGGTTCTTCTTTGGACCTTCTCTAATAGCTCCATTAACCCCCTTTGATGAGGACCCCTTACACAACAACAATTTTCTAAGTGAGGACGCACTAGTGACTTTATGCAATGATAACTTCCGGAGTGTATTTTTTAAATTACGATCTAGAAATCGGAGCATAGGATATGCTTTCCCAATTACCGTCTCGATATGCTCATTCCACGACAAATTATTACGAATTTTTGCCCTTAGATATTTAGCGGAAGCTACCGTTCAAAGGACAGTACCATTAATTGTATATTCAGAGCTAAAGGTCTCATTTTTACTTACATGCATGACTTGGCAGTTTTTAGCGTTTAACTCCAACTGCCAGTCTTTACACCAGCAATTATTTTCATAATATCGTCTTGTAACAAAGCACAGTCATCTGGTTTTGATTTCACAATAAATAATAGCATCATCGGCAAATAATCTTTTCTTCCCCCATTTTATGTCGTATATCATTAATGTATATGAAAAACAACAGAGGCCCTATCGGACCTCACTTCGGTAAGTGACGAACGCTCACCGTCGAGAACTACACACTGTGTTATGCCCTTCAGAAAGTCTGCAACCCAGTCGCATATTTGTCTAGATATGCCGTAACTACAAAGTTTCTTAAGTAACCTTTTTTAAAATCTAATAGAACTAAGTCAACCTGGGATTGTTCATCTATAATACGGCATACGTCGTAATAAAAGAGCAAGTTGTGTTTCGCAGCATCGGCCTTTTCTGAATCCATGTTGATTTGGGTTTAAAAGCTCACCTTCATCCAAAAACCGCATGACATTTGAATAGAGATATGTTCTAAAATCCTGCAAAATATTGAGGTTAATGAGATCCAAATAATTTTGAGGATCATTAACATTCTTATTTTTAAACACTGGACTTACGATGGCGGTCTTTTGGCTGGTATTTTTCTTGATCCAAGAGGCGGTATATAATTTCATCAATACGGCGCAATTTCCTTTGCGTACCTAGAGTAGAATCTTGTAGGAATACCGTCTGGTCCGCGAGCCTTATTGATTTTATATTCATAAACAGTTAGTTATTCCCTCGACATCAAGAACGAGATCTTTCATAATTTATTGGTACGATTGTTGAATATCGGAATCTCCTCTGATTTCTGTCGTGAAAGCTTTTTTTAAATATATTAGTCAATATTTCTGCTTTCTCTATGCTAGTTTCTGATAATTCCCCATTTTCCTTAGTTAATGACGGCATAACATTACGAGAGCCTCTTATTACTTTGACATACGACCAAAACTTTTTGGATTAGTAATCAGATCTTCGGATATATTCCTAACTTGG